>CM046858.1:5765782-6345782 GCA_025617745.1 Heliocidaris erythrogramma
TTTACCGAATCCAGCGGCATTGAGAGGGTTTCTGATGTGACTGTGTACCTCAAGTTACCCGAGGCAGGCAGGGAGCGTTGTTAGATTGTGGTTGAGCTGAGTTTCTTAAGTTTTCTTCGCTGTGCAAGGTTGGAAGATGTGACTGGTTCTAGAGGACCCTGTTCAGCTTGAGCTTGGTTAAGAGCCTTGAAGGTAGCTTTCACTGCAGACTGAAAACAATCATATGGAAAAAAAAAACACCAAGGATAAAAGGGATCTATAGATCAAAAAACCACAATGGAACCAATTTTTCTTATAAAAATATAGGCCCGAATTCACAAAGGAGGTTTAAACCATGGATTAGGTTTAAACCTCTGTAAGCGTACTAAAATAAATGTAAATAAGCGCACATTGCCAAAACGCGCCCTCAAGGAAAGTATATGATTAGATAGGATTCCGTGCGCACGTACGCTTAAAGAACCCGGGGGGGGGGGGGGTTTAAACCATGGTGTAAACCAAACCTCCTTTTTTAATTCGGCCATAGGGTCCTGTTCCTGATTTGCAATCACAAATTTAAAATTGATGTTGTGAACATGACAACACGGAACCATACATGTTATAGAAGAAAAACATGCAGAGAAATTGCTACTTTGAAAGCAAAATGGACATGTAGAAACAGCAATTCATCAATAGATAGTCTTAACTGAGAGAATACAAATATCTTGTATTGGAGTATGAATTGCGGCATGAAACTTCACCTAGTGTAGAAAAAGTGAAATTCTAGCCATCTTTCTGACCTGCACTAGCCAAGTTGTAACTGTGTACTAAGTCTAAGCAATATCTCTACTGTTGTCCCAAATATATACCGTGTGTTGCATGAGAAAAAAAAATAAATGTGAACTCCGATCGTCGCAGTCAGGGACCTGTTTACACAAACTGAAATGACTCGGGTTTACATCTAAGCAACATCAGCAGTAAATGTAGGGTAATACAACAGTTGCATAATTAGTGGATAACCTTGTAGGTCTCAAGAAGTGATTGAACACTATAAATCTGAGTCTGGGTTCCTCATAAAAGTAGAAGTATATGACGTCTGACATTACAACCACAGCTGCGAATGAGGAATAACTTTAGGACATTCTATAACGGTCAATCTATAAGCATTTCTTACCTTGACTAATGTTGTTTCTGGTGCCTTGAGCCTTGAGCTTGAGGACATTCTATAACGGTCATTCTATAAGCATTTCTTACCTTGACTAATGTTGTTTCTGGTGCCTTGAGCCTTGAGCTTGAGGACATTCTATAACGGTCATTCTATAAGCATTTCTTACCTTGACTAATGTTGTTTCTGGTGCCTTGAGCCTTGAGCTTGAGGACATTCTATAACGGTCATTCTATAAGCATTTCTTACCTTGACTAATGTTGTTTCTGGTGCCTTGAGCCTTGAGCTTGAGGACATTCTATAACGGTCATTCTATAAGCATTTCTTACCTTGACTAATGTTGTTTCTGGTGCCTTGAGCCTTGAGCTTGAGGATATTCTATAACAGTCATTCTATAAGCATTTCTTACCTTGACTAATGTTGCTTCTGGTGCCTTGAACCTTGAGCTTGAGGACATTCTATAACGGTCATTCCATAAGCATTTCTTACCTTGACTAATGTTGTTTCTGGTGCCTTGAGCCTTGAGCTTGAGGACATTCTATAACGGTCATTCCATAAGCATTTCTTACCTTGACTAATGTTGCTTCTGGTGCCTTGAACCTTGAGCTTGAGGACATTCTGTAACGGTCATTCCATAAGCATTTCTTACCTTGACTAATGTTGTTTCTGGTGCCTTGAGCCTTGAGCTTGAGGACATTCTATAACGGTCATTCTATAAGCATTTCTTACCTTGACTAATGTTGTTTCTGGTGCCTTGAGCTTGAGTTCTGAGAGTAAATCAATCCTTTGGAACCATGTGTGTTGTAGGACTTGTTTGGTACTAGGCCTCTGGAATGGATCCACATGTAGCATCCTTGATATCAAGTCCTGTGTAACAATACACACAGCAAGGCAATTATTCAAACATTAACAGTGGGTTCTTGTATAGAGTACCGAAGTGTTGACATCATAGTCACTCGTCGTCCAGGTAACTGGTTCCAAACAGAGTCCGCGCATGAGGTTCACCGCAAAATCATTCAAGCAACGAGTTGGAGCAGGGCAAATTCAGAGTTTGGTGTTATCACCATGCCATCGTGTAGCACAACATTGTTTGGAACCAGCAACGTTGACAACTTGGCCGGTATGACATCACACTACGGTACTCTATAGCACTCAGGTCTGTCACACTCCGTACTCGCAGTGCTCCAGTATTATCATACCAGCTTAGGCACTGCTGCTATTACAGCACTCAGGCATTTTCAGGGATAACTTCATAGGAGGTACCCGTTTACCTCACCTGGGTCAATTGTGGCAAATGTAGTTTAAAATTAAAGATAAAGTTGAGTTCTGTTCATGATATTGAGTTGTTCAAAGAAAATGTCTCAAAGCAATGGGGAAAGGTTGATTATATAGCACATAACAATTGGTGTATGCTGTAAGGTTTTGGAATCACCAAAATGATAAGAATTCGACTCAACCCTGCCGAGATTCACATGCACTGCACACAGAAATATGTATATGGGACTAAACACAAATATTCGGCCCAAACATTTCGGCCGTTTCTTGTCATATTTTGAATGTGAGGGCATTTGAAGAGCAATCCTTTCACGATACATTTCTACTATGATAATCTTCCAAACTAATATAATAAGAATGAGAAAGCTCACAAATTATGTTTTACCTTTCCCAGAACTCAACCTTCCCTTTTTAATGTCTTGTCAAAGTGACGTTGCAAGGACTTGAACCCAGTACTTTGTGACCCATAGTCTGGTGAATTATCCACCAGACCAAGACATCTCTACAGAACATTTCGTTACGTCAAATAACACTTCTATGATTCCTCTGAAAAAGAATGATGTCACTGTAATCGCGTATGAAAAAAGTTCTTTAAAATACAAATATGATAAAATACCATTATAACTCTTGATATAATACGTACATTGGCACATATTTTGAGGTGAAAGGTGAGAAATCATATTCCAAGGATATGTATGTACAGTCAACCTTGCATAACTCGAAGTGGCAGAAGTCGAACTTGCCCTAAAGTCAAATCATTTTTTTTAAAACCAAACTATGCAAAATATGTTTCCTAAGTCGAATTCTCCATAAGTCAAACAATTTTTTGTGGTCCCAACAGATTCGACTTATGCAAAGTTAACTGTATTTCAAATCTGCAGATTCAGAATATATCAGCTTTTATCCACAATGATGAATATTGTTGCATAAAATAAAATCAAAGCAAAGCTTCACACTTATCTGCCTGTTATAAGAAATAGAATAGTGAAGACCACTATTATCATTTTATGTTGTAGCGGCAGTATTTCTGATATGTGAATAAGGCTTTTGCAGAGCTGCCAACATTGAAATTCAACAATCAGGGAGATTTAGGGGAAAATTTGAAATCAGGGAGATGTCTATTAAATGCATACAACCTAATGGCAATAATTTTTCCATAATCAGGAAGATTGTTCCATAGGAGGCATTTAAACTGGTTAATAAGTGTTCGATTTCAGGGAGTCTCCTGCGAAATCAAGGAGACTTGGCAGCCCTGCTTTTGGTAAGCTTCAACTAACCTTGGCTCTATCTGAGACATTGTCCCAGTTTCCTCCGTCCATGGTGAGGTATTTACCCTCTTGTATCCTAGCTAGGATCACCTTACTAGAGTCATCGGGCTTGTGAATAAATGGGGTGAAGCTACAGAGAGATAGAGAGAGAGGGGGAGAGAAAAGAAAATACATGTAGTAATAATAACAACAATGATAACACTGGACACTTGTATGGTGATCATATATATATGATGCCAGGTGCTCTCGGCATTCTAGGAATTCCTTTCTCCCAGGTACCCACCCATTTAACCCTTTCGAGACAACTGACCACATTTTGTGGTTTCGCTCAATAACTTTTTGATTCAGAGCCCTAAAAAATACACCAGATGCATAAGTAGAAAGATCAAAAATTTCTGCAGACACTATGTCCATATTTGTTGCGTGACCATATTGCGTTTGATGCCAGGAATTTTAAAACTGAGAAGCTTCAAAATCCTCAAATTGGCAACACATTGAGAGGTTCAAAATCACTGTTTTTTAATCAAAATTGGCAATTTTGTCAACTTTTTTATAAAGTTTCTAAGTATATATTGTTTTCAAAGAAATTACATTTTATTTGAACCATGTAGCACTAAAAGAAAAAAATTAATGTTGCCAATTTGAAGAACAAAATGTGATCAATTTAGCCCTTGAATAATTCCTGTCCTGAAAGGATTGGTTGGAGAGGGGCAAAGATAGATGAACATCTAGCCAATGATGTTAATGCCATGCCAGGGCTCAAACCCACAACTTTTGCATCTCCAGTTGAGTGTATAAACTACTTGACAATGACAACTCTGGGGGTAAGGGATTTAAAGTACCTGTAAATATCATTTTTGAGACATAAATGATGTTTGTTTGTAGTTATCTTGATGTCTCAAATACTTAGGATGGATATATCATCAAAGCCAGCCCCCTTTCTTAACCCCCCACACCCCCCCCCCCCCCCCCCCCGAATAAATAAATGTATAGACTTCTAAAAAAAACACTGATCTCCAATGGACACAGGAATAGACAACCATCTTGATAGTTGACCTCTAACTTTTGGTACTGACAATAAAAACAGATTTTCATAATGGCATCTGTTGCCTTTCTCAGCTTAAGCTGTGGTAGAATGCTCAATGCAGTGTTGGGAAGATCTGAAACCTTCTTTAACCCATTTAACCATCAAGTGCAATGATGTCATGGAGAGTGAACCCTTCCTTTGCCGCCATAGAGCAACATGATCTCCTGTGTACTGCAGAAAATGAGAACATACCCTGCTAACATGGTGTAGAGGATTACTCCTAAACTCCAGATGTCACAGGCTGCATCATACCCTTGCTTCTTCAGCACCTACAACAGAGATAAAAGATACAGTCAATATCATAGATACAAAGATCTCTAGGTATACGCTCTAGCTATTACAGTGAAACCTGTCTATAAAGACCACTCAAGGGAGACAAGAAAAGTGGTCTTTATGAGCAGGTGGTCACTACGGACAAGTTCCTTTAATACACGTTTCAATGAGAAAGACTTTGCAAGGGAAACCAAAATCATGGCCTTTACATACAGGTGGTCTTTCTATACAGGTCATTAAAGCAGGTTTATGTATTTTCAGAGGGTTACTATCTGTCAAACTAGACTTGACCATTCAGTGATATCAATGCAACCCAATGACTGTAACCATTTTCATGTAGCTTATTTGAAGAAGCGCTTAAATGAAAGGGGTAAAAAATTACTCCAAATCCTTCTGGAAGAAGGTGGAGATTCAAAACTGTCCTGATATACATGTACATACAGAAATTGAGATTCAACTATTTCATTAATCTTTCCATATATCTATATTTTAATGTTATGCACATAAAGAGCTGTTGAAGAGATAATCTGCATGGATGGCTTGTATCATATCCATCATAAAAAGAATCTGCGCAATTGATTGGCCATTGTGCATCATGTGACAGAAGAATAATTCACACAAGGCCTCATGCATATGATCAAATTGCCATCACAGGTACCATATAGGGTAACAATCTGTGTATAGTAATACTATTCGCAGATACTGCACGCAGCATACGACATCGCAAACAGTAATGTGAATAGCGTAGTGTGACGATCCTCAGGAATATAGTCCTAGTTTTATGACCCATGCTCTGGTGACAATGCTCAAAGGTCAATTTGGTACACTAACCGAATTCTAAAATTCAGGAATATAGTCCTATTCACGTCACCTTGGGTACTGTAGATTCAACCGGAGCCTCTCATGGTGGTTCTATGACCCATGTTCTGGTGACAATGCTCCAAGGTCAATTTGGTACACTAACCGAATTCTAAACTTCAACCCTGGACCAAACAACATACCTAAGCCCTGGGGAGCGTTTCATCAAGCGTTTTGTCATTGATTTTTACTGACAACTGTTATAAGCTTCTGAAATCCTTGCATCTGATTGGCTGAGAGCAAATTTGTGCAGTAAAAATCACTGACAAAACGCTTGATGAAACGCTCCCCAGAGCATTTTTTTCCAGAGCATATGTTGGAGTACCCTCATGGAAGTACATAGTTGTATACTAACCTCAGGAGCTACAAAGTTAGCTGTATAGCAGGGTGTCATCAGCATGCCATTGTCAGCTCTCATCTGTTTGGCAAAGCCAAAGTCAGCTATCCTCAGACAGCTAGGTGAATAGTTCTCATCGGCATACAGGATGTTACTGGGTTTCAGATCACGATGTACAACCTAGAGCAAAAATGATAATCATTCAATACAGTCCGTTTACATACCTACGTCATAAAGTTATACTGGCTTAGACCTAAGCCAATGCGCAAGGTCTTAGAGCACCCAAAAGGAATCAACATTTTATAATGATAAAGATTTTATAATGAAAGATTCCAGCTCTTATCTTTATCATTTTCAGATTAATCTTTATCCGACTTTGCAAGATGGTACACCATCAACCTATTTTGAACTTCAGTTACATACAAGTATAGAAATATGATCACATTCATAGCCTGTTCAGGAGAGGGCAATACCAAGGAATTCTGTCACAACTACATCAAAGACTTTAATATTTCCAATAAATAAAATTAATCCGATAGCTCTGCTATTACTGGTTTGGATTGGAGACAAAATAGTGAGGATAACAACACTTTTGATGTTAAATATGTTAAGGATTCCATGATACTTGGTAAAATACAGGACACAAAAAGACAAAATATCTTCGACTTGCCCAAGAATGATTACATGAGTTCCACAGAGGAATAATAAACAGAGAATTTGCATAAAGTAACAAACCAAGGTAAACAAACTTCAACACATTGTACTACTTTCTCAAAAAGATATATGTCACCATATATCTGCTAAAATACCATACAAAGGTGCAGGCATGTCCAATGAAGCTAGTATCTACACATCTGTGGAAATAGGTAGGTACGTTTTTGAGGCATGATGTGGAAATGATAAAACAACAACACACCCTTTGTTGATGTAGAAAGTCAACAGTCCGAGTTACTATTAACATGATCTCACACGCCTCACGCTCGGATAGAAACTTCTGTTTGAGGAGTCTGTCTAGGAGCTCTCCGCCTCGCATTAACTCCATCACCATGTACACATTCTTACCATCATCAAATACCTGCATAAAAAAACAAAGGAAAAATATTCATAATACCGGTAATAGGTACTGATCAGGAAAAGTGCTTTCCGCAGCCATGTGTTAATTTTGTCCATTAAAGGCAGTCATTTAGAAGTTTCTACAGGGGAAAATCATACTATCTGCTAATTCCTAGCAAAGTAATTTGTCCTGTGATTATTTTTACAGCCAAGTAATAGCAAACTAAACAAGGTATTCCATGAAAAATCAGTATTATGTCTAGACTAAGCATGCTGTCTACCTCCATTCTTGCCCCATGTATATTTCAGGGTATGCAGTTTTCAGAAAATTTTTAATATCAAATTCACTTTGACGGCCTAAATTTTACCACCACTGATTATGATAATCATGATAACAATTCAAAAGTATTTTAAAATATGTTTTCAAAAGTGAAGCTTCACTACGGGTATTCACACTTGGTTACATCAAAAGCTATTTACTGTCCCCTACTCCAATTATAAGCATTACTATAGAGTACCGAAGTGATGACGTCACAAAAAGCTATTTTTTCATTTTGACATTTTTTATACCATATCTCAAAGGAACATGGTGAAAAACATCCAGAGCCCAAATTTTATGGCAATTGGCATATTGGGCCCCGGGATATGGCCGCATGAATACCTCCTTAGCCCATTGAAGTCAGTGTTAAATTGCCCTGGTTCTAAACTGTTAAGAACCAGGCCAATTTACACCGACTTCAATGGGGCTAATTAGATATTCATATAGCCATACCTTGGGCCACCATGAACTGATTCATGTCAAATTTGATTTGTGAAAGTTTCCATCATGCTCTACCTAAATATGGTCCTAAAAATACTGAAATACAAAAATCAAAAATTTGATGACGTCACACTTCGGTACTCTATTGTTGTCAATCTTAGACCAGATAATGTTCATGACTGACTTACATCTCTCAATGTGATGATGTTATTATGGTGACCGTATCTCAATAAGATCTCAATCTCTTCCCTGACATCCTTTGTGTTCTTCTCAATGATCTTCACTGCATAATCCTGTCCTGTTGCTTTGTGAGTACATCTCTTACATACAGAGTAGGAACCAAGACCAATATCCTGCAATCAGAGACAAAAATAATGAGAAGCAGTGAGTGACTTAACTCTGGAAAACTTGAAGAAAAAAAAAGCTGTGGAAAACTACAAAGGAGCCCAGGGCCACGTAACACGATGATTCGCATTCAATTGCAAAGTTGCAATAGCCAATCAAGATCATTGTTTCATGCACATCTCATTCAAAAAGCTGACTTTGGACCAGTCAGAATGGTTGTTTCAAAGTTGTAATTGATTGCAAACCTTTGTGTTACGGAGCCCTTGTATTTCAAAAGGTATTTAGCTGTTCAAGGTATGTCACAATTTTACTTTCACTTTTCCAGTCTTTAATAGCAAATGTACATGACTGAATTTGTCAAAATCGTCAGAGCCCTGAAAAATTAAATATTTTAACTTCAAAAATAATCAAGACGCAAATTTCTAACAAACTTTAGAATAAAATGAGTAAAATGAATGAGAACCACGTACCTCTTGTAAGTCATACTCATCAAGAATGGAGGACACGCGAGCATGCTTAATAGCAATCTAAAATAAAAAGATAAGACCATTATACATAGAATAAGTATTATTGGTTAGGTAAGAGCACATCATTACCGAAGAATTAAAAAAAAGCAAGTTTACAACCTTTCAATCTACGCAACACAAAATCAGTCCAAACACTAATGAGGAGCAAAGGTAACAATGAAAATAAACCAAGCGTAACATCATAATCAGACTTGTGGATAAGTTCAGTCATATTTCATGTCACATTCAAATGCATTTTTCAAACAAACAGAATTATTGTACTAGAAAAAATATTACAGTAAATATCTTCCTAAGAAATTTAATTGACAATGTAAAATAGCAGACTAATAAGCAAAAAAAATTACTGAATTAGTATGATTGGCTTAACCAATACAGTGAGGTGGTGCATTGGAGAGCCAATGTTCAGGGTGTTTTTTAGAACTATGTCTACACTTTACAAATGCATTAATTAGATGACAGAAGATTCAAAATGACTTTTGGGCAATTTATCTCTAAACGTTGAGTTACCATAGGACCACACTGAACTGAAATATGAGATAACTGAAAAGATGTTTGGTACTTCAGAATCGGAAAATGGCGCTGAAGAGAGACATAATGAAGCTTTCGTCGTGCACTCATCAGAGTATACCGCAAGAATGAACAGAAAGCCGAAATCGAACAATATAACTGGAAACTAAAGGAACAAAGCGCGCAAAATATAACAGGTTTTGATTGGCTGCCTGAAAATAACAGAAAATTAGGCTTATTGCCAGCCGATTTAGTAATAATGGGAACTAAAATAATACAAGTGTCCTCACAAACTCTCTCTGTCGGCACAGAATAGGGTCGGTAAGCTGAATGTATGTGTCCCGTCATTACAAAACCGGCTTGCAATAAGCCTAATTTCCCGCTACTTTCATGCAGCCAATCAAAACCGATTATATTTCGCGTGTTTTGTTCCTTTAGTTTCCAGTTATATTGATTCTATTTCAGCTTTCTGTTCATTTTTGCGGTATACTCTGGCGAGTGCAAGACGAAAAGCTTCAGTATGTCTCCCTTCAGCACCATTTTCCCACTATGAGATACTGACCTGTTCCTTTGGTGAAACATGAGTGTTATTTGAAGCAGCCTCTTTCTGCGCTTCTTCAACTAAAGTAGGATCAATGTAACTAAATCCTCTGAACAGTTGATGTGCTCCAGCACTAGGAGGCACAGCAGGAGAATCTAATCAAATAAACACAGGATAAGATGTAATAAATTAACTAAATCTGATGTACTAAAATAATGATAGGATCGATGATTACGTGTTGATAGTTTGCCATTTTGAATGATGAGGCTCAGTCCCCACTAGGAATGTGTTTTTGGCTCAAAGGTTAAAGCAATGGTATAAGAACCTGATAGGCTCAACAAGTAGTACGCTAGGATATTAAGCAAGGTATAAATCATTAATCAACAAGTCCCTCTGTTAGGACTTCTTGCCATATGTCCCCTAGTTGTTTACTTTCAATGAAACATCAACTTTCTTGGCAGTCAAGTTAAAATATAGCTGAAGATTGTGGTGGTGTAACTTCATATTCAAAGGTGTAACACATGATAGTTAGCGGACTAAAAAATGACCCCCTGCATACTTTCAAGAACATTTACCACAAAATATGACCCCTTTTTGCATAAAAACAGGAACAAATGGGCTTTAAATGTAACCCTATTTTTGGCTTATCCAGTACACATTCACAGAAATTACCCTATTTTCGGAGCAGTTGGCTTGTTAGCTGAGTAACAGATTTCTTTCTCAAACATATGACCCTTCTTTTTGAAATTCCTTGCTCTTTCCACAAAACATGCCCTTTTCTTCAAATCCGTGATCATTTCAATGTTTGTAAACATCGCCATAAATTACCCCTTTTTACGCATATTTCGTACTATCATGCATACATAAAGTCGATATGAAGTGATTCCAACTGGAGGAAGATAAAGCATGATAGTTTACCTCTAGGTGTACGTGATGTGAATTCTGTATCAAAGTAGTGCACAATGTCACTTGTAGGTATCACAGGTCTGAACGGTGGGGTCTGGTCTCGCTTCCTTAGTTTCTATAACAGTAAGGTCAAAGGTTAAAGTTTAAAGTGATCATACATTGAGCATAGAAGATATTAATCGGTGGACTTTATGTTTGGTTCATACTTCTTTTAAAATGATAGATAAATAAGGAAACATTAGAATTATTGCTACATTAGGACCAGCTGTGGACCATAATGGGCTCGGGCAGAGTGGATCCCCATTAAAATGGAGAACACCTTAGAGACAGAAAGGAGTAAAACAAAGCCAACGGTGACATAGTACAGTCCCACAGGGCTGCTTACAAAGAGACATGAGCAGGATGTATAATCTAAATGATTTCATTCTCAATTGAAGTCATGATCATACTATACATGTTGAGATTTGGTGATACGGCACAAGCTCCGGCTACAGTCGTTCTAGGATTTATTTGGTCAAGATATAGGGTTAGGGGACACGGATGCAATTGTGTTTTTAGGTTTAGGGTTAGGGTTAGGGTTAGGGTTAGGTATAGTGTTCAAGTTCAATTTTAACTTCAAGTAGCGTTGGGTTCAGGATTGAAGTTAGGAATTTGATTAGTGCAGGAACTTTTGCAGAGGGCAGTTGTTGCCAGAGCACGTGTCGTAGAACCTGTAACTAAAAAAATCTTAAAGGGCAATCCAACCTTGGTAATAAAATAATTTGTGTGAAAGCAGAAAATAAGAAAAACAGGATGGTGAAAGTTTGAAAGAAATCGGACAAGGAATAAGAGAGTTATTGATGTTTGAAAAATGAGATCACTACATCTATGCGAATCTCAAATTGGCAAGCTGGTGAGTTGACTGTGACATACTTGTGGACAACTTTCCTGTTTGTCCTAAACAAATATATCATTAATATGCGGTTCTCTCTGAAGCGCCTTTACCCTCGGCCAGTACTCAAAATATATTGGAGATAGCATATTGTTATAGATCCTCATGAAAGAAAAAGATCCTACTGAGTAATACAATTTGAAAAAAATGACATTTAGTCATTCTGTGTGTTGGAGCAAATGGGGGAGTTGTCCGCAACTACATCACAGTGACATTAACTTTTCGGCCAATTTGAAACTCCCATATGTATAGTGATTACAACTTTCAAAGTTCATAACTTTCTTATTGCTTGTCAGATTTCCTTCAAACTTTCACCAATCTGTTTCTCAGATTCCCCCTCCCCTTCGTTCACAGCAACTTGTCATTAAGGTTTTCCCTTTAACTCAGTTCAACAGAAAATTAGAAGCTGTGGGCACAGAATGTTTGGAAAGATTGCAAGAGACCATATCATTGGATTGACTTACATCCCAATCAATGTTTGAGAAAAAGGCATGACTCTTGATATCATTGATACCATTTGCACCAGCTCCAAGTCTGTTCTGGGGATTCCTCTTGAACAACATCCGAAGGAGACTCTGTGCTTCTGGACTCAAGAACTGAGGCATCCCCAGTTTGGCTCTGAGGGAAAAATGAAGTCAACACATTTATTGTATTATGTAATCAATCTCATTTAACTCTTCTGTACAGTAAATTTAGGAAACAATTCAAACTTCTTGGAGTTGAATCTTTGCTACGTACGCTCCTTATTAATAAAAGGGCAGGTGACTGGTAAAAGAATGTAAGTTGCTAAAGGAAGTCAGCATCGTTTTTCAACGTGTGCCTTCTCCTGTAACATAGTCAATGATTCCACAATGAAAAAGAACTGTGAAGAATAAGTGTGTGAACCTAAGTTCTTTCATTAGCACAGAATAGCGTCAGTAAACCAAATGTGCAAAAAGAAAGAATTTTAAAGAACAGAAGTAATATCTTAGCAATTTGCTCTTGAACGGCTGGTAACCAAGACTAGTATCCTATTGCAGCAGCCAATCAGAGCTCATTATCTTTTGTTAATATCTATATCATTTGACTTCGGCATTCGGTTTATCATTGCATTTTACTCTCATGAGTGCACGATGAATAGCTTCAGTATCTCTGTATTTAAAGCTACTCTTCAATTTTGTATCACCAATCATATCTAAATGTTAATACAACTTACTTAAGAATGAGTGCCATAGTTTCTTTCCTGTGTTGTCCTTGAAATGGTAATGCTCCGGTCAACATCTCATACTGCATAGTAGAGAATAAGACAAAATGAAGAAGAGAATAAGACAGCTATATAAGAGAGAATACAGAGGGAGGTTAGTGCATCTGGAAAGAATTTCATAGTTATATCTGAAAGAGGTTCATTATGCCTACGTAGATTAATCATACTGACCATTAGAACACCAAACGACCACCAGTCAGCTGCTGTAGTATGGCCTCTCCTGTTGACCACCTCGGGTGCCATGTATTCCACTGTCCCACAGAATGAGTATGTCTTGCCATCGACGGATTCCTTGCTTAGACCAAAGTCCGTTAGCTTGATATGACCAGTGTCATCGAGGAGTATGCTGCATAGGGAGGTGGAATCTTGCATGTTAACACAATAATCAATAATAAAGTATGTCCCAGCAAAATTACAATCAGGTTTTCAGTATCAATAGCTTTCAAAAATCATGAATTAATCTGAACATGGTTTAAGATTATGAAACTATAACTAATTATCTAATTCTTGGCGAAAACTTCATCCGATTTGGTTGAGTAGTCACAAAGAAATAAAGATTTTTGTAACATATGTCACAAGTCCCTTCCATCCAAGTTTTGACAGAAGGGGGGCTCACAAAGCAAGTTTGAAGTTAATGGATCAATATGGTTCTTGAGACATCACGTTAAACCTGCAATTTCAGAATTGACCTCTATGACCTTTGACCTACGTAACCCAAAATCTAATCAGATCGTCTTCCTATGGTGATACATACTAGCACCAAGTTTTAAGTTCATACCTCATGTGGTTCTTGAGTTATCGCGAGAACATTCAACAAGAAAGCAGGATGGACGAACGTACGGACTGACGGACGGACAACCCGAAAACATAATGCCTCCAGCACCACCTTCGGTGGGCGAAGGCATAACAAAACATTAACTTTCTTTTCAAACCATTTAAAAGGATTTTGGAATTGTTCATTGTGCTTTGTGAGCCTCTCTTCTTTGAAAACTTGGATAGAGGGACTAATGACACATTACAAAACTCGCTATTTCTTTGTGACTACTGAACCAAATCGGATGGGGTTTTTGCCGAAATGCATAGAATTTGTTATTATTTCATAATCTTACACCATATTCAGATTAATTTACAATTTTGAAAGCTACTGATGCTGAAAGTCCGATTGTAATTTTTTTTTACATACTGTACACACTGGATATTGTACAGAGCTCTATGAAACTAGAATATGGCATAAGCCCACAGTACATATTTGATGACAATCTCATTTTCAAAGAAATTGTGATTGCATTAGACATGGAAATTTAAACTAGTAAAATCTTCCTGATTGAGGTTCTTAATAAAGATATGAATCAAATAAAATATCAAAAGTTTTGGTGCATTGTAAGCGGTCTCATCGGAGTTAAAGGCCAAATCGACTTCAAGTCGTAGACAATTATAAGACTGATCCTACGAGGAGCGTTTCATTACGACCAAATTTTTATTTTACTATTCATAGGACTGTTCAGAACCTTGATGATTGAGATTTATATATTTGAATGTTTATATAAAAACGCTAATGTAAATTCTTCTAAAAACAGATCAGTCAGATCGTTTAGCAGCTTTAACGCCGTTTTGGCTGTCAACAGATCATATTCCCTGCTTCCATGAGGAAAAAACAGAATGTTAAGACTGGTGAAGTAATTAAAATCTGCAATGCTAAACAGGAAATACTATGAGGAAGCAACTTTTGAATATACATGTAGACTAACAGGCTTTCTACTTGAAATTATCTACTCATACATACAGATGTATGATGCCTTTACCTAATACCGACCTCTTAACGATATTTCCAACGACTACGGCAAAGAATCTTCATGAAACGTAATGAAAATTCATCAGACTACTACCCAAATACTGGGGAACAAGATCCAGGTACTGACGAGCGATAATACTTGCGCGTTCTTGTAGAAATGACGTCGCAATAGAGTCATCTCATTTTACGCATAGAGGGAGAAGTGCGTTTTATTACCGACCCCTGTACATAAGTCAATGGCAATTTATGAAAAGAGATTATTTTAATGAAAATATGAAAAATTAACAATAAATTGATAATACTTACGTTTTTATTCCTCATCTTGCTCTATTTTGGCTGTTCTCAACGTTGCTAGGCATTCTACGCGTAGTCCCATGCGTTGATTTGCAAGACGCGCGCTAGATGCCATGATACGCTTAATGGTCGGTATTATGACTGGTCGGTATTAGGTGAAGTGATCATACATGTAGGTGAAATCATCTTGCTTTCATATTGTCATACCCTGAGGAACTAACTGCTTCTACTACTATAGTACCTATTATTGAATCACAAGAAGTTTGTTATTTCATCCCTGTGATCTTGACGTATGACCTATGACCTCAACACCATGGTCACTAGATAAATGCTTACTTTTCTGGTTTGAGATCCCTGTATATGATGCCTAGACTGTGTAGATGGTCCAAGGCTAAGGCCAACTCTGCCAAGTAGAACTTTACATCTTCCTCTGTAAACATCACCTGTACAAAGAAATTAGAATAGCACCATTCATCACACTACTGTAGAACTGTAGGACCCAAAGTTTTGCGGCAAGAAACTTCCACAAATTACACAACTTCAACGCTGGTCATGCTGTTATTCGTGCGGCATGAAGCTTTCGTGAATCTCCATTACTCGTGAAATTCGCGAAATTTTCTGGTTGTACAGCATTTCTAACCCCCCCCCCCCCCCCACAAAAAGAAAATAGAAAAAATAATAATTTTTGTTTTTTTTGTACAGAAGACAGGTAACTCAGTATTATCAACAACGTGTAAACATCAATTCACACCATTAACTACTGTCATAGATGTAAATTTTTTTATGCAGAGCTTGACACTAACAAACAGGTGCACATGGCCTCCAAATTCTAACTCCAGAGCACCTAAATTTGTAAATATTAACACAGGGGCCAACACACAGAGAAATTGCTATCTGGACCCCTTGTGAAAGAGTTTAGAGTGGAGACCTGTTTAATGTCACATAGAGTATTGCATATTTGCATTAACTTTAAAAACCATTACTACATGTACACGAAACTCAGTTTGAAAGATGTTATTATACTATATATGGATATGAAGCCAACATCTTTATTAAGTTGGGTCAATGATGTGGACAATACTCGATAATCAGGTCAAAAATTCAGTACGTTAAAGACAATATTACATCCTTTGCATAAGGACAAAGATCAAATTGATTCTAAGGGCAAAATTATTCTACTTGAGGTTAGGTCAATCAATTCAGTATGTCAAAGACAATAAAACATTTTTCTATACTTACAGTGAAACCTGTCTATAAAGACAAGAAAAGCGGTCTTTATTGTCATGTGGTCTTTATGTACATGTTCCTTGAAGGTTCCGATGAGAAAAACTTTTCAAGGGAAACAAAATTATGGTCTTTATAATACAGGCGGTTGCTAAAGCAGGTTGACTGTATTAGAACAAATACTGGATTCCACATATGTACGAAATAAGAACTTACTTCTTTAGACAACCTTGTGAACAAGTCTCCCCCTTTCAAGAAATCCAGGATGAGATAGAGTTTGCCCTCTGTTTGGAATGCTGTAATATAAACACATTGAGATCAGAGAAAAGTAACTCTACAGGTTTAATAAAGGGAAGGTTGAATTCTGGGAATTGTTAAAAATAATTTGTGAGACTTTTCTTTCTTTTTATGTCACTCTGAAAGAACATCATAGTAGACATTACCCCTGAAAAGGAATGCTCTCAAATGCCCAGCCTCATATTCGAAATATGACGAGGAATAGCTAAAGTGTTCGGGCCCAACATTAATGCCATAATGTGTGCGCAGTCCCACACACCCATTTCTGTGTACAGTACATGTGCTTTTCAGTGAGATTGTGTCAATTTCTTATCATTTTGACGATTCCAAAACCTTGCAGTATACACCAATTCTAATGCAGACATGATCAACCTCTTCCAATTTCTTTGAGACGGTTTCTCTCACGATGTAATCGCATGAAAAGACCTCAGCTTTATCTTTAAAGACCCAGTCCTATCATACTTTTTATTATTCCTGTATTTCATAAACTATACCTTTAATGTGGTTACTCTGCCACTCTTCTTCAAATGAATAATAAATTCTTGGGTTCAGTCAATCAGAACAATTCATTCATCGGATGTCATATGTAAACAATATGATGATTGACCCATAACAGTTTTACTGCATCCATTGATATTTTAGTAACCAATGCAAAAGGTTTTCACTCAACAATCACATGTAAGTACCATTCATTCATCATTCACGCAGGCAGGCAGTTCCTTCTTCGTCACTCTTCATATCTCATCACCCTTCAACTCAAATCAGTAATGTTATATGGTTATATTAAAGTAACCTGTATATGTTCCTTTTACATGTACCTGTATAGGATTGATGTGTTTATACTACAGTGTTTATTTCTTAGCAATACCAAGATGTAGAACAGTCCTACAACTGATTTTGTCATCCTGTATATGTTTGAATAAATAAATAAATAAAATAAAGTAAATATACAATTTTACAGTCTCCGGAATAGAGGTCTTCCTTCAACAGGAAATTAACAATAAAGCATTTACGTTCATTTTATTGTAGTAAATTTTGAGATGAATAATTAATCAATAACCATACCACACAATATCCATAAAATAACACCACAATCCAGGAAACTACAAATATAAACAATAACTCGAAATCCAGAAGCACACTGGATTAAAAAAGGCCACAATGACCCTGTTGAGATTAATCGTACAAAATAAGTAATATCAATTTGTATTAAACATTCTATGAAATACAAATACAGCAGTGTTGTAGCTAGAGCATTTTTAGTGGTGGGTGCAACCTCACTGACTTTGACCTGCGTGTGGAGCATAGGTGTGGAGTGAGCGCAGCGAACTCAGCTTCACGACTATCGACCAGGGGTTCCGGGCAACGGCCGCAACAGGGGTTCAGGGGGCAGCGCCCCCTAAGCTTTTGCCTTATACAACATTTAAGGCCCACAATCCCAATTTCTAGATACCCAAATGACTTAAAAGAGTCACACATGAATGGCTGTAACTCAAAAAAATTCACACTGCATTAGTTAGTAGATATCATTATAACACTACAGTACATTGTCATTATACTGAATAAAATGTATGAAATGGATAATGAATTAAATGCAATAAAAAACAAACAAAATATAGCTGTGTTGTTTCATTCATTCAGCTGTACTACTTAGTCCTTTCTTACCTAAGTCAGCTTCACTTTCACTTTGTAGCGCATTTCCTTTTTTGTGCCCACAACTTGACCAAACCACGTAATACTAATAGTGGTCATATTGACCACTGCGCGGGACTAATGCAAAAATACTACGAATTTTCTATCGCATGTACTAAAGGTATGAGGGAGGAAAAAGATATTTAAAATACTTCCTATCAAATTCAGCTCTTAAAAATCTCACTCCTACTTCTGATATTTCCAGCAAAATCCAAAGTCAAAATCATGTCCAAAACCGAAGAAATTCCCGCAGATTTTTTTTGACGATCGCATGTTTTTTTTATTCCGCCAATGTTTTAGACTAAAATCGGCCAATAAAATTTTGTCCACAAAGGAACTCGGTATCGCGTGCATACCATCGATCTCTACGATCACGCATGCAGAAAATTGGGACTTTTACGTGTGTGCGATAAGGACAGAATTTTTAATGACCAAATTTTGGGGGGGAGATGTCTGCGCTCGCGGCGATCAGGAAATGTACAAAAAAATGACCTCCAATACCCCGTTTCGCCATAATTGACGGTAAATTACGGATTTCATTTTTTAAATTACCTTTTCCAACATCGGTAAGTTGAATTTATTGTATTTCATGTATATGTTGGTGTCGGTTTTTGTAAATTAAATGCCGATTTTGAGTGAATCTTAGTGACTTTTGTGCAGTGGTATTTGAAAATGTTGAGGTGTATGACTGCCTAGATTCTACACACGAAGTATAGTAATGACGCTTTGAGTGAATTTGACTGCCTTTGCAATAGGATATCATCTTATTGCGAACCAACCCCACACGATATGATCCCGGCCCCTTGGTCGCAGACTCCGCCCGAGAAGCTGCCGGAGGCGTATACGTAGCTAGCTAGCTATCATACGTTCGGATTACAATCAATTTATATTTGAATTTTCACTTTAGTTTCAGGTTATACGAGTGTATTATACTTACAAGTCAAGTCAAGAAATAATATTTATGGTCAATATCAAAGCACAACAAGGTCATTTCTGCGCATTATGTGTGTTTTGGGGCAATTAATACACATCAAGTTTGGGGAAATAGTGGTGGGCGGGAGACTGACTTTCAGCCAGAGTGCCGGGCGGAAAACGTGAGTGGTGGGCGGGCCCGCCCACCGCCGCCCACCGTAGCTACATCCCTGAAATACAGTATTCATAGAATTAGCATTTATGAATAAAATACAAAAGAACCAATGGGATATTTCATCTGCTAGATATGACTTGATTTTGGATCACGGTTGGAAGAAGAAAAAAAATTAATAGATGCACCAGATAATCAAGAAGTGGGTATTGAGGAAATAAGAACTAATTCTACAAATGGTTATTTCAAATGTATATAAAGGTAAATTGCCAGGAAGTACCATAATTCACCAAACAGAATCATCAACAACACAAGACATGCGGAAATAATCATGAAATTGCAATGCAACCTTCTGTGAAACAGAGAAATAAGGAAAACAAGATAATGAAAGTTTCAAAGAAATCGGACAAATAATCAGAGAGCTGTGAATTTTGAGTGATGAGATCACTACAGCTATCGAAAGTAATACAAATATGTCCTTATGTTTCTTTGTCTAATATATGAAACTGACAAACTGCTATTAAAGGAGAATTAAGCCCTGATGACAAATTTACTTATATATTGGAAGGTGTAATATATTCCTACTTATTGGCCTAAATCATTTTCTAATAAGATATCAGAAAAGGGTATAAATAAAGATATTCCAACACCCGGTATCGTCTCCTACTCATTTACATGGGGGCTGCCATTTTCTTGCTGATTTGGAGTTGTACATCAACCATTGAGAAATGTTCCAGTCAGGAAGATATTTTGAATCCAAATCCTAAATTGATTTTCTTCATTACCTAAAATCCCATATGTGACGGAAAATATAAAGTGGGTGTTTACATGTATTATAAAAATTAAATCTTTATAATGATACTTTTAAATTGTCTGGTTTTGCTTAACAAAAATTTATTTTCTTGGGTTTGCCAAACAGAGCAGAACATAATATATGCAGCATGCATTCTGACTTTTCAAGTCCATTATCCGAAAGCAGGTGAATGCATAGTTTGCCGCTATAGATGCTCAGGGAAGAAGCATCCATAAAATTTGAATTAATTTGCTCCGTCCCATACGTCCTGTATCGAGAAAATAGATTTCTATTAAGCGAATATCGATTTTCACAAGAAATATATAAGGAAATCTTCAGTTTAAAAATAAATTTATGACATATCTATTCTATATTTTTAATCTCAAATGGGTTTTTAATTTTGAAAAAGGCAACTGAGCATTTGGATTAAGAAAATCTTCTTGTACACATAAACAAAATGGCAGCCCCCATGTGCTGCTAGCAGACGATACATATTGCTAGCAGATGGTAAATTTTGCTCAGAAAAATTTGATTTGTATTGATCTCGTATATTTTGACGCGAAGCCATATAGTCTAACAAGTAGGAATTAATAACACCTTTGAACACTATCGTCTTTATTTTTGAGCGTAATTCTCCTTTAAAGATAAAGTTGAGTTCTGGTCATGTGACTACATGGGAAAGGTTGATCATGTCTGCATTAGTATTGGTGTCTGCATTAGTATTGGTGTATACTGCAAGGTTTTGGAATCATCAAAATAAGAAATTGACCCAATCTCGCTGAAAAGCACGTGTACTGTACACAGAAATAGGTATATGGGACATATTTTGAATATAAGGGCAATTGAGGAGCAATCCTTATCAGGGGACATTTCTACTACATGTACAAGTGTATAAAGTTCTTCTAAACTGACATAATAAGGAATGAGAAAGCTCACAAATTATTTTTCACCTTTCCCAGAACTCAACCTTCTCTAAAGAGAAAAGACTTTTTAATAAAGAGTTAAGATTTCCTTCTCGTATGAAGACCATTGCTCACATCAAGGAGTTGTAATGCCTAGTCCTTGCTCACATCAAGGAGTTGTAACTCCTAGTCCTTGCTCACATCAAGGAGTTGTAACTCCTAGTCCTTGCTCACATCAAGGAGTTGTAACTCCTACATGTAGTCCTTGCTCACATCATGGAGTTGTAACTCCTAGTCCTTGCTCACATCATGGAGTTGTAATTTCTAGTCCTTGCTCACATCAAAGAGTTGTAGTCCTTGCTCACATCGTGGAGTTGTAACTCCTAGTCCTTGCTCACATCAAGGAGTTGTAACTCCTACATGTAGTCCTTGCTCACATCATGGAGTTGTAATTTCTAGTCCTTGCTCACATCATGGAGTTGTAATTTCTAGTCCTTGCTCACATCAAGGAGTTGTAACTCAATTCAATTTCAATTCAATTCAATTCAGCTTTATTCAATTCCATAAAAACATTAACATCAACATGCAAGAAATATGCAATATAATAATTGTATACTAAGACATAATCATTACAATTTGCATGCAATTATTAAAATATTAAAAGATTGACAATAAAAATAGGAATTTGGTTGCTGTATAAAAACCCTAGTGGGTTTGTCTTGACAGCCCCCATGACAAGAAATTCACATAAACAATAAAATTACAAATGGAATCATACAAAATGATTTATGATTTATGATGAATAAAAAATAAAACAAAAATGTTTACCGCACAACCCTAAACAAAATTGCATCGTGGAATAATATTGGTTTAACTCCTACATGTAGTCCTTGCTCACATCATGGAGTTGTAACTCCTAGTCCTTGCTCACATCATGGAGTTGTAATTTCTAGTCCTTGCTCACATCAAAGAGTTGTAGTCCTTGCTCACATCGTGGAGTTGTAACTCCTAGTCCTTGCTCACATCAAGGAGTTGTAACTCCTACATGTAGTCCTTGCTCACATCATGGAGTTGTAACTCCTAGTCCTTGCTCACATCATGGAGTTGTAATTCCTAGTCCTTGCTCACATTTGCTCCTGCAACATTTGCTCTGGGCTCTAGTTCATCCAAGGAGTTACGAGGGAAGCTACCCTAGTAACTCCTTGGTTCATCAAAGATATAGAGTTAAGTTTATGATTGCAATAGGGTTGTAGGTTACATATATGGGTTTAGGGTAGGGTTAGGGTTTAGGCATAGTGTTTCTCAAGAGTTTGAAGTTTTGAACGATATGCACCACAGAGCAATTGTCACTGAAGCATGTGTGGTACCCCCAGTGACCGCAGATGCGTACTGTCATGCGTTCTGGAAAACGGTTTTGATCGGTAGGATTTCGTACAAATCGTTTTGGAAACTCATTTATTCCGCTGTCAATCCGGAATACAATAAACTCAAGTAACAAAGCTATACAATTATCGTCCCGCTATACATGCAACTCACCAGACTAGACATTATTGACTTGTTCAACGTATTATCCTCATATTTTTTTTTTTATGTTGACTCTATATAGAAAGCTAATTTGTATAGCAATCTAAACTAAATTGAAAATCTTTCCTTTCTGATGAGTTTAGGCTGAAAAAATATGCTGATTGTAGTACGTATAATTCTGTATGTTCATGACCACATATGACTACATGTTCATAACTTGTGTAATTTTGTTTATTTATATGAATGTTATGTACTTTTGTAAGCCAACAAAGCAAATTTCCTTAATTGGACGAATAAAATTATCTATCTATCTATCTATCTATCTATCTAAAGTGAAAGGGGTGGGGCTGAGTATACGAACAAGCATATTATTTTACACTACATAAGTGTCATGAAACATGTCTACTAAAAAAAGTGGGGGGGGGCTGCAGCTCCTACACCCCTCCCCTTCCCCCCTCTAAACCCCCCCCCCCCCCCCTCCACTCTGATTCCCCCCCCCCCCCCTGGTTCCGCGGCCCATGCCATCCATATGATTGTAAAAATGTAATTGGATCGAGCACGATGCTACTTGATTCATTGTAGGGTGTTATAAGAATAGAGAGATATTGGATCAACGTGACAAGAACGACCCAAGGGAGTATTCATCCAGGCTATAGAGATTGGGAAGATGTCTACTGCAATTCAAGTCAATTAGCACATTACAAGTAGGCACACATTGATGTTCTCCAAGGAGAGAGAGACAGAAAGCTAAAGAGATGGAGATAGAGAGGAAGAGGAAGAGGAAGAGGAAGAGAGAAATAGAAAGAGACAGACAGAAAGCTAAAGAGATGAAGAGTGAGGAAGGGAGACAGAGATAAAGACAGAGACAGACCCCGGAGGAGTACATCTCATTGAGGCCTGTACGGCATCCGCATCCATGACTTTCTGAAAAGCACCCTAAACGAGAATTTAAGTCGAGATGTTTTCAATACCCTATTCAGAGAAACCTGTGAAAATATTCTTGATTTTTTATCCTTAACAGGGACTTTTTAGATGTTGCATAGTATTGTACCTCCTATTCAAATTGGTTCTTCTTGGCCCCTTCTTGGCCCTTTCTTGGCCAAAAAGGAAGAGTTAAAGACAAATATTTACTTTGGAACACAGTACAGAATAATGTTTTCATTGAAAAAATAGAAAAGAACCTCTTTGGATTCTTCTTATTGTGTATTTATTTTTCACATTCGCTGCTCCTGACCTGCTCCCGAATGGTACTGTCCAGTTTCCTACCCTTTTTGAGGATCTTTTCTCATCACTATAGTGAATTTAATACCCCTTTTTCAGAATTTTCCCGTTTTTGATGTACACCCTAAACGAGATCCCTGGGTTACCAGTCTGGTGGTGAAAAAACAACCCTTTTTACTTGTTTTAATGAGAAATCCCCCCCCCCCCCCCCAGGCAAATAGAGAGAGATAGAGAAAGAACTTAAGAGACATAAAAATTGAGCAAGTAAGGAGAGAGAGAGTAAGAGATCAATGTAGATGGTAATATCCTTCACTATCAGGGGGGCATTTCATCAAGTGTCTTGTCTGTGATTTTTACAGACAAATTTGCTCTCAGCCAATAGTTGCAAGGATTTCAGTAGCTTATAACAGGACCCACAAGTCAGACAAGAATCTAATGTGGTTGTTAACAGCATCTCTTCAGTGCACACTCGATCCCCACTTTCCAACTCACATTATCAAAGAGTTTGAGAGCAGATGGACTCTGCAAAACTGGGGCATTACTCGAGTAGCAGTAGAGAATTCCTTGTAGAAAAACAGTATCTTTTATGATAAGATTGTGGGAAAAAATCAGAAGGTGCAGCCGTACAGGAATAAAGCAAAACATTGTGCCGAAACCATGGAAACAAATGATGATATACAGTAGGCCTACAATGTAAAGTTGGAAAACTAATATAACATTGGGTACAGAACAAGTACATGTAGATAGCATTCATCAATAACTTGCACCAGATTCAACCTACCAAGTAAAGTAATTGACACTGCTTTGGCCACCAAAACAACTGTGTTGGTAACATGTCGAGAAACCAAAATAAAAAAGTACATGTATATTATGCAAGAGCCCCAAGTCATACATGTATTTCTATTATTATCTGAAGCATGAGGTAAACTCTTTACTTTTCGTTTCCCATGCCTAATTGCAAACATACCATGCATTCAAATAAAGAATAATTAAAAATGAAAGCAACTTCAAATTGCCAGCTGCATGCATTCTCACTGCATCTTATGAACAGTCAATGCACTGGACTTTTTAATAGTTCATCTTCATTGACTACTTCCAATGAAATTAGTGACACACTTGCCACCCAATACATAGCAAGTAGACAATGCAATTCATTACCAAAATTTCATTATATTTTTTTAACAAGTAAAATTATGATTCATATATTTGGAGGCACAATATCTGACTCTGAGCAGTTAGACGAGTTGTCTATGGACCGGAAAAGTCTAGATATTAAAATTTATCAGTGTGCTCAGGCCATTGGGTAAGTACAGCTAACCTTGCATAATTCGAAGTCATAAAATCGAACTTTCCGCAAGTGAATCATTTTTTTTTGACCAAACTATGCAAAATATGTATTATTTACATTACCCAGGCTATACAATTGGTTGATGTACAGTACTTACTATTTACTCCTAAATTACTTTCAGAGAGGAGTACGTAACCTAGGATAACACCTAGTCAGCCTTGAAGCTAGGCTACTTAGGATACTATGTAATTGTCAGGACATAATGGAGAGGCACACACTGAGAGAGAGAGAGAGAGAGAAAGAGCCTGATGATGGCCAGCAGGCTATACGTTCGTTCATTATTCATGTCTCCTGACTCACTTTAGCACAGGATGAAAGTGGCAAAATGAGGCACCGGTCTATACGAGCCAAGTTTATTAGCTGCATGAATATAAATGATCCACGCATCTTTCAGATTGTGTGCTGCCATAAGGTGCCTCTCTAAGGATAAGCTCTACTGCTTCACCAAATCTGAAGACATTGCATGTTGTTATGGTTTGGATGAAGCAATTTTGGCAAGCAGCTCGGGACAAAATATTCATTAGAATCATTAACGTGTCTAAAATATAATTTTTCT
Organism: Heliocidaris erythrogramma; assembly: GCA_025617745.1. NCBI lineage: Eukaryota > Metazoa > Echinodermata > Echinoidea > Camarodonta > Echinometridae > Heliocidaris > Heliocidaris erythrogramma. Next base: position 5,791,562 of record CM046858.1, read on the forward strand.
TGAAATAAATTAATGGAGGGAAAAATTGTTCCTTCGGTAATATCGAGGTCCTAGAGGACCTACACATATACCAAAAAGAAAGAACAGAACAAAAAACATGCTGGTTATTCTGAATTTTGACCAACTGAATTTTAGATGTTTTGCTTGCCATACAAGGTTAAAGGTAACGTACAGCTTTGGTAAGCCCTCAAAAAATTTTCATCAGATTTCTTAGATTTTTGTTGATAATACTAGTAATACTATTAAAAGACATTGTGAAGATTTTGCCTCCTAAAGTTTAATATTAAATAAAAAAGGCAAAAAATAATTTATATGCCGGGCCAGGCACGTAAACTCCCAACAATGGCAGCATGTACTGAACACAATACACAAAGTGTAAAACCAGTGAGTAACTACACACAGTGACACGTATTATGCTGTCTCTATGCGAAGCCCCAAGATTGTTGTGCGGGAAGCAGTCGGGGTGGAAAGGTCCTGGCATCAGGCAGTGATCTAGCGTTCCTTACAGATATTTACACGGAAATTCACCGGAAATCAAAGATCTATGGAAAACCAAATTCTCTCTTACAAACATCTTTTGATACAAGGAGAACAACATAAAGACTATATTTAACGCATTTCTTTACAATTTTCCCTTTACTATCAATTTACTACTTTTACTACGCAGCTACAATTTTTCATCCCCTAGCCGTTCGACATGTAAAAAAAAAACCTGCCGCAGTAAACTTTGGCGTTTTTTAAAAAAATGTGTATATGAATGGCTAGGGAATACATGAAAAATTGTAGCTGCGTGCAACAAGGTCCTACACGCACACACTAACCAGCATCTGTGTGTTGTAAGTTACAAAACTGTGAAGTGCATTACGCTTAATAAAACCCATGGTAAACCACCATGATTCAAAGCATCATTTGTGAACAAGTCTTTACAAATGTATCATGCAATACCACAGTCACACCAACAACAGACCAAACAAAAAGTTACATTGCTAACAATGGCCAAGAATCGTGGGTTTGGAGCCTGTGTGGGGTCGGTTTTGCGGTGTGACTGTTACTTAAGATTGATTGCTGGTACTCCTTGGCACATCTGTGAAGCTCATTAAATACTTCAATTTGAGATGATAGCAGAGTAATTGGCTCTTTTCTAGTTGTAGCCTGTCCTCAGTTTACCTGTTTGCTATGGTGAAGATCAAGTGATCTTTTCCTGTAAGTGATGTTTATCCTTGATTCCCAAAGGTAAACTGTAAATCAGTGTTGGCCAAGGTAGCACAATCATTGAAATTGGTGTTCAATCCCTTTTGTTTCACTACGTTCACCAATAATCATCAAATTAATGTTCAATAATAAGATTTTGGGGATTGATTCTCTGTCATATTGTTGAATTTAGTTTTGAATATTCAATATAGGCTTATATCTCTCAATGAAAATACCTTAATATTTCACAATGTGTGTAGGTTCCACGTTTCAATTTTTGGAAAGGAAGAGAAAGCTATTTCTAGGCTAAACTAACAGTGTATCGAATATTTAATGCCTTGGTGGTAGGGGTTAACATGATTTATTTTTGTCCTTGTTAAAGTGCATGTTATTCTTGGAATGTTTTCCAATCAAATTAGATTTTGTGCATGCAGAGCATGTGTCTTACTGTGTGTCCAATGTTAATATGATGTGCTTTCATGGCATCCTAGCTTTGTATATGAATATAGAGCTACTGACCAGGGGTGGTATTCTGAGATTTATTTTATCTTGATTTTAGTGAAATAATTTTCATTGTCATGTTACACCAAAATGTACGCTTAAATGCCTGCGCAAAAGTGGCTGCGTACACGGAATTCATCTGCCAAACAACAATGAAATTTTGCAATTTGCAATTTGTTATGACAATTCAAATCTTTTCACTAAAATCAAGATAAAATAAATCTCAGAATACCACCCCAGGTATTATTTTAACCATTGCTCTGTATTTGTGATGTAGCAGTCAACTAGTCTGTTTTATGCCCCCAGTTATGACCAATCAGAGGCTTAGAATCTTAGACTGCTTTATATAACAAATAATAAGGAATGTGTAATTTCTAGAGGAAAAAAAAAATTGTTTCATGTACTGGTAACAGGCATGATAGTGGCCTACCAAAAAAAAATCTACATTTCCGGGGTCCAGGGGTGGGGGTCAGGGGGCGAAGCCCCCTGGAGCCCCTGCACTTTTGCTCTTTCATGAGCACATTTAAAGGTGTCTAGAAGGCCTTTTTTTTGGAAATTTTTATATAACTGTAAAGGCAAATCACTGGGTAGTTTCCAACTTACATTAGGTTGGATGGCTTTAGATGCCATCTTAGTGTCAAAAATACATTATTCCAATTCCAGGGCCAACATACACGAACTAACAGTTCGGAAAAGACCGATGTCGAGATCGATATCGCCGAGGTACACGTGCACGTACGTACATGTACGATGTAAATCCACATGATGATAGAGCAAGTACAAAACAGCTGAGCCGCGTGCCTGGGCAGGCGGCAGCCGCTGACCTGGGCTGAATATATAGCGTCGCGAGTAAACAAACGCATGCTGTTCCGTTTACGTTTATGTTACGTTGCTATCGATAAAATTCGGCCAAAATAAAATCTACCCCAGTCACCACCTTGCTTCACGTACACGTGCGCACCACACCATGCAATGCTACACAAAACGAATCACTTGCAGGCGAGCCAGCACAAAAAAACAACGCTTACATACAGGTACAACCGACATACGAATCGCCCCAAATCTCATATCAACCACAAATTATTCAACCACAACAAAATCGGTTTTTTAAAACAGGATCGTTTATTACAATCGGGGAAAAATGCCCAAAAATCGAGATCATTGTCAGGAAAAGAAAAAAATCGGAATTCCGATTTAAATCGGAAGAATATCATGCCTGTGGTAAAGAGAAGTAAAACTATTGTGCTTGAATTTCTTTGCTTTGCACCTGTTGTCTGCGGAGTACAGTCTTCAACCCTTTCAGAACAGGAATTATTTAAAGGTTAAATTTATCACATTTTGTTCTTCAAATTGGCAACAATATTTTTATTTTAGTGCTACATGGTTCTAATAAGGTGTAATGTCAGTGTACACAATATACTCGGTTAGGAATTTGTCGAAAAGTTGATAAAATTGCCAATTTTGATGAAAAAAAACAATGATTTTGAACCTCTAAATGTGATGCCAAGTTACGGATTTCAAAGCTTATTCTCATTTTAAAAATTCCTGGCAATATAGTCATGCAGCAGAAATGGACATCATGTGTGCAGAAAATTTTGCTCTTTCTTCTCATACATCTGGCATATTTTTTAGAGGTTTTTAAAAGTTATTAAGCCAAACCACAAAATGTGGACAATTGTCTCGAAAGGGTTAATGCCCATTTTAGGAAATGACGTATCTTGCGCATGTATCCACTGGATACCGACCAGTTAAGGTGCTGCACAGTGGCCAGATAGCGATGATGGTCAATTACAATGCAGGTAACATCCCTGCCAAGAGGATGTGAGTAGTCTCCAGGCACAGACCCTATGTTTAATCTTAAATACGATTCCATGAAACCTTGAGCCTAGCCTAACTTTGTCAGTATCTGATTTTGTTGTGCACAAGTCAAGAGTAGCTGCAGTACAGGGTCTACGGAGTGCAGTAGACTGTGTAGTCTACAAAGTCTTCCAGTTCAGACTCTCTGCTCAGCGCATGACTGACAGGGGTTTGCGTTCGCAAACTAGGATGTGAGCGTGTGTGCGTAAGCTATACCAGTTGTGACATTTACCCGTGATACTCCTCTCATATGTCCCATCGATTACAGCCAGAGCCTCAGGATATCGTACCCTCTCCATTCAAACACTTGATAAACAAGAATCTAATCATCATCCCATCAAATCTCTTACAACTGGTCCTGTAATATCTCGGTTATTTCATTTTCCGATTAACCGGGGCTAAAAACAGGAGGGTTTTCGGTTAAACGCACTCACACATATGCAAGTTTATAATAATTGGGTGATCCAATATGATTTTGAACACATGGGACACAGGCAAAACAAAAAAAACAGACGCTACAAAAGCCATAATTTTCCTCTTTTTAATCGTAACAGGCCTAGTGATAAAAAAACATACATTTACCTACCAAAACTTGAGCTTAAAATGTCTTATTTATTGATATTTTATAGTTTTCAAAGTGAGTTTAAGCTTCAAAATGTTGATATAACTCATTTTAACCGTTTCGATACAGCACTACTTACAACCAACTCTAAATTGCCATCTTTATTTTAGTTGGTGGTTTTTTGTTTATATTCCAGAAACATGTTTGATGAAGGAATTCCACCTTGGAGAGGTACTCCAGAGGTACTTGGTAAAAGGTACTTGGTAAAAGGTACTATGGTAGTGTCAGCCGAGGTGAAATACTTAACTCCAAAGTGGGTACCGTATAGTCGCGTGTATACGGCGCACTTTTTTTCATGGCAGAGAATGTCAAAAGTCGGGGTGCGCCATATAAACGAGTACAAGGAAATGACAACGAAATGCAGCTCTTACTGGGTCTTGCCCGCCAGCGCTACCCGCCGCCCCAGGCCCCCGGCGCGGCCGGACATATCACATGTAACACTAGGCCTATGTCATTGCACTGTATCGGGGTAGTGTGCAGTTGAACGACAATTGTCCGATTTTTATATTAAAAACTCCGCTTTATAAAACAATTATCGAAATTCTACATACATGGCCAGTATAATCCTAGTCTAAGCTTCACTTTCATAACTGTAATGACGAAAACCAGATTGAATTCGCGGCTATAATGATGAAAATAGATCGTCTTTTTCATTTGTTCGCAAGGTGGCTGTAGATGACTGTACGTGGTATGACCAAGAGGTGGCGCGCGCGATAAACGGCATGAGCTAGCTACAGAGAGTATCTACACTGATCCGCCATGTTTTACACAAAGACAGCATACGTGCAGGATTATTATGCGCGTGTTACAGCTCTCTTTATAAACGGCCTCTGTCATCTTCCTTTTTCTATTTTACGTGACCTACGGGCGCCATTTTTTTTTTCTTCGATTCTAACGAACAATAATTTTTCTTCCGATTGGTAGCCTAGTTTGAATTATTATTTTGTACCGTCACTGTGGTATGAATAATATTTGCTTCCTCAAATTTTGGAGGGGTTTTCCTTTATAGTTCTTCAATGTCTTATATTTTTAAGTGAGGGGCAGGCTTAATTGTTGACCATTGCTTTTGATATTTGATCTAGGTTTTTTCTTCGTAAATTCCCTCTTTCGGTAGGCCTACTTTTAAAGAAAATTATTACTATTCCTTATCTTAATATTTCTTAATTCTGATGTACTCTAACAATGAATAAATTTGTGCCTCGAATTTTTCCTGAAAGCTATCTTTTCATTTTATATTTTCTTCTCAGACTTTTTCTTTTTCCGTGATTTATTTATTTTTTATTTTTTGGTGTTTGTGTGTGTGGTGTTGTTAGTTCTTCAAACGCTGAGTTTCCATTCCGGAGTAAATTTCGTTGATTTGTTTCATTAATTTTTATATTATTACACCGGATTTAGATATGCAAACCAGCAATGATATATTATGTTCTGTCCCTAGCCCTGCCCCCTAAATATTCATCTCGCTCCCTCGCTCACGCTCTCTCTCTTCCAAGCTCTCCCGCGTGAGTTTCCCTGTCTTGCTCATACAATGAAGTGTGCGCTATTAACGGCGTTGTACACACACATACCCCTACGTATACACACACTGTATACATATGTACTGATAGATTTTTTCGGAGCTAAGTAGCGGCGCTGATATGACTGGAAGTTCAAACTTTCACTCATTCTGGGGCCGATTCCGAGCCTCGTATGTATTATCACGCGATAGAATCGCGCCATGTGCAAAGACGGCAATATTTTTTTTTTTTTAATACAGAGGGTCGAAAGTATGGATGCGCCTTATATACGTGTGCGCCGTGTACACGCGACTATACGGTATGTGGAATACGTACAGTGTTTCTTAGAAAAGCAAGATGGATAGAATCAGAGCATATATTATGCCTTCCATATCAAGTGATTCTGATCATGCATTTCTATCAATTTTGAATTGAGAGCATAATGATCTTTGCAAGAGGTAATCGTCACTCCAATCTAGACAATTCATCATTATAACATGTCTGTTGTACAATGGTTATCTGGGATCACCTCTTAATTCTCAGCATGAGCGACTCTTACCAGACTTTTTTTGAAATACTGCACAGGGACTGACAAGCGCTATAAGTGAGATTGACTGAATACATGCGTGTGCTTACATGTGTGCGCTTCAAAATGAATTCGGTGTTTCTGTAGTAATCATCGATTACAGCTGTGGTATGCCTCCAGAAAATTGATTACATTAGCTACGTTCATACAGGACTTGTGGTTTCAAAACCTTCAGTTAGCGAAACTTTAAGTTAACAAAACCACAAGTCCCTAACTGCAGCAAGGGTTCACACGAGCCTGAAACAACGAGCTCAAACTACAAGCCGAGCGAGCTTCATGGTTAAGCCCGGAAGTAGATACTGCCGATTGTGTACACATACAGATCCTGTGTTAATAATTCGCGCGAAGGGTATGACCTGGAAATTTAACATGAACAGCGAGGTCATTCCTAACCACAAGCTTGCGAAACTTAAAGTTTATTACATTCACATGGGCCAAGACTTTGAGGGAGGACCCCCCCCCCCCCACCGCTGCTTGTGGTTAAGGACTTCTAGAACCATGAGTCGACTTAAAGGCGGTCAGTCGCCGGTTTCAATGGGGAAAAATCTGTGTTTGCTGATGCTGCAAAATAGTTCTTGAGCATACGAAATTAGGTCTAGTGGAAAGTATATTGAGGATCAGCGAAATGTCTTTCTCCTCGGCAAAAATCTGCATACATCGCTGTGATATGTGTAAGTTGTACAGAAGCGAACGAATACATGTTTTGCGCTATGTGTATCCTGCAATCTGCTGTCTGACGCCGTACCATTATATTTATACTATAGAACAAAGCAATTTCATCTTTATTATGGATGACACTTTCAGTATTTCGTAGTAAGCGACAGATATCTCAATTCTAAACGTGGAGGGAGATTTGGAGCCGACTGCCTGTAAATGTTCAGGAAGCTAGCTGCTGCAGTGCTGATACAAAACGGGCAGACGGATGTGCCCTTGCCCTTGCAAGAGTGATGGCCATCCCTGCGGGAAACGTCGCCCGTGCATCAACCGGGAACCCGATGGCGATGACGATGAATCAACTTCAAATGTGAGTACGGTAGATCATTATCTCAGCCTATTTATCCGAACCAAGGTCTATGCAACAAATTCGATCATTTTTCTTGCGATTTGTCATTGTGTAGGCCTAATAACTAAATTAAGACTGAAGAGAAATAGAATTAAATTATAGGGCTAGTGTGAATGTGAGATGTCACAGCCAGGGTCTAGGTCTGAGATAGTGTGTTTGTAACTAGAAATAGAATCTTCATTCATTCAAATAAAAACTGAAGAAGGAAGAATGAGAAGAAAAAGGAATCTATTTATAAATGAAGGTATGCCAAGATGTAATTAGAATCAACACCAGACATGTCAATTGGCGATTGACGAACTGGCTTAACCTGTGTGAGCTGTGACGAAGTACCTCCCCCCCCCCCCTGTACAAATACCAACAGAAATTGATTTGAAGGGGGGGGGGGGGAAGTCTAGTACAGGCTTTTGCAAGTCAGAGTCACAGTAATGTTTGAATGTATACACACATGTATGTATGTATATCTAATTGTGACTCCAAAGATTCAAATACACCTAGTGGTACCAAATATATCAATACAATGGAACCTATTAATATTTTCCCCTACAAATTTAATAATTTTATGATTTTTTCACCAAAACAGTATTTCCATACTTGAACTTTGAACAGGGTGGAATGTGCACTTTACATTATTTACATTTATTTTTTCCTTACTTTATTCACTGTTGTTTTTTTTTTTCTTTCTCAATGTAGAAATTTGTGATGGATCGAGAGAGAGCTGATCTAGAACGCGTCACCATCCAGTTCCTCTGCAGATTCACAGATGTTTACTTGGATGCCGTAGCAGCTGTAGAGCCTACCCAACCTGCTGAAGAAAGGCCTGGACCGAGCAGCCGGCCTGCATCATGGTGTAGATGTGGTGGAAGATATGTGCCCATGCCAAAGGAGGTAGAGAATGTGTGTGTTGCCATGTCCGCACCTGCGTCATGACTGCTCAATACTTCACTGATGCATTTCTAAATGGCAATGTCTTGGTTGCATGCATGGCAGCAAGCAACAATGTATTTCCAAGGGACATTCCGAGGTTGAATGAATCGTACTATGCCTACAAACAATTCACGTATATATATTCACCATGGGTACTTGGGACCAGGAAACAGGAGAGTTGTTCCATCATGTGCTACAATGCGGATAAGGTATGCCTATCTATTCCCCACGAGGGCTTACAAGGGCTTCGTCAATGGAGTACAAGATTGAAATCCATCTAACATCAATACAGGTCTTGATCTTTTTTATGTCTCCTTTTATTGTTGAAATTTAGATCTGCTGGACATAGAACTGTTATCCTTCTTTAAAAAATTGTTTATTATAGTTCCTGTTTATATTCACCTTTTTCTTGGTGATTGTAGTATGTATGTACAAAAGAAAGCATTTTCTGTGTGTAATCATTTAACATAATATTTACGTTAACATTTATCAGAGAGGAAACAAATCAAAAATCTTATCTGATAAAGGGTTTCTGTTATGACATTGTATAAACTTCATTTAATCTATTTCCCCTGTGTATTGCAACGCATTCCATGACCATGAATATGCATGTCTTCTGTGATGTTTTTCTATTTATGGTGAATATTTATTCTGATTTGTCATGCTGTTTTAGCTGAACTAGCAGTCCATTGGGTTTGCTACATGATGTACATTGTGTGAAGTGAGATGCACATGAATTACATAAACTTCAATACATTGGCGGATCCAGGGGGGGGGGGCACAGCCGGCCCGTGCCCCCCCCCCTTTTGGAAGAGAAGTATGAACTTTTACCATAGACGATCCGCCATTTTCGCGAAAGTGCCCCCCCTTTTAGAGTGAAGACCTTTTTTTTTTTTTTTTGCTTGTCAGGGAATTATGGAGGGAAACTGGACCCCATAACCGCTTACTAAGCGATTTTTGAAGGTTCGGCGAAAATTTTTCCTGAAGTATGCCTACATGTATACTGTTGAAAGTATAGTTTTACACTTCTCAGCTGATTTTTGTATTTTATTTATTACAATTTGATATACATGTATTCTAGATCCACAAACTTGCCTTGAAACATGCACATTTAGTGTTGAAATAATAGTTTTGCAATATGAAGTTGATTTCTTCTTATACTACTTGCATAGATTTATCAGCAGTTATAATTTTTAAGAAACGTACAGTATGTATTATGCATACAGGGACATTTCTGTTAATTTTTTTTATATGCCATTTGCTATTCCATATGGTATGCCTATATACTGTTGAAAGTATAGTTTTATACTACTGAGCTGATTTTTGTATATATTTTAGTGTTGACAATATACATGTAGTTTCAATGTTCAGTTGATTTTTACTCTCACTTGGGTAGTTTTATGACAAGTTATACATGTATTATTTTAAAGAAACTTAAAAGTATTACATACAGGAACACCTTTTCTACTTTTCTTTTTCCTTGTGATTTGCCATTTGCAATGGCACTGCATGTAACATGTAAGGAAGTAAAGGAAGACAGCATGAAAAAGTACTCTTCATTGTGTGTACGTGTCACAAGTTTTGAAGTATTGTAATCTACATTTCATTTTATTTTTGTACAGTGGAGCATCATTAATGAACTTCTTGGAACCAAGGAAATTCCCTCTTTATATCAAAACCTGGTTATACCAGGGCTAAAATACAATAGAATACAAAAAAAGTGGGGACTGGCAAAAATACTGTCTTATAATGAGTTTGTTATACCATTGTTCTTTATAAGGAGGTTCCACTGTACAATGTATATACATGGAGGAAGGCATATGGAGTGAGATAGGAGAGAAGAGGAACAGGAGGGAAATAGAGGGAGAGAGAGAGAGAGAGAGAGAACAAGGGAGAAAAATTATCAAGGTCATGAGAGAAAGAGAGAGTGAAAGATAGAGAAACGGAACGAGCTAGAATCAGGACTGTCAAGTGAAGTTTTCCTCCTCAAGTTTATCAATACAAAATTAAGATTAATCTATAATTCTATTATCAGGCCCCCTTTTTTTTTCTTAAAAATTATTTCTGTCAACTCTTTGCACGATGGCCATTCACTTAGTGTCCAGTTTTTAAAGATCGATTCCCCTCTTTCGAAATCAGCCAGAGAAGAGAAAGAGAAGAGAAAGAGGAGGGAGAGAGGGAGACAAATTATCAAGGTCATGAGAGAGAGAGAGAGAGAGAGAGAGAGAGAGTGAAAGATGAGATAGAGAAACGGAACGTAAGTGAGAATAAAAGAGAGTGGAAGGGAATATTAGTGGGTGTAAGGCCATCGCCAGGGTTCACCTCCGGGGCGCACCCGGCGCTGGCGACCGTAGCCCGTGGAGGTATATACACTGTACGATTTGCAAATGGTGTGCAGCTCAAGTAGATACAACACGAACTTTTTATTCAAACTTTCCTTGGAGGAAACAAGCAGCCCACGTCCAAATTTATTTCTTTGTGTTCAATCCACAAATTGTACGCGCTGTGGATACCTAATCTCGTCCGACTGTCTCTCCTCTCGACCTCCATTTCGTTCGAAAACCGCTATTATTTTCGTGCCTCTAGCCTAGGCATAGACCATAGCATGGAGTATCCCCGAAACTGAAACATAGCGTATTGCTGGCAAGCTCAGCTCTCGCCCCTGCGCTGGCAGGCTATTTACAAATTGTCCGAGCGATTCCGGAAATCTCCGAACTTGCCTTAGGTGGGACAGCATAGAAACACACGGGCACCGACGACTGACCGCCTTTAAAGTTTCGAATCCACAAGTCCGTTCATATGGTCTTAAACTACAAAATAGCTTCAAGTTAACTGAAAATTTTGAAACTACAAGCGAAACTTTAAAGTTTAGCTCCTATCGTGCGAACGTGACTAATGAAAGTTACATGTAGCTGCTCCTGGCCTACATCAGATATGTCTCGTCACTGGTCATTGGACACACTAACAACCTAGCCTACCTTAAAAGCCGAATGAGTGTCTTTCTTTTATTAACAGAAATGAATGAAAAAACAACGAAAACATTGCTCTACAAACATTGAAATTCCAGTCAGGATTCAGTCGGTGCATCCTCATTAGCCCAAACAAGCCTGACCTTGAGATATTAGACCAATGAGCACTTCTCAAGAAAAAAGGTTTAAAGTTCCTGTCTTCATGAGCCAGCGTCGAGCAACCCCTACTCCATAGCTCGACACTAACCCAAAATCTTGGTCCGGAACCCCCCCCCCCCCCACCAAAAAAAAAAAATTAACATTGGGCTTAATGCGTGCAGATCCTAAAATTTGGATTCGGACTCCCTATGAAAAAACTTAAGTGTGGATCCAAGTCTGCTCACTTGGTCTTCACCGACAAATAAGCAGGCTATTTCGCGAACAAGCCCTAGTTTGCTTGGGATTATAGAACAACCCAATATCCCAAGTGCAAGGGCAAAATAGCCTGCTATTTGCATCTGCACTATAAATGTGAATAAGCTCCAGCTAGTTGTGATCGGGCTCATTTCCACAGATGAGAATTAGCAGGCTATTTTGAAAAAGGGGCTAATGAGGCCAGGCCTTACATCAACATTGTCATTCCAAGTCGGGTATCAGTAAGCTGCTCAGGTATAGCTACGACTCATCCGCTGTCTTTACTTTACCTTTCAAAACGTCCCAGGAGTAATGCACTGCTGCACAGAGTCTACAATTTCTCATTACTAATCGACTAAAGCTCCAAGAAGGTATACAAGGCAGGTAGTTCATGCATTGTTCGCATTTGTTACTCTAGGAAATGAAATACTGTGCACAGAATTTCCCAGAACACCGGTTACGGCTAATCTGGTGCGCACAGTATTCACTCTGAAATCTTAGTGCTTGCAGGGACTGCATACAGGAAGCTGCACCATCATGCTCACTGGAAGACAAATCTGAATTCCATCAGCATCACACAAATAGGAATTCTATTAATTCACATAGATCTACATGTAACTCCTAATTTTACACATGTATGTTTCAAGTACTCAATATTGTCTTGACAGATTTCAGTTGTGTTTGTCATTACATGACACATCGCCAGTGTTTCATGACGAGACTTCATCAATACAGAGAGTATTCCTTTATCTATCTGCTCAATTGTTCTCTTTCACTCTATCCGTTGTCACTCTGTCTACATGTACCGCTATGCTATCTCTCTCTCTCTTTCTCTCTCCATCTCTTTTTCTTTTTCTCTCTCTCTCTCTCTCTCTCTCTTTTTTTCTCTCTCTCTCTTACATGCTAAGTCAAACTCATGACTAGGTCTTGAAGACCACATCAAAAATGTTAAAAGTCCTGGTCCCCATTTCAAAAAACTTGTTATCAATAACAACTGCCTAATTTCTATGACAAATTCGCTCTCAGCCAATCAGATTCAAGGATTTCAGTAGCTTATATCAGTTATTGCAACTTGTCATTGATGAAAATTTTAATGAAACGGGGCCCAGATCTTAGACTTACCATAGTGGAGTTGGACAATAAACGGATGGTTGACATCAACGAGAATGTTTCTTTCCATCTTTGTTCGTACACGGTCACGCACTGTCAAATGGAGAGGAGAGAAGAACTAGATTAGACAAAACTAAACATCATGAACGGTCAACATCATGAACGGTCATCAGGAGAGGCAGCAACGAGTTATTTCTTCTAGAGATAAAAGAATTATAAAAGAATAATGAAAGCACATCAATTTCAGTGACTAGACATGTACACAATGTCACGTTGAAGTTATGAGGAATCATACTCAGAAGTATTTTTGACCCATTTACAGTGAAACCTGTCTATAAATAAAGACCACTCAAGGGAGAAAAGAAAAGTGGTCTTTATGGACAGGTTCCTTTAATACACATTTCAATGAGAAACATTGTTCAAGGGAAACGAAAATTGTGGTCTTTCTATACAGGTGGTCGCTAAAGCAGGTTTGACTGTAGTACAGTATGATTACTATTTACTAATTTGGAAAACATTATATAATACATACATGGAGTATGAAGTTTCCTTACATTAAATAATTGCATGCATTAAATATTGCTTACAAGTCCCACGGATTATGACAAACATGAAAATTATATAAAAGAGGAAAATATTCATTTGTATTATTCCTGGCTTGAAAATACATTATTCTAATGCACGAAGTCTGCAGGTATGTATTACACCCCCAACAAGATAAGCAGAAATGGATTTGGTAAACAAGCTAGAATAGAAACTCAGTTTGAATAAAAGATGAGGACTCAATGCATTTCCATTAAGTAGGTGAAGGTATGACATGCAAGGGTCTGATCAGAACACGGTATAATGTAAATGTACAAACAAGGACTGATGTAACCACTGGCGGATGTAGGCACGGGGGAACACCCTGCCCTTGCCTCCTACCCTCTATCGAAACCCAAGTGGCAGAAAGTAAATTTACACAACTCCAAAACTGGGGACCATTTCATCAAGCGTTTTGTCTGTGATTTTTACTGACAACTGTTATAAGCTACTGAAATCCTTGCATCTGATTGGCTGATAGCAAATTTGTCAGTGAAAATCACTGACAAGACACTTGATGAAACGCTCCCCTGTTCTACCCTTCTCCAATTTTGACCCGAAAGGCACCTTAAAATGTGATAACCTTTTTTTCTTTGCTTGTTTGTCAGGAATTTTTCTGAATTCTGCCCCCCCCCCCACCTCTCTCTGTTACACAAACCTGAACCCACCCTTGAATGTAACCATCATTTGTGTATTAAAGCAAAAATAGAGAAGAATATTTCTGATAGTTAAGTTTAGAAAGCACAAGTGGACTTTGCCGTCTTTCCCCGTCTTTCCCAGTGATTAATGCATTAAAACTCACTGAGAGAAAATAGTTTCTAAGGGTGCTAGTTTTTCATTAACAGGGCTATTTTTAGACTTTAGTTAGCAGACAGTCGATCCGATGAATGCATGCTTCTACCTTTGGCCTGTAGATGGAGAGACATTTAAGCCTTGCTAACATATGACACAGTAAAGTGCCTCATATATTAACCGTCACGGCAAATGAAAGCTACATGTAAATGGTATACATGAATGGCAAGCGGAGGTGCAGGAAAAGGGCGCAACAAAGGCCCATGAGCATACTAAAGCTCTGGGGGCTGTTTCATAAAGCTGTTCGTAAAGTTACGCATGACCTTACGAACGACTTGAATATGAAGTGCCAGATAAGATGCCCAAAGTTTTTCCTGATGTTTTAACAAAGTGTGACTGTATTTCCAATAACCTCAATTAAATTATGGCAAAAAATTATACTTTGCATTAAAAATGTTTGTTATGATCAGAATGTTAATCTACATATGCACAGTTCAACTTTAGTTGATGCAGTTAAAAAAGATTTAGCATCCCATTTGGCTTGTCATATATACATGTGTAAGTCATTCGTACAGTCATGCATAACTTTACGAACAGCTTTATGAAACACCCCCCCCCACCCCCCCCCCCCCTCGTCAGATTTGACTGATAAGAATAAGATTTTTAATTTAAAGGTACACCCTAGGGCTGTCCTATTATTAACATACAAAAGCATACTTACGTATGTACACATACACACAACAATGTTAGGGTGTACCTTTAAATGAAAATCTCATTATCATGATTGGTCAAGTCTGAACAGCTCTTTACTTTGTATCTGCACATAATAATAATTATAAAGAAATATGAAGCCCACTGCACTAGTTTCAAGTTTATTTCAATTTTGGGGAAATTTTGGCGATTTATCGGATCATGTGTGGACGAGGCCTTAGAATCCATCACGTGGAGTTGATGCACAATAAATGTCATCACTAATATTACAGACTACAGACAACTTTTATTGCTACACAATGGGTTTTATTGAAAAGCGCTTTCTGTCCACCTACTTGCTCTATACGCCAAGATGGAGAATGTAAATGTCATGTACCTTTTCATTGCCCAAATATACTTCCTATATTTGTAACTACTTAAATGTCAACAGTTTTAAGAGCAACTTAAAGAGAAGGTCCAGTTCTGGGAAAAGGTGAAAAATAATTTGTGAGCTTTCTCATTTCTTTTGTCACTTCGGAAGAACATCATATTAGAAATGTCCCCTGAAAAGGATTGCTCTTCAAATGCCCTCATATTCGAAATACATATACGATAAGAAATAGCGAAAGTGTTCAGGCCAAACATTCACGCAATATATGTGTGCAGTCCCACATACCCATTTCTGCGTGTAGTCTATGTGCACTTCAGTGAGATTACATCAATTTCTTATCATTTTGATGGTTCCAAAACCTTCCAGTATACACACGAGTCTTATGTAGACATGATCAACATTTCCCAATTGCTTTGAGACAGTTTCTTTCACAATGTAATCGCATCACCAAAACTCTACTTTATCTTTAAGAGGCTGGCTGCTTTGGTCAGTCGGGGGATACAAGTGACACAATAATTTCTTTTTTAACACAGGGGGTTCAGATTGAAATTTTTAGGTCTGTGTGCAAGGGGCTACTGTTTGGGGCTCCAGAGTTGAAACTTGGGGCCCACATTCACAGGGCACTTTGTAGGTCGTCAGTGCCCACCAAAAGATGACACTACATACTTTTAATAGAGGACTATCAATCAAGTAGGAATTTCTTTCTTTTCTTAATCTGGGACTGCTCTTTTACATATCTCTTTGATCAACAGGTTAAGGAGAGAAAGCATGTATTTTAGGAGATGGATTAATCTGTTTATCATCTTACCTTTTAGCGTAGCCTTCTTTAAGACCTTCATGGCATATTTTGTTCCTTTATCCTGCCCCGTCGTTTTCCTGACCAAGAAAACCTAAGGGAAGGAAACAAAATACCACTTTCAATCAAGCAATAAGACATCTGACACATTATTACATACATGTATGTACATATTTGTAAGTCATATCCCTAACAGCCTTTTCTTCTAAAAGCTGATCAAGTACACAATGATCTAAATTTCAAGTCACCTTCCACTATTCAGCAATCTAAGGAAAATAAAATCACTTTTAACTAGATGAATCTCCGACCACGCGCGGTCAGAATTTATGCCTCCGCCATCACCAGATTGGAAATGTATGGCATACATGTACACTTTAAAAAGGATTGGTCCGTCAAAATTACAAATCTTTTCACTTCAAAAGCACAGGAGACAGAAAATTTATTTCATTTTATTTTCAAATAAAAAACTTACTTACCACTGATGACTTACAATCATCAAATACACCAAGGAAATAGATATTTTATAGCAAATAGACCACTGTCCCCTTGAAATTTCTAAAATAGGTAGGCCTAGACTCCGTACATCACGAACCATTTTTATGTATATAATGACCTCTATGACCTTTGAACTTTGACCTTGAGATCCCCTAACATCTAATCAGTTCATCGTCCCTCACACATGCATACATGGGCCAAGTTAAAGGTTGATCTGTCAAACAAATGAAGTTACTGCAAGAACGAACCATTTTTATGTGGGTCATTTCATCAGGTTGGGACACATTTGTGTGACATGGCTTGTACCATTAAAATTATCAGCAGGTTTTCTTGTTTTTATTTCATAAAATATTCATATCCGAGTATTTAAATATTTTAAGTTGTTTTCAGTCAGGAAAGTTAAGCTACATGTATCACAAAGATATGATTAAAAGTGTCCCTCTGACGTAACATTGACGCGGTGTCAGTGTTACATCATGAAAAACACATTTCCTTTGTTTTTCTGGAATGTAACCAACAGTTAGGGACATATTAAGTATAAATATTTACAATACATGCTTCGACAACAGATGAAACCTTTATCCTTCATAATTGATAGCATAATATGGTGGAAAACTTGTTTCAAACAAAATTTGAATGCTGACGTAACACTGACACAGTGTCAATGTTACGTCAGCACACACATGCTGATTAGTATGTAATTTGTGGTCCAGTCACAGGATTATCCATCAAACTTAAGTGGTTTTCAGGTAGAATCCTCTCTCTTCTACATAATTAATATGTTTAAATTCCAGGGGTTTATGTGGATTTTCTAAAATAAAACAATCTCTGACTTAACATTTTCCACTTTGTGGTGTGACATGAAAAATCTAAACGATGTAGATGAAAATATTTTTATTTTGTTTCGCATGATTTAGAAACATTTTGTATGTGTTGTCTTGAGGATACATCTGGACAGAAAAAAAAGTAATTTCTCCAGAAATTGGGGTACACAAAGAGCAGAAAGATGAGAAAAGTATAAAATGAGAGTGATGACGTAACATGACACCACAATAGTAACAAATTTGCTATTAGATAGAGTGTTCATATTGAGTCAGATAAGCTAAGTTTAAGTTGTTAGTTATAGGAAAAACAAAGAGAAACTTGACAAGCCAAAATTCTGATGTAACATTGACACCGTGTCAATGTTACGTCAGATTTATAGGTTTTTAAGGTATTTTTAAAATAAATCATGTGTACACATGGAGAGAAACATATGAAATGATTGATTACCCTAATCTTAATATTACATAAGATAACTGCATTGATTCTACTGATATTTTCAATGATACAAGCTTTTTCATCCAAAATTTTCAAGCGTGTCCCAACCTGGTGAAATTACCCATGTACATAATGATGCCTCTGACCTTTGACCTTGAGACCCTAAAATCTAATCAGTTCATCGTCCCTCCCATATGCAAACATGGGCCAGGTTAGAAGCTGATCTGTCAAACAGTTCTTCAGTTATTGCGAGAACTAACCATTTTTATGTACATAATTACCTCTGTGACCTTTGACCTTGAGACCCCAAAATCTAATCAGTTCATCGTCCCTCCCATAAGAATACATGGGCCAAGTTAGAAGTTGATCCGCCAAACGGTTCCAAAGTTATCACAAGAACGAACCATTTTTATGTATATAATGACCTCTATGACCTTTGACCTTTGACCTTGAGACCCCAAAATCTAATCAGTTCATCGTCCCTCCCATATGCATACATGGGCCAAGTTACAAACTGATCCGCCAAACGGTTTTGAAGTTATCGCGAGAACGACCCATTTTTATGTATATAATGACCTCTATGACCTTTGACCTTGAGACCCCAAAATCTAATCAGTTCATCGTCCCTCCCATATGCATACATGTACATGGGCCAAGTTACAAACTGATCCAAAAAAAACGGTTTTGAAGTTATCGCGAGAACGAAAAGGGGACGGACGGACGGACGACCCGAAAACATAATGCCTCCGGCACCACCTACATGTACGGTGGGCGGAGGCATAAAAATCTCATTTTGACCTTGTGTAGGTGAAACTCTTGCAGCTTGCAGTAACAAAACACAGAATGTTTCTGTTACATGCAGGCTCACTGTCTGCCAATAATTAATCCTTTTAAAAATGAACTTGCACTTTTGCAGGAATGCCAAATATGGGTAATAAAACATGCAGTTAGCTTCCATGGATAATATTACAGAAGAAAGAACACATATAAAGATACAGGAAGAGATTGATATGATAGAGACAGATGCAGCATACACATGTACACTCATCCTACAACATAAATGGCTTGCCAACATAACTCAGCAGGCATCTATTAAATATGAAAAGTAGTAGTAATCGATAATGAGGTAGAGTCTCTCTGGGCAATTCCGTGCGATGTGTCCTGCACGGCACACATCTTTTTTTCCCCACATATCTCTTGGTATGACTATTGAATCAGAGCTTCTTATTGGTATTACTTCCATCAGTCAAGATCATATCAACAGATTTTTTATTCGTGGATGAAATATATGGATAAATGTCATGTGTCGTACAGGACAAATTGCACAGAATTGCCCCTCTGCTGTTAAGCGGAGAACACTTGTCATCAATTCATGCTGTCTGACAGGTATTTAATTGAGCATCGGTGGGAATGATGGAAAGGTATAATGGCAGAATGGTGAGGGCAAGGCCCATGGGAGAAGAGATGGAAGGGCATGGAAGAGAAAGGAAGAAAGGGTGTTGAAATCATATCAAAGGGGGCACATCGAAAGAGAATATGTGGGAAGGAGAAGAAATATTATTAAACTGGCATTAAACTGGCATATTCGAAATATGACAAGAAATATCTGAAATGTTCTGGCTGAACATTCAAGCCACATGTGTGTACAGTCCATACCAATTTCTGTGTGCAGTACATGTGCTTTTCAGTGAGATGATCACTCCATACCTCACAGTATACACCGATTCTTTTATAGACATGATCAACCATTCTCAATTGTTTTGAGACGGTTTCTTTCACAATGTAATCACATGACCAGAACTTAACTTTATATTTAAAGCGCAGGAGTAGAATCCTGTACCCATCGTGTCCTAAATTTATGCTGAAATCCACCTCAAGGAGTCTCTGAATGCATACAGACACACACTCTTCTCCATTGATTGTATGCACCTCCTTTTAATGGGGTAATGTACTTTACTTTCATTTTCCCAACCACCATCTCGGAAGAAAGTGGATTTGATTTCCTGACTAAATTAGGA
Organism: Heliocidaris erythrogramma; assembly: GCA_025617745.1. NCBI lineage: Eukaryota > Metazoa > Echinodermata > Echinoidea > Camarodonta > Echinometridae > Heliocidaris > Heliocidaris erythrogramma. Next base: position 5,811,298 of record CM046858.1, read on the forward strand.
ACAAGGGGTTACGTCAATGCAATCCAGAGCTCATTCTGGTTTTCTTACGAACTCATCGAGTCGAATTCTTCTCCCCCAGGTAGTATTAACATAATTGAAAGTCGATCATGAATGCATAATTTAACACATGAACAGTGCAGTGAGGCAAAGTGGAAAGAAGTATGTCAGATTTATAACGAGATTGAAGATGGATGTGGCGTTAGGAGAAATAGAGCAATGGATCGATGCCCTTCTTCATTCACTGATAACCAGTCAGTCATACTGTACATGTAAATGTACAACAGTCAATAAGAGCTGCAGCTGTGTGATAGGAACACATGTATGAAGTTTCAAAACCATCCAAATCATATAGAAATTGCAAGATCACCAAGAGTAAAATTAAAATTATGAATACATTGTTCACACATAAATGTGGGTAAATTGGACTACAACTTCAATTTGACAGACATGAGAGAATATTTCACAGAAAACAATGAGAAATCCATCTCATTTTACCTTGCTGATCTTCCATAATAATATATGTGCAATTTGTTTTATGATCATTTTCCAACATTCCCTATTCTATTTTATAGCTTAATCATTCAAAATAAATCGAATGATGCTACATCAGTCTTCATTATCATCATGGAAAGCAAAGAGTGAATATTTTCCAAGAAACTGACTCATAAATAATACTAGATTCCCAGGTAATTATCTGTTTGTAAATTGAACTTTTGATGTTTATATCATGCAAGAATCATTTAGGTGGAAAATTCATCCCCCCACTATTTTGAAATCAATTTGTGCACTAAATGTAGTCATTATACACAGTCCAAGACTTTCAATAATAATACACCTATAGATGAGAATTACAGAATACTGTCAAACTTGAATTTTTAGGGACACAGAAATTTAAAAAAATTATAAACAGCCATTTCTGCAGCAAGAAACTTTGTGAGTTGCAAAAATTTAGATTTTTTTCTATTTTCGCGGCACGAAAGTTTTGTGAATCTTAACCACTAGCGAAATTCACAAAATTCACATTTCATATTCACAAGATTCACGTTTCATATTCACAAGATTCACGTTTCATATTCATAAGATTCACGTTTCATATTCACAAGATTCATGTTTCATATTCACAAGATTCATGTTTCATATTCATAAGATTCACGTTTCATATTCACAAAATTCACATTTCATATTCACAAGATTCATGTTTCATATTCACAAGATTCATGTTTCATATTCATAAGATTCACGTTTCATATTCACAAAATTCACATTTCATATTCACAAGATTCACGTTTCATATTCACAAGATTCACGTTTCATATTCACAAGATTCACGTTTCATATTCATAAGATTCACGTTTCATATTCACAAGATTCACGTTTCATATTCATAAGATTCACGTTTCATATTCATAAGATTCACGTTTCATATTCATAAGATTCACGTTTCATATTCACAAGATTCACGTTTCATATTCACAAGATTCACGTTTCATATTCACAAGATTCACGTTTCATATTCACAAGATTCACGTTTCATATTCACAAGATTCACGTTTCATGTTTCATATTCACAAGATTCACGTTTCATATTCACAAGATTCACGTTTCATATTCACAAGATTCACGTTTCATTTTCACATTCACAAGATTCACGTTTCATATTCACAAGATTCACGTTTCATGCACACAAAAGTTTCAGGTTTAACAGCTTCTACTATGGAACTAAATCGATGTACAATTAAATATGATTGCTCACCTTTCCAAATGATCCTTGTCCTAAGACCTTGAGTAATTCAAAGCAGCTTGGATCAGCTTTTTCTAACCCTTCTGCAGCCATGCTGGTCACCTCAATCTCCCTCATCTCTTGATCCTCCTATATGTACAAATACAAAGAAGTAAACTCATTAAAGGGCAATCCAAATTTGGTAATAACATGATTTGTGTGAAAAGCAGAAAAATCAGAAAAACAAGATGGTGAAAGTTTGAAAGAAATCAGACAAAACACAAACAAAACACAAACAAATTTTTTAACAAGTTTTTGGATGTTTGAAAAATGAGATCACTAAACCTACGCGAATCACAAATTGGCAATTTGGTGAATCGAATGTGACGGAACCGTGGTCAACTGTTCCAGTTGTCTTGCACCAAAATATATCATTGAATTCTGTGTTTCTCCTGAGCGCCTTTTCCCTCAGAACAGTACTCCCAATATATTGTAAATAGTATATTTTCATACATGTAGGTCCTCATGAAAGAAAAAGATCATACTGAGTAATACATTATGAAAAAAAATTAACATTTTAGTCATTTTGTGTGTTGGAGCTAAAGGGGGATTTGTCCGCCAATACATGTACATCACAGTGACATTACTGATTCGGCCAATTTGAAACTCCCATACTTATATTATATTGGATGGCTCTGAATGGGATACCAGAGAATATTCCACAAGTTAGGGTCAATATTGGCACTAACGAGTGGAATATTTTCTGTTATTCCATGAAATAAAGCCATCCAATATAATTATTATTATCTATACACTACAGGAAAATGATTTAGAACTTAATAAAAATCATTTAACCAACCATATTCAGGTAACAGACCCCCCCCCCCCATCATACTTCATTGTGATCACACAAGTTTAACTTAACCTCTTTATGACGTCATGTGCGTATGTGTGTATGCGTTGCATTATTTGCGCGCACGCAAACAGACCAGACAAAATACGGCATAATATTGCACGGCAAGTTTAGTACTGTAGCCTATGGGGAATTCAGCGTTCCGTGCAATATGCTCTCATATTGCACACGCAGATCAAGCGGACAAAAATATGCGTTTTTAATGCGCCGCTAAAATGCCTTATATACATGTAGGTAATAATATATATTATAGTGATTTCAACTTTCCCACATAATTATAGAGATTACAACTTTCCAAAATTCATAACTTTCTTATTTCTTGTCCGATTTCGTTCAAACTTTCACCAATATGCTTCTCTGATTTTTCTCCTTTCTTTCAGAACAACTTGCCATTAGGTTTTATTTCCCTTTAAAAACACACTGAATCAGCTTTTCATCCCAAAATTGGCAACATTGATATTTGGAGTTGGTCTTACACAGGTCCGTTTTCAAGAAGTATATGCTGCCAATTTAATTTGGTACTGCATGCTTAATATATCTCTCACTCTCAGCAGATGATTATATTATCCTCTTCCGTAAAATATGGAGGCAGTGATGATACATACACATGTACATTCTGTAAACCCTATGTATTTCGCTGGGGTTTTATTTCGCGATTTGCGAGTGGGTTTCAAATTTTACAACACACTAAACTATTGCCAACATATTCAGTTGAATTTGGTGTCTCCTTGTCAGAAATTCATCACTTAGCTTTGCGAAAGTACATCATCATTGCTACATGTATTTGTAGATCTGAGAACTTCATGGCATATACAGTACATGTAGTGTAGCCCATCATGGCCTACATACAGACTCACCAGGCCAGGTCCATTCTCAAAACAAAAACAAACTAGATGAATATTCGACCGCGCGCGGTCGGAATTTATGCCTCCGCCATCACCAGATTGGAAATGTATGGCATACATGTACACTCTAAAAAGGATTGGTCCAACAAAATGACAAATCTTTTCACTTAAAATGCACAGGAGACAGAAAAATTTATTTCATTTCATTTTCATATAAAACTAGAAATATTTGATAACAAGGCTAAAAACCAGTAATTTCATGTAATTTTATGTAAATTGACCTCTGTGACCTCTGACCTTTGACCTACTTACCCCAAAATCTAATCAGTTCATCTTTCTATGGGTATGCATACTGGTACCAAGTTTGAAGTTCTCACCTCAGATAGTTCTTGAGATATCGCGGTAACGGTGGTAAAAACCACTAATTCCATGTAATTTCATGTAAATTGACCTCTGTGACCTTTGAACTTTGACCTACCTACCCCAAAATCTAATTACTTCCTCTTTCTATGGGGATACATACTAGTACCAAGTTTGAAGTTCTTACCTCAAACAGTTCTTGAGATATCGTGGTAACGGTGCTAAAAACCAAATAATGTTTATGTAATTTCATGTAAATTGACCTCTGTGACCTCTGACCTTTGATCTCCTTACCCCAAAATCTAATCAGTTCATCTTCGTATATGGTAACATACTAGTACCAAGTTTGAAGTTCTTACCTCAAACAGTTCGAGATATCGTGGTAACGGTGCTAAAAACCAAGAATTTTTATGTAATTTCAGGTAAATTGACCTCTGTGACCTCTGACCTTTGACCTACTTACCCCAAAATCTAATCAGTTCATCTTTCTATGGGGATACATACTGGTACCAAGTTTGAAGTTATCACCTCAGATAGTTCTTGAGATATCGCGGTAACGGTGCTAAAAACCAGTAATTCCATGTAATTTCATGTAAATTGACCTCTGTGACCTCTGACCTTTGACCTACTTACCCCAAAATCTAATCAGTTCATCTTTCTATGGGGATACATACTGGTACCAAGTTTGAAGTTCTCACCTCAGATAGTTCTTGAGATATCGTGGTAACGGTGCTAAAAACCAAGAATTCTTATGTAATTTCATGTAAATTGACCTCTGTGACCTCTGACCTTTGACCTACTTACCCCAAAATCTAATCAGTTCATCTTCGTATGGGGATACATACTAGTACCAAGTTTGAGGTTCCTACCTCAAATGATTCTTCAGATATCGCGGTAACGAGAAGTGGGACGGACGGACACACGGACGGACGCACGGACGGACGCACGGACGGACGGACAACCCGAAAACATAATGCCTCCGGCATCCACCTTCGGTGGGCGGAGGCATAAAAATAGAAACAAGTGAGATTCAAATGTAAGATTACATGTACATTACACTCCTAGTGACATTTTAAACATGATCAGAAATTCAGAATCTCATTGATTAGTTAAAAAAAACTTCAATGTTTTTGTTCACATGACGGCAAATCAAATATTGATTTTATAATCTCGTTCATTGCTCTTTTGTGTGAACGCCCTACTTTCCAAAGGGGAGGGGGGGGGGGGGTGCTAGGTTCACGCCGTCTTAGAGCCAAGCTTCCATATATACATGTATCCTAGATATTAAAATCCCTCCGGCTACTACTATTAGCTGATGAATAAACCCCCAACTCCATGCTCATATTATCTCATGCAATTCGTATGAAGATGCATTCCATACCTTCTTTAATCAGTCCTCCATTCTTACGAACTAGTACACATACGCATACATGTACATGTAAATGTACATTTACATGTACAACACACACCTAGAACTGCTTTTGAGAACATTACTTCATCTTTATGATAAATACTGGTAACTCATTTTTAAGAGAAAAAAAAATCAATGCAAATGTGTGAAATATGTCATTGAAAATTACTTTTTTATGCAGGTAGATAATTTATTAGTACACATACTAATTATGGAATATTACTCAATGTACAAGGGAAATGCTGTCATGCTATTTGTGATCGGTGTGCGGGTGTATGTAATGTATACAAATTGTTATCGAACAAAGTACATGTAGAAGATTTCAGATGTAAACTTGATGAATATTAATAGATACACTGTTTTTGTTTCTCATGTGAACTTTATGGTAATTGAAGAACCTAAAGAAAATAAAAAGAACACATATTAAAACATTATAAAGTTGGCAATTAAACAAACTAAAATCAATTTCAACGATTTGCAGAACAAAGCCAAGTGACACAAGTCCCTTTAAACAATATCAGCCATTGCAATGTCGAAAGGAGGGCAGCCTTGAGACCAGACCGACTTCTCTAATCTATACTTACTCTATACATTGCCTAGTATCCAAATGTCTTCAAAACAACTCAAGTACACACAGCACAGATAATAAACAGGCCAATGGCATATATAGTATGTCACTGCAAAGCGACGTAGAGTAGCACTGGCAGAGAGAGCTACTCAACGGGATGTTTCAGAGAGAAAACTTACGGATGTAATTCATCATTCCAGGAAACTACAAATATTTACGACTCTACCAAGAAGTGACTCAGTTCAGGGCATAGAGGTATTTCCCCTTTGCTCCTCTACAACACTTCAAGCCAAATCTTCACAGTCCCATGCAACTATTAAACACGTATCTCTCACTTTCAATATAAGCCTTTTATAAGGATTCTCTAAATTGGCAACGCTGATACTCAACACTTCAAGCCAAATCTTCACAGTCCCACGCAACTATGCTGACTAACTTACATCTATCTCAATAATATAGGATTTGAAGGTTTGCATGGTGAAGTTGTAATTCAGAAAAAAGTTTTGCGGATCGTGGAGTTACTCCAACTCACATGGTTGTACCGCAAAACTTTTTTCTGAATTACATGTATCTCATTTTCAATATAAGGATTCTCTAAATTGGCAACGCTGATACTCAAGACTTCAAGCCAAATCTTCACAGTCCCATGCAACTATGCTGACTATTAAACTTACATGTACATGTACATGTATCTCATTTTCAATATAAGGATTCTCTAAATTGGCAACGCTGATACTTTTCTCTTAAACTTTCAGTAACTGTATTCCAACAAGACACTCTGTATAATAAAATTATGCAAATTAGCATTACATGTAGGCTCACTATAAACGTAATTTGAAAAAGGCTGAATATACATGTACTGAACTATATATATTTGTACCAATTATAAGATTTTGCCTACAAGTAATTTCCTCTAAAACCGACCACATCACATTCTAAAAGAAATATGATGTGAATATTTTATACATTGTAAATGTTTACCTACATTAAGTCCCTATGATCCCTCCCGTGCATACAGTGCAAATGTCAAAACTGGGGAGTGTTTCATAGAGCTGTTCGTAAATTTACGCACGACTTTACAAATGACTTATGTACAAGCCAAATGGGATGCTCAATCGTTTTTAACTGCATCAACCAAAGCTGAACTGTGCAGATGTAGATTAACATTCTTATCATAACAAACATTTTTTTAATACAAAGTATAAATTTTGCCATTTTTTAATTGAGGTTATTGGAAATGCAGTCACAATTTGTTAAATTTGTCGGAATGTCAAATAAAAAGCAATTCCTGCTCCATTTGAGACTAATATCCTCACAAGTAACCTTGCAGCTTGAACTTCCTGTATTGGATTACTTACAGGTAAAAGATACAGGAAAGACTTCACAAGATCATTTACATTTCTATTTTCATAGCAATAGTGCTACGTAATAATCAACTATCACAGCAAAAAACCGTTTCCTTCCTGTAATTTACAATACTAGTAGGCTAATGCACATGTAGCTAAAAAGGGATAGTACATGTAGTTCTACATTGAAGACGATTCTTTAAGATTCCTAATGGAGGTTTGTAGCAATATTTTGTTGAGTACAGGGTGATCCACAAACAAAAATTCAAATATATATGATTACAAAAATGGTACCCTGTGGTCCCAAATGAAAATCTGCCATTTTGTTGAAGTTGAATTATTTAATTTTTTTCAGGGCTGTACCCTGGGTTACCAAAATGTGTGAAATTATTTTTGGTATGCTTTATTAACGTTCAAATGCTCTTCTTGTGCTCCATGTTCTTGTAAAAAGATCTCATAAATTCTACATTGAAAATAAAACACGTAATCCAGATCGCGATGGTTACCTTCGTTCCTTACTGTGCATATAGACTACATTATACATTTGTATATACAATAAATTTTCACAGGCTGTATTACTGTAACTATTAAAGTGTACTCAGCAACGTAATATGCGTACATAGCAGCTAGCTTTTGAAACTATCAGGGCATGCGAGTGTTATCCATAGCAAATTAAACAGTATAGAAGAAAATAATAAATAATAATAAAATGTCTCTGTCAAAATGGCGGAGCTTTAGGGGCCTGGTGTAATCCCGTAAAACGTACTGTACTAACTAGCTAGCACGGTGCAGTGGGGACCGGGGTAGCGTGCATACAAGCGCTGTATACACAACGTAACGTACACCAGCGCTGCAGTACGGTTGAACTTTGGGTGGACACAAGATGGCGCTACACAATGTGGTACCCCAGTGCCGTATATAGAAAGAGTCTGGCCAACTCGGTTTCAGTTGGGTAGCAACATGGTGTATATTCCTTTGTTATGTAAGCTTGCAACAAAGGAATATGCGCCATGTTGTTACCCAACTGGAGCCGAGTTGGCCAGACTCTATCTATATATGCCACTGTGGTACCCCGGTGTACAACGGTACCCTGGGGTACTGCGTGGTGCATCATATGTAAAATTGGAACTTGGAAGGATTACAAATTGATGTGTGTGAAGTGGAAGGTCCCATATGGCAGGGTTTCAGGGCCCTCTTATCTTAAGTGGGCCCTGAAAGCTCTGGAGTTCTCAGATGTTCCCTTGTGCAATCTCGGTGATATTTTGAAGCATTTTAAAAAGAAATTTAAAGACTAACATTTCCTAAATAATTTGGGTTGAAAATGAGTATACATAGATCTGAGAGAAATTTTAAACTGTCCCTGATTTTCAAATCTGTAGTGTCAAAATTCAAACCCATTGGCCTGAATTCACGAGCGAGGTTTATCTAACCATGGTTTAAACCTCCATAAGCATAGTCCTCATGTCCAATTGGAGGATAGTGATGTGCTTTAATATGCTTATTTACGCTTGTGGTAGTCCACGGCAGAGGTTTAAAACATGGTTTAGACCATGGTTTAAGATAAACCTCTTTCGTGAATTTGGACCTTGGCTGTTACATGTTAAAACCCTTTGTGGACATTTTTACATCCCACGTGACATACACATGTTCAGGTAGGAAGTTCCTCCAAAACAAGATGCTTTGATTAAAAGCAAGCTAATCAGATAAAACTATCAAAGGAATTTGGTTGCTATTTTGCATGCATTAAGTATATTTTTTACATCTCACATTCTACATCCGAAGTCTTTTTCTCAAAACTGCTTTGATATTAAAAAGGAAGAAAATTAATCTGAAGAAAAAAAATAATCAAAGAAATTTGGGGGAATCAGAAAAAGAATGAGGAAGTAATATGTAACTGATATGAACTTTGTAATACACTACTATTTGTTTCACAAATAGAATGATAAAAATATAAAGTTTGTACAAGGAATATGAATCTGTGAATTCGTGCACAGTACATGTGAAATTTATAATTAATCAAAGATAAGCTGAAAGAAATTATTTCCTTATCTAGAGGATAAGTGGAAATTGAAGAAATTCTATTCTATAATAATAGAAGTCTAAGGAGTCAACTCATGACTGAGGTGACATTATGGGATGCAATCGTTATCTGTAAAATCTTCTTCGCCTTGGTTTTTTCCTTCATTTTTTATATTTTGTTCAAATTTTTGGGAAGGTGCTATTCTGTTTGTGTTATTTTTCTTCTTCTTTTGATCAGAGCATCTTCCTTTGAGGCTAACTAACATTTCCAATTCCTAAACGATCAATTTGAAATGCTTGGATGTACATTGTACAGTACATGTATATAATGAACCTTCAAAGTAATGAGGGACATTTACTGTACATGCAAGTTTATCTATGTAAGGCATCCAATTCCATTCATGAACTAATGACCATTATCTCATGTTTGAGAGGAAAGAAAGCAGATGACATCACATCTATTGTTGTAACAAATCCAAACAGGCAAACTATTCATGGTTTCACTTCCTATTGATTATAATGAAATCCTCTCAAACTGAACACGTACTTTGCAATGAATGTCCCTCCTTGTAAGTTGTAGGAGATAAGAGCTTGCATTAACTACAGTGATAAGAACATTAAATTAAAACTTAAAGGTAGTGCATAGTGTCGGGGGTTCAAAAATAAATTGTATTCTTTTTTTGTTATAACATTCCCTTTGGGGTATCTAACCAACCCTCCAAACCGCAGATTCTAATATTGTTTAGTTTTCGAGATATTAACGTTTTTCTATTTAATGTATTTTATTGAAAATTCAGGGATCGCCTTTTTATCGGGGGACTCCCGATAAAACTGTGATCCCTTAGCAACAAAGGCAGAATTGCTGAGCCCTATAGCTCAGTTATTCATTGGCCGATCGCCATGAAATTTTAGGTGTACCGGTATCTTCATGTGAGACTACTTCATCATATTATTTAACAACGAACTTGATTTCTTATGTAAAACCTTATCTTGGCGGAGGAGAATATCTTTGCCGAGGAGAATATCTTTGCCAACGATTGCGCTATACAGCTCGAGAAAAGAAAACCCTTTATATCTCTGAACCTTGACCGATTTTAACCGGACCAACGACCATTATCTTCTCCTGTAGGTCACTTGGATCAAATAAAATATACATTTGAAAAATCTATGATCTTTGCAAACACTATGTACTACCTTTAAAGGGAAATCCGAACTTTGCAATATTAATTGATTTGTAACGAAAGCAGAAATTTAAGAGAAACAGGATGATGAAAACTTGAAAGCAACCAAGACAAATACTAAGAAAGTTATGTTTCATAGACGAGATCACTAAATCTATGCCAATCTCAAATTGGCATGGACTCCTTATTTGTTGGCACACTAAATTTTAATTTATTTCCAGTTTTCTCCTGAGCACCCCTTTTCCCCCAGGGCATTTAATACTCAAACTCTACCATGAATGGCATATTGTTGAGAAAGCACCTAGTCTGGTCCCGAAATGTATTTCAATTATTTTCTGGGAATTATTCCAGACCTGTAGTTTCTGTTCAAATCGCCGATATACAGGCATTTTCTGCTCAGATATACAAGGACATTTTCCTGATCAGGAGGGTATGATATAATGTCTATATATAATATTCTATAATGATTACAGCATCATCATTCATTGGTGAGAGGATGTTTGATGATTGTGTGTCAGTGAGTAAATCATACATGCTTAAAGATAAAGATGAGTTCTGGTCATGCGATTACATTGTAAAGTACATTGTAAAGAACACTGTCTCAGAGCGATTGGGAAAGGTTGATCACGTCTACATAAGAATTGGTGTATACTGTGAGGTTTTGGAATCATCAAAACGATAAGAAATTGATCAAATCTCGCTGAAAAGCACATGCACTGCACACAGATATAGGTATATGAGACTGCATACACGTGGCAAGAATGTTTGGCCCGAGCACTTCAGCTATTTCTCGTCATAATTCAAATATGACAGCATTTGAAGAGAAATCGTTTTCCGGGGACATTCCTACTATGATGTTCTGCCAAACTGAAATTAAAAGGAATGAGATTGCTCACAAAATATTTTTTTAAAGCTTTCCCAGAACCCAACCTTCTCTTTAACATTGCTGAGATGGAGAAACAGACACTACCCAAGCCTATATTCAATAGCCAGGTCAACAGGACATGCGTCACAACAATGCCTTGTGGTAATGAATGACCCAGCATCATGCAAAAGCAATTTGAAAAACTGGAAATAGATCATTTTCCTTGGCCTGGGAATTCAATAACAGACATCAATGTCATCAGCTTTTGTTATCTAAGTACATTGTTACCTATTTGATTTGCTATTGGGAGCACAAACCAAAACAAATGTAGCATACCTATACTATTTATCTAGTTTTAAAAAGAAATTGTTCATATGCCCCCCCCCCCCCCCCCCCCCCCCCCCGCCTCACCCCCATCCCCATCCCAGGCAGAGAATCCTAGATTTGCAAAGGAATAGATTGGGTGTGCTCAGAGCTATCCATACAGAGAGTCCTGACACTCAAGGTCGTTCTGATTGGTCAGTCATTTCATGGAGCTTCAAAAAAAGTTCCCTCTCATAGAGAATGCACGTGAAAGGGAACTATTGGGAGCTCCATGGTCCGCGTACGCGTAGGCTTATTATGCGCGTGTCTCAACACTCTCCATCAACGTGCTCTGGGTGTGCTCAACATCATTACATGTATTGTACAGTATGTACAGTACATGTACATGAGGGCAAATCCCGACTAGAGCTTACATGTAGATCTGGGGAGCATTTCATCAAGCCTTTTGTCAGTGATTTTTACTGACAAATTTGCTCTCAGCCAATCAGATGCAAGGATTTCAGTAGCTTATAACAGTTGTCGGTAAAAATCACTGACAAAACGCTTGATGAAACGCTCCCCAGATTAAATATGAAGTAAAATGACATACATGTATCTATTAAATGTCAATTCATGTTCAGACTTCCACAATAAGTAACTCTATGGGACACCAAATGACCAAATACCTTGGACTGGTCCACGAACACATGGGCCCGTATTCACAAAGGAGGTTTGGCTTAAACCATGGTTTAAGAGCGTGCGCATGGGCAATGTGCGCTTATTTACGCTTGTTTTAGTTCGCTTACGGAGGTTTAAACCTTACCCATGGTTTAAACCTCCTTTGTGAATTTGGGCCAAGCAGTGCAGATTGCTTTCACTCACAACTAAGCTTTTTACACTTGTGAATTTTGCCTACAGTCAGACCGCAGGTGCAAATGAGCAAAAAGGGCTGATTTTATTTCCAGTGTCTGAAAATGGCACTCTGCTTGCAACCAGTGGGCTGTTTTGCATGGTCATATTCAAGGTTCATTAACTCAAAAAATATTAATGCTACGCTCATCAAACTTTCTGGTAAGATAAATGGATAGTTTATCAACACAGACATACCTTGTTTAAGTTATAATTCAAAGAATAAGTACTGTAAAAGTGGAAATTCTCGCGGGATTAATTTTTCGCGCTCGGCTGAGTAAAGTGAATTTTGCGTGTTTTTAAATTCGCTGACGCGCTAGGCTCATGCGCAAAAGAATACATAAACAAAAATATTTGCGTGTTTTTATTTTCGCGCACATATCATGCTGCGCGAAATGCGCGAAAATTTCCACACCTCGAAATATTCCACGTTTACAGTAGTTGAAAATAAGTGATATAATAGTGAAACAAAACACTTTTCTTTCTAAGATTTCAAGTCCATAAACAGACATAAAAAGTATTATGAGCCACTATTAAAACGCATGTATGGAAGCGTTGAAGTTTTATCTTTTTTATTGTCATATTCAAAACACCCATACATTTATGACAGGGTCAGTATCCAGCAATATTCAACCCAAGTACATAGTACATGCATATCCTTGAAATTGTCAAGACCATAGAATCCTAGCACTGTGATTGGCTAACAAGGCCACCCTGAAAGATTAGGGCGCCAATATTTGAAACCACATGCCACCTGTTGGGTGAACTCTTGACCTCTTGTGCAAACATGGTCCTGGCTGTGACAAACATGTTGATCTATTTTGGGGAAAGGGCTTGTGAAGTAACCAATCAGAGTGCTGGAAGCAACTGTTTGAAGGACACAATGTGTAGTTTGGTTACATTTTGCTGGATCCTGACTCTGTCATAAAGTGTACATTCATATTATTTCAATATTTGTGAAGTAAAGATATTGCCTTAACACTCATGTCAAATTCAGCCTGGCTCACAATAAAACTATGTGACATTTTACAGGTTTACTTTTCGTTTCGTTTCCCTATTTTCGTCATAAAATAACATTACTTTTCACCAATTTTGTCATATTTTTCATAGACAAATAGAATATCATTTATTCCTCCTCTTTTATTTGATGTGTAAATCGTGACAATCGGTAAATGTTACCTAGTCCATTCAATCATTTGGAAATTAGATGTTCCTGGGGATTCCTGCTCATTATGTATTCAGAGACTGACCCAGTCAAGCAAAACTGGAAATAAAATAGAGCACTTTTTGGGGACTTGCAGTTTGACTGCTTTAATAGTCTCACTGAGTACGGGACTAATAAAGCTTAGCCCACTTTTTGTTCACATTGCATTTTACCAAAGTGGGCTAACTCCACGATTGTACAGATTATTTTATCCCTGGAAAAAGCAGGGTCCATGTACGGCTAAATGTAAAAGGGTAGGGCTAAGCGCTCTGGCTAGGGAGATAGTACAGGACTAAAACAGCAAATGAGAACAACTTCCGGGGTTTAAGGATCGTACGGGGATAAAAAGATCAAATGTAAAAAGCCTGTACATATTTTATAAAACCATCAACCTAGTGCAAAAGCACCTATCACACTACTATCCAATCAAGCAAGACTTAGTGTTAAATGTGGTCAATCATAATGCTGTCAATGGTGATCATTACACAAATTGCCCTAGTTCCAATTTCTAATGAGGTAATCAATGAATCCAAATTAGTCCAGAGAGTGGGTAAAATAGCTAAAATGGCCTAATGAAGTTTACATGTCCACAAATGTACATGTATTTCAGATTCAGTAGCAATTTATCACGTCTTGACACTAACATGTGGACAGTCTAGGGGAAATGAGTACCCAAAATCCAAATCCAGACCCCCCAAAATTTCAGAACACAGGTACAGTATAAGAATTACAAACCCTGAAAATGCACTGTGGACCCCAACGAGAAAAGGTGTTGTGCAGCCCTGGGCCCCGTCTTGTAAAGAGTTGTGATGGATCCAAACCGATCAAAAGTCCTCCAATCAATCGCAAATTAACAGTCTCCTACATGAATCTTGTATGTACATGTACAGAGTTGTGATTGTTATCAATCTCAAATTAAATGGCGATCAATCGAAACTCTTTTATAAGATGGGGCCCTGTTCATTCTAATGAATCAGGAGTTGATCTAGCGGTAACGTCTGCGGGAAGCTCTTTGTATTCAACTACAAACTGACTCTGTTCAGACCCAGGTTCGAATATCAGTCAAGTCTTTCAGATCGTGACATTAAAGGTCGGTGACATTAAAGGTCGGTCCCATATTTGATTGGTACATGTCAAAAAACTCAATTACACACACACACACTCATTCTAATGTCAACAAATTGTATCCATGTCTGTTAATTTAGCTACAGGCCTACAGCTCTAAAAATCACTTCCTACGGGGCACCGTTTCATAAAACTTGTTATCAGTAACAAGTGCTACATATCTATGACAAATTTGGTCTAAGACCCCGTTCTCATCACATTTCCTAAACTGGTTTCCACTAAACCAGTTTTCAAAACCAGTTTAGAAGATCGCTTCGTTAGCATTCACATTACGCTCCCCTGAACTGGTTTCCAAAACCACTTCACCGAAAGTGATCTTGTTGCTATGGGAACACTCTAAGCGGGGTCAAATGTTTTCGCGCGGAATTTGAAACCGTCGAGCGTTACGTACGTGTATCTATTCTGATCAGCTCAGCTAAAAAACAGCGTGGATCGTATACCGCGTGCACAATAGTACTTCCGGGTGAAGATCGGTTTCCGAAGAACGGTTGTGTCCACATTACACGTAAAACCAGTTTAACGACTAAAGCAGTCTTGAAAACCACATCGCGAGTTGGTTTTCAAAACTGGTTTCCAAGACCACTTAAGATCGCTTCCAAGACCACTTTGAGCGTTCTCATTACACCCCAAACTGGTTTCCACTAAACTAGTTTAAGGATGTAGATGAGAACGGGGTCTAAGCCAATCAGATGCAAGGATTTCAGTAGCTTAAAACAGTTATTGCAACTTGTTATTGATAACAGGTTTTATGAAACAGGGCCCTGGTGTATGAACAGATGAAGTGCTCTAGTTCTAATCAGGCATGATCAATACATGCAGAATGATGAGCAAGCAAGTCTAGTTCATCTGCTACAATTGTACTACATCTACATGCATGGTATCGATCAGTGCGTCCAGTGACCTACATATCATATGGTGAGAGTCAGAAGGGCATAAGCTCCACTGAGTATATGAGTTAATGCCCTTCTAGCTCTCAATCAGACGATATAACATGTATACATGTAAGTCACCCCATTCACCAGCCTTGAATTTATTCAATTCACAATTTTCTGCTCTACCACTGAGCCATCGCACCTCCATTAAATTGGCAACCTAAGCAACCGTTTAGGTTGGCCAGCCAGCAACCTATATAAAAAGTGAAGCAAGAGCCCGGGAGACATGCAAAAGATACACCCACATGCACACGTTTTGAATTCTGTTTCATTTTCATAATCAATGGAAAATATAATTAATGGAAAATGAAATTAGGTCATTACTGCTCCATAGAGGAAATGGGAAGGAAGAGTAGTTTACAAGTGTCATAGTTACAGTACATGTATGTACTTTACTTTCTGAAAAACAAATTCAAAGTTTTATCTACAGCTGAATATATCAATTACATACCTATGGGGACAGAGAGGATTACAGGACATGGGATGCTGTAAAAGGTTGTTTGTTAAATAGTACAGGGGACATCCCCTCCCCTTCCCCTAATCATATTCCTGGTGGACTACACTGATACATGGAGATGAACAATTTTATATTCAACCTACATTTACTGTAAAAGTGGTTTCTTTCGCGTACAGATACTTTCGCGGTTTCCATCGGTGCCGACTTTTTCGCGTGTGTTTAAATTCGCGGTCGGCAAAATCTGTGAATTCACAGTCGGCAAAAACTGTTTTTTTGCACATGAATGAATTCTTTTGTTTTACTAGTAACATCACCAACATACTCCAGTACAATGACCACACAGGAGTTGACCTACATTGCGCGGTATCGCTGTGTACCGCTGTGCGTGGCTGTGTGTGGCTGTGTGTGGCATGTGGCAATGCGCGGAATCTTCGTGTGTGTGCAATAGCGTTGTATGTGTACAGCGTGTAAGAAGCTGTAAGCTTTGCAAGCGGCGAGTTCAAAACATTTCCTAGCGTGGTTAATTTCGCGCGACTTTTCAAAACATTTTCGCGTGATGTTAAATTCGCGGTTCAATCTCAACACGCGAAAATAAAACCATCGCGAAAGAAACCATTTTTACAGTAGTAGTAGCGATCATACCATGGGGTCCCCTGAACATGTTAATACCAAGGAGAGATCTCCCTGAAATTATGCTATTGAAAAAAAAAATTGCAACCATGTTTCAAAATGGCTGTCATGGTTAAACTAAAATAATGAATACATTTTTAGCAGCATATTTTCATGGTAGTCAATAATAGCGTAGTCAATAATAGCAAAGTCACTCAGTGGGGTTCCTTGAACATGTTAATACCAGGGAGAGATATCCCTGAAATTATGCTATTGAGAAAAAAAATGGCAACCATGTTTCAAAATGGCTGTCATGGTCAACTAAAATACTGAATACATTTTTTAGCAGCATATTTTCATGGTAGTCAACGTAGTAGAAGTCACTCAGTGGGGTTCCTTGAACATGTCAATACCAGGGAGAGATATCCCTGAAATTATGCTATTGAGAGAAAAAAAATGGCAACCATGTTTCAAAATGGCTGTCATGGTTAACTAAAATACTGAATACATTTTTTAGCAGCATATTTTCATGGTAGTCAACGTAGAAGTCACTCAGTGGGGTTCCTTGAACATGTCAATACCAGGGAGAGATATCCCTGATATTATGCTATTGAGAAAAAAAAATTGGCAACCATGTTTGGAAATGGCCGTCAATATTTTGAGCAGCATATTTTCAGGGTAGTCCACCTCAAAATAGAAGTCAATCCATGGGGTAACCTGAACACAGTGATACCAGGAAGAGATCTCCCTGTCAATACCAAATAACCTTCTACAACATCCAATATCTACATGGAGTTGACCCCCAAAATGGGGTTTTGCCCGCTGGATAACACATATTTTCTATCTAAGGAAGACGTATGTCCTGTATGTCCTTTATATCATGTGAAATCATGGGTTACACCATCAATTAGTCTGCAAACTCTGCATATTAAACGTTCACCTCTTCTTCCTCATCTTCCTGTTTTTGCTCTTGTCTTTGGTTTATCTTCCGGTATCCTACCATTGTATTCCATTCACTTCCTGTCAGCGTGAGACATGTCTGTCCACTGTGGGCCTACCCTTCAATCCTGCTTCCCTATAGGCATTCCACCCAGTGCATATAAATCATTTTGCACATGAACCCTATTGTGCCATCAAGTTTTTTGACAATTGTCAAATAAGAAATTTCAAGAGTGAAATTGTGATATAAACCCTTTGTTTTTATTGATGAATTGGTCGTAAAATATCTTCCATGGATACAGTATAAACTACACAATGGAGGCATCTGTTTAGAACTGTTTCAACAAGAAAAATGTAGCCATTCCTCGTCAATCCCACACCTGTAATATTCAATGCTTACATTATTGGACAGGATTTTCCACCCATGGTACTGAAGCAGTTAAAGGCAAAGATTTATGAAAAGTACCTAACTATCTCAAAACCTACAGCAAGGACCTGACATTAACAGGGGGTTTGGTGCACATGGCCTCCTAAACTTTTAACTCTGGTCTCTAAAACGTAAGAATTTAAACATGGTGCCCCTAGGTACATACCCCAATCCACACCCCATGTGAAAAGTCAATGTAAAGCCCTGCCTATCGTGTTTGGCAGTTCAATTGCATTCCTACATGTACATGTACGATTATTGGCAATTTAGTACTCCATAGTTAGTTATCAATGACTATCTTTACATTGTCTGTATGTATTGAGCCCACACATTCTCATGTTTTGTTTGACTCAGTCTGTACATGCAAGAATCAACACTTCACGTTTGTCAAAAAAGAAATGCCACTCTAAAATTCACAATGAGCATCACATCCTATTAAAACCTCCTTTTTATGACTACATGTACATTGTTTGTTTTTAAAAGTGAGTTTTCTAAAGTATTATCCCTATAAAGTTAGTGATAAGTCATTCTGCATTCACTGAGAGTGTTCAATTTTTCTGAAGTAAATGCATTGGTTTATCAATTTAAGTTTTTATTGAAAAAGAAATTTTGAAAAGTATACATATATATATACAATGTAGCCTACATGTGTATATGTACATTTACATGTAAATAGATTGAATCAAATCAAATTCAAGTGATTATTATCTACTATCGGGTTACTCAGCATTGTTTCCTGTTTCTTTGTGTTGGTTATCTTTCACTCTACATGTATATTATTCTATAACATACATGTATGAATTGTTTTGCCTCAGCCCAATTTGTAAAGTATCTTTAATATTTGTCTACATGTAGTTCAGTAAATGTAATGACCATGAGGGAAGCTTGTGAAGCCTGCTCTTTAACCCTTTCAAGACAATTGAAATTTTGTGGTTCGGCTCAATAACTTTTGATTCAGAGCTCTAAAAATTATACCAGATGTATGAGTGGAAAGAGCAAAATTTCCTGCACACACTATGTCCATTTTTGTTGCATGACCATATTGCATTTGAACAAGGGAACTTTAGAAATGAGAATGCTTTGAAATCCTTATATTGGCAACAGATTGACAGGTTCATCATTGTTTTTTTATCAAATTTTTTCAAATTTTTGACTTATTTCTAACCATGCATATTGTTCTCAAAGACATTACACCTTGTTAGAATCATGTAACACTAAAAGAAAAATATTAGTGTTGCCAATTTGAAGAATAAAATGTGATTAATTTAGCCTTTAAATAATTCCTGTCCTGAGGGGTGTTTCATAAAGCCGTTTGTAAGTTACACACGACTTTACGCACGACTGGTGATCAGTTCTTCTGCTAAATGATTGAGAATCTGATTAGTATAGCACCCAAGAACATGTTCCAGTCGTTCGTAAAGTCATACATAACTTTACGAACAGCTTTATGAAACACCCCCCTGAAAGGGTTAAACCACTTTAGCTTTGGATTAGTTTGGTATCAGAAATCATCCTCAGTAGCATTTGTATAAAGTCAAATCAAGTGAATGATCACGCATTGTCACAGCCTGAACTTTGATCACAGCATGAATAAGAACATAAACACCCACCTAAACTCACTCCTCAAAAGCACTCTTTATTTGATTTACTAGCGGGTGTGACTGGATCTCTAATATGTTTGTAAATGATTGGGTGATCTTCTGAAAATGAATAATCAGTGGTATCTTAGATTTTACATGATGGTTGTTCACAAGTGAAGGATCTGTTATCTCTGTCTCAGGAGAGTATCATAGAGGTTTCATAACTATTGAAAAACAAATTATTTTTTTCTGTTGACATGTCGCCATACAACTTTACACACATCGATACCAAGTCAACGAAACTTCTGAATTTCTGTGAATTTCAGATTCATATCACATTGAGTGTGTGAATAAGAAAGTCAGTTACAAAAATCGAGTATTGTAACTTGCTTGACATGAAATTTGAATTCTACGAAATAAATGTGAAAAAAAAACTCACATAAGATTAACTTGAACAATGTCATTTGTTACTAGATAGTAGTGTAATGCATCATACATCTACTTGTGTTTAAGATACCAAGCAGGTTCTTGGAAACGGTGACATGACATTTGGTCATGCGACATTTGCTCCACCATCCATATGTCAAAAGGTCAAAGGTTAAGGTGTAGGTCGTGATTTGGTTTTTTGTTGTGAAAAATGTGAAGATTCGAGTTAGGGTTAGGGTTACGTTTAGGATTAGGATTAACATTGCAAAGGTAGACCGAGCAATAGATCGCTTCTGTAATGTATACAAATTTATGCACTTACATTCTCTGAGCACCTAATGTAGTGGACGAGCTATTCCATGAACCTGCTTTTTTATAAATGAGCCTCAATACTTGGAATCCAGTTTGAATACTTGGAATCCAGTTTGTATACATTATCTGTTGCTATGTCCGGCAAGCTGTCAGGTTGTCAAGAACAACCTTTGTTTCAAAGGTATGCATAAAATTTGCATACATTACCGAAGCGGTCTATTGTTACAGGAGCAAATGCCATGGAACCCTTTGAAACACCTACATGTGTACAAAATGTGTGCTAAAAAGTCTTCTGTCAACAAAGAGAAACTATGTCAACAAACTGAAATTATCTTCTGTTGACATAAATGTAAGAAAATATAAAAGGCCTGTCAACAACAACAAAAAGACAGCCCTCATGTTGCCCAACAGCATTTTAGCTGGTCAACTTATTAGAGAACTTATTCTCACAAGGCCTCTGCTCTTATTTGCTATATCTCGGTTCATTATTAGTCTCTAGCAAAGGCTAAAATTCATTTATTTATAAGATTATAAAGTAAATGATTTTATATGCATTGTATTCATTGTATGTAAATATTTCTATCCAAAATGAATGAATGAATAAACAAAACAAAACGAAACAAAACTGAAGGTCGAGAGCAGTGAGCGATTTAGCTCTGGAAAGCTCCAAAAGAGCTCTGGGCCCTGTTTCATAAAACTTATTATCAATAACAACTGCTACATATCTATGACAAATTTGCTCTCAACCAATTGGATGCAAGTATTTCAGTAGCTTATAACAGTTATTGAAACCTGTTATTGATATCAAGTTTAATGAAACAGGGCCCTGGATTGATACAACTCAACACTCCTAGCGTGGAGTACGAGTTGGGTTTTAAAGGAACATTCATACTTACAGGACCATGGCTATTGCTATCATCCAACATTTCTTCATGACTTTTGCCCTGCAAAGATAAAGATTAAGAATACTCGGCATTAGTACTGGGTCACTGGGTCGTGAAACGAGTTCTGAAACAGGCATTTTTTGCACATAAAGCGTCATAACTTTTGAACCGTAGCATCAGCTGAATTCTGGTGCCCGGATTTGAAAAGTACATTTTGGGGGGATAATACTATTAATCATTGTAAACAGTCACACATTTTTGAAGAGAATTGAGCTGGGTTGCTCCGTTTGCCTATGGCGAGTCATCAAAATTGTTGGGATTTTTCCGGTTTTTGCCGTCTTTCAAGTCTTTGGCGTAGCACATCTCAGGGACTACTGATCGCATCGACTTGTGGTGTGTAGTTTCTGAAAGCTGAAATCTTGCCAATTTCTCTGATGTAAAGCTTGTTATCATTGGTCAATCAGTTTCAACAAACTTTTTTGATAATTACGATCCAATCAAAATGTTTGATACATAATACACACAGGGTATAGGAATCGCGCATGAGTTCACTGGAGGGTCAGGACTCACAGGCGCATGTTGTGTGTATACGCGCTTCAGATTTTCTGCGTGAACAGAGGTACGCAGTTTTAAATATGTTGAAGATTTTTACGCAATGAATATGTATAGTATTGCCCTGCCAGAATCATTCCTGTTTTGATTGGAACACTTTCAAAGCTTTCTGCTTAAAATGCATTTCTTTTTATACCAGCGTTACATGGACATCACATTTATGTAACATTAAATATAATTTTGTTCTTCAATCTTGATTCTCCATGAAGCTTGAGTACTTCAACATAAATGGCTATGCTTTTTATGCTGAACTCAATTTTAGCAAATAATGGTTGATAGGAGACATACTGTCGTTCCTCATTTCTGGAGTGTCACAAAAATGACCTCAACTCCATGGAATGACCCTACTGGACTTCATTAATTAACATACCAGTAACATTAAAGAGTTTAGAGCAGATCTATGTATATTACATTTCACCAAAGTTGGTCTGATCAGTAAAAGATGTTAGCAGATATTGTTACTGGTATTCACTTTAAAGATAAAGCCGAGTTCTTGTCATATTATTACATTGTGAAAGAAACTATCTTGAATTTGGGACAGGTTGATTATGCACTACACAAGAATTGTTGTGGAATCCTCACAATGATAACAAATTGACTTCGTTTTGCTGAAAGTCATGTGCACTACACACAGAAATGTGCATATATGGGACTACACACACACATGAGGCAAGAAAGTCTGGTCGAAACTTTCCAACTTTTTCAGTCCTATTTTGAATATGAGGCCATGAGGGCATATTGAGGTAGCATTATTTCTTCTATGATACACTGCAATACTGAAATAAAAGGAAGGTGAAAGCTCACATATCATTTTACACCTTAACCGGAACAAAACCATCAATATCAAATATCCTGATTAAATATTGAATTAAATATTGATTGACCTAGTAAATGAAAACAAATTCCTTCATCAAAAATAATGAACATGAAGATTTATGAGATTTCCAGTACTGAGCGAATGGGAGAAGAGATCGCAAGATACATGTACGTCCAGAGTTGCCAATTTGTGTTTGATTGATTACAATTTCAAAAATTCATAACTTTTTATTTCTTATCGAATTTTGCTCAAACTTTCACTAATCTGTTTCTTTCATTTTTCTTAATTTGTAAACAAATCTTTAGGCATTTTTCATTTTTTTTTCATTTCATTTTTCTTCTTTTATTCAAATGAACTTAATACCAGTGTAGACTTTCCCTTCAACCCTTTCAAGACAATTGACATTTTTTGATTCAGAGCCTTAAAGTAGAACTTCAATGATTTTAAATATTGGCTTAATACTTATTATTGCATAGATGGCATAAATTAAACAAGGTTATCCAAATTCAACCCTTGGAAACATTTGAAGTAATGATTATTATCAATTATAAAACGGTAAAATACAGCCCCCGATATAGCAGCTGAAGAGCTCCTCGAACACTGCTGAGATATGTGACGACACATCATGGACCAGTCCTGTCTAAGCAGACGATGTCCCATAACATCTTACACATTTTTCAGAGCCTATTTTGTCAATATCCTCTTCACTTATTTCTCTTCCTTGACTAGCGTCAGTCTTAATGTTAGTCTGTTGCCTCACTCTTAACTTCGTGTATGGTATTATTTTGATGAAAAATGCAGCGTTAAAAAAATAAAGGAATCAGTCACTTGTAAACAAAATAAGACGCCATTGTATTTTCAGCTGCTTGCACCGGGGCATGTTCGGCGTTTCAAGAGGGAACGAATACCATCCTGCTATTATTCGGAGGGCTTTTCAATTTGAAAGTGGGGTTTATTTCATTGATCATTGACCCTTCTACTGTGTATTTACAATCAAACGGTTTTAGCTATCAGAATCAGTTTCACTTTCCCTTTATAATGGTGTGAAATAAGGTCATGTTTAAATACACCAAACTCTTTATAATTTGATAAATAATTGCATTGCAATTACGTTCATTCATTATAGGACGTCGTCTGCTTAAGCAGGATCGATCCCGAGTGTGACGACATCAAAACATCGCTATATTTCTGGCGAATCCTCGGATATTCCAGATGTTGAGAAGAGCTTTTATTTGTGTTGTTTTTATAATCATCAGATACGCAGTTGACATAAAACTTATACGATTGCCATCTGTAAGCTTCCCAGTTTCTAGTGATACATTAATTGCCATATTTGTGATTTTCTTTGAATATCTACTTTAAAAAATATACCAGATACACAAGTAGAAAGAGCAAAAATTTCTGCATACATGTACACTATGTCCATTTTGTTGCATGACCATATAGCATTTGATGCCAGGAATTTCAAAAAGGAGCATAAGCTTTAAAATCCTTAAATTGGCAACACATTGAGTGGTTCAAATTCATTGTTTTTCATCAAATTGGCATTTTCTTCAACTTTTCGACAAAGTTCCTAACCATGTATGTTGCTTTCAAAGACATTACAATTCATTAGAACCCTGTAACGTTAAACAAGAAATATTATTGCCAATTTGATGAACAAAATGTGATCAATTTAGCCCTTAAATAATTCCTGTCATGAAAAGGTTAAAGACAAATATCTACTTTTCTCTATATATCACTAGTAAATTTGATACCCTTTTTTTCAGAATTTTCGTGTTTTTGATACCCTTTGAAACGAGATCCCTGGGTTACCCGCCTTGTGGTGAAAAAACAACCCCCTTTACCCGGTACTCGTTTTCATGGAAGCGGATGCCGTACAGGCCTCAATGAGACATACCCCCCGGGATCTGATGTACATTTTAGCCCACTTCCATTAAAGGGTATCTGAGGCCTGAAAAAATAATTTGTGTATAGTTAGCTTACACAAATCAACCCCAGAAAACTTAACACGACATTCAACGGTGAAAGCATACAGGAGATATTGATTTTTGAAAATAAAATACCCCCCAAAATTAATATAAATAAGACTTGAGCAAAGACTAATCGATCGATCATGATAGCTCACCTAACGATATATCGATTTAATCGTTTTGTGTTGAATACTTGTTTCATCTGTTGGTTTGTTTGAGTTGTAGATTCTCCATAAATTACGCGCCAACTGAATTTTCAAGTTCGATAAAAAACAGTTATACTTCATCCATTTGATGTTTTATTTGGGCTGTATATTATCCCTAAGCTAAGCGCCAAATCAATTTTCGATTCGATATTTAAAATGTATTTTGCGTCTTATTTCTAATTTATTTGTTGTTTCATTTGGTCTGTAGATTCTTTGTAATTTATGCGCCGAACCAATTTTCTATTCGATATAAACATTTTGCGTTGTATAACTTCATCCACTTGATGTTTTATTTGGGTTGTATATTATGCCTAAGTTATGCGCCAATTTATAATATTCATTTCGCTATAAGTTGTATACTTCATTTCATATTTTATTTGGGTTGTATATTATTCCTAAGTTAAGCGCCAAATCAATTTTAAAGTCTAATGTACTTTGCGTCTTATAGTTCTAATTTATTTATGGTTTCACTTGGTCAGTAGATTCTTTGTAATTTATGCGCTGAACCAATTTTCTATTCGATATAAACATTTTGCTTTGTACACTTCATCCATTTGATGTTTTATATGGGTTGTATATATTATTCTTGAGATAAGCGCCTAATCAATTTTCGTTTCGATAAATGTATTTTGCGTCTATTTCTAATTTGTTGTTTCATTTGGTCTGTAGATTCTTTGTAATTTATGCGCCGAACCAGGTTTCTATTCGATATAAACATTTTGCGTTGTATACTTCATCCATTTCATGTTTTATTTGGATTGTATATTATCCATTAGTTACGCGCCAAATCAATTTCCATTCGATAAGAAACATTTTGCGTTGTATACTTCATTCATTTGATATTTTATTTGGGTTGTATATTATCCCTAAGCTAAGCGCCAAATCAATTATCGAGTGCTTGTCAGCCCCGGCAGTGCACCTAGCAGATGACAAAGCAATAATGCGATCGCGATAATTCCACTATCGCGTCTTGGCGTTTGCCGAACGTGCACGCATAAAAAAAACGCACACGCATAGAAAACCGCGGAACTCAACTCGAGTTGAATTCCGCGCGTCGAGCGTTTACGCTATCCTTTATTTTCTTCAAACTCCTTTACCGCTAACCTGTAGAATGCCGGGTAAAGTTATTTGGGGTTAATTTTATACAATCTAACTGTATACAAATTATTTTTTTTGGCCTCAGAGGCCCTTTAAGATACTGTAAATATCAGTATGATGGGGGTGGGGGGTTGTGTGTCCAGTCGCTTAACAAAACTTACCCTGTCAATTTTGCAGATGTATTTTTACGAAAAACATGCATAAAGTAACACTAAAAGCAGTGAATATTTACAATTCATACAATTGTCAACCTATCTTGTCAAAGATTTATGACAATTTGCAAGAAAAGTTGTTCAATAAAACCATTTTAAAAGTGACCTATCCAGACACACAACGTCTGGGTAAATATTACTATTTAAAGGGATACTCAAACCACAGATTGTGGACATTTTTATGCCGTGAGCGGGCACCGTGATCGTTACCTTTGGACAGACTGGTCTCTGCGCAACATGCATGTTCAGCCTGAGCTTGAGCTAATCAGGACTGATTTTCATGGGTAATCAAAGAGGTTTTGTAGAACATTTATGAACATGAAAAATCAACAAAGAACACTCACAAATAACAGGAAAGTAAAATTGAACAAAAAAAGTATCAAAGTTCTGATTCTGAGTGACTGGAAAAGAGTTTGGGTTGATGTGATTTAATGATTGTTGAATAATACACATCATTATCAAATCATTATTTTTTTTCTAACGTTAAATCTTGTGGCTATATTTTGGAATACCGGTAAGTCTCCGCTCATTCAGAGTGTACGTACACACTTGCGTATTACGTCTATGGAGGTGGAATGAAGTCACCATAGAGTTGAGTTGCACGCAATAAACCGATAGTGTGCGGAGTGGTGACTTACATTTCACGATAATGCCAATCTTGTTATCTAACAAAGGAATAGGTTAACTTTTGAGCACAATTTATGAAAAAAGGAGGATGAACGGCTATTATAGCTAATATGCCCAGTAATCCTCAAATCCTCAAGAATCCTACCTAGGATATCAAAAAACAGCTAGATCTACATAATATAGGATTTATATGGAGCGGAGGTATAAACTAAGTAAAGCATCATTCGCTGTCAATTGCTCGTGGTCTAGTGGTAAAGGCATCTGGTCAGACTGTCTAGAGTATTCTCGGCCAAAGTCGTTATTATGCCCAGCCGCCATTAAATCCCCCTGAACAAGTGAATAATTAGTCAAGTTTCTTGGTTTTCCTTGTTGAAATTCAGTTATTTATAACGGAATAAACGCTATCGTTATCGATTCATAACTGAAAAAATTATCAGCAAGAAAGAGCGGGATTCGAACCCGGGACCTTAAACTCAAGTGCAGTGTAGAAAGAGAATACTCCAGACAGTCTGACCAGACGCCTTTACCACTAGACCACGGGCAATTGACAGCCAATGATCATGCTGCACTAGATCTATTACTTAGTTTATTAAGCCGCTTTATACCTCCGCTCCATACAAATCCTATCTTTACCACTCATAGGTACATTCCTATACTTCGTGTGTATAATGTAGGCAGTCATACACCCCATCTTTTTAAAACACCACTGCACAAAAGTCACCAATATTCACTCAAAATCGGCATTTAATTTTCAAAAACCGACCCCAAAATATCCAAGAAATACAATAAATTCAACTCACCAATGTTGGAAAAGATATTTACAAAAATGAAATCCGTAATTTACTGTTGATTCTCGCGAAACGAGCTATCGGAGTCATTGTGTACATTTCCTGGTCGCCGCGGGCGCTGACATCTCCCCAAAAGAGTTTTGTCCTCAAAAATTCGGTCCCTATGGCGTACACGGAAAAGTTCCGATTTTCTGTGTGCGCGATCGTAAAGATCGATGTGCCCTTGCGATCCCGAGTTTCTTCGTGGACAAAAATTATATTGGCCGATTTTAGTCTAAGACATCGGCAGTTTGTAAACAACACGCGATCGCGAAACAAATCGGCGGGGATTTCTCCGGTTTTGGACAAGATTTTAACTTTGGATTTTGCTGTAAATAACAAAAGTTCTTCCTAACGGCCATTTGAGGTAGGAGTGAGATTTTTAAGGGCTGAATTTGAAAGCAAGTATTTAAAATATTTATCTTATTTTTCCCCCCCATACCTTTAGTACATGCGACAGAAAATACCAACTATTTTACAGTAATGCACCCGTGAGTGATCTTTACCTCCGTTCTGCTGTTTTTTGATATCCTAGGTAGGATTCTTGCCAATTTGAGGATTACTGGGCATATTAGCTATAATAGGGCTCCGTATTCTCTTTCTACAGTGCACTCGCGTTTAAGGTCCCGGGTTCGAATCCCGCTCTTTCTTGTTGATAATTTTTTCAGTTATGAATCGATAATGATTGCGTTTATTCCGTTACAAATAACTGAATTTCAACAATGAAAACCAAGAAACTTAACTAATTATTCACTTGTTCAGTCGGATTTAATGGCGGCTGGCCGGATGAACTTATATTTAATTAATTTTAAATTAACTGACTAAAGTTAACTAAACACTAAATTATAAGCTATACTATTAGTAATACTATTAGTAATACTATACACACTCACACATGCAAGGTTTCTAAACAGAGAAACAGAGTCAGAGAAACAAACATTTTAATTTATCACTCAAATCAACATCTTCACTATGATCACAAGCGTTTTGGCAGCCATCTATTTAATCTAAGTAATAATGAAATTATCTTTTCATATAATAAAAACAATGCCCATGTCGACGTATGGCCTCACTGGCTGCCACCTCAGCTCAGCTGTTCGTATCACCAGTGCGCAATACACATTCACAACGGAAGGAGAGGCCAGTACCAGCCTGCCAACATTGTCAGGCATCCACCGTTCCACTTATTTTCAAAATATGAATAATGAATTTGAATTTACCTCTGCAAGTTGTTTTACTGGCACTTTCTGCCATGGGTCCGCTAGCTGGTGCAGCGGCATCTTCGAATGAAGTCCGAGAAAAATTTTGGGAGATTTCAAAAGCTTCCTGGGAGAAATTTGTTAAAAGTAGACCTATTTTGAACCTGTTTAATATACCACCAGTGTGCCGAAGATACCAGTTCCGATACCCTACGTTAATGTACAATGCAATGCAATATTATCGCATGAACCGGATTTCGCCCATACACCCAAAATGGAGGGGGCTCGCTAGCTAACTCAGATGGCGCTATGCATATGGAGGGATCACTCGCGACCGCTACCAGTACCACCACCAACGTGGGCCTACTCAACCCGATGCGTCGATCATCTAATGATTTAATACAGTGCGTCCGAAAAAGTTAGCAGTTGGACAATGTCTCCTTAAATAAATATTTCAAAATATTTGAAAGAAATTTTCATACCTATTGATAGCTTAGGGTCTCTCCTGTCATGACACAAAACAATCTGGCAATATTTTTACCTTGCGAGTGAGCAAAAGCGACATTTGCATATGGGTGCAAAATCCAGACTTGACAAGAATTGGTATGTTATTTTGGCTGGTATTAACAAATTTGAGAACCGTTAAAATTGACAGTTGGAAAAAGTCCCCCCCAAATGGACATTTCAAAATATGTTCATATAATGTTCATATACCTATGGAAAGCTAATGGTCTCTCCCATCAAATGACACGCAAACATCAGAACATTTTACGCCGTTGAGTGAGCAAAAACCATTGTGCATTTTTGCAAAATCCATGGTTGACAAAAATCTGCATTGCATGCATGGTTCTGGAGTTGAGAGTCTTGAAAATTCTCAGAAACTTTCATATTCTCAGTGACGGATCCAGGATTTAGTAAACGGGGGGGGGGGGCACACCAAAAAAAAAAAAAAAAGGTCCTCAGTATTTGGTGTCTCTCCGGACAAGCAAAGAAAAAGGGGGGGGGCTTTTTTGGCCGGGGCGGCACGTGCCCCCTGTGCCCACCTGTGCCCACCCCCCTGGATCCGCCACTGATTCTGATCATTAAAAGTCAATTTATGAAAGAATAGGCTTTGTTTTTTTCTATGTCCTGACCTATCGTATCAAAAATTTATGGTAATTGACTATATAGAAAGCCAGCTTTAATTAAAACCTTGCTAAAAACCAGTGCTTTGAAATATTAGTAATATTTCAAAACACTCAGTATAGTTCATTGCTCACTGCACTGAAGCATACAAACTGGTGATGACAGATGAGATTATACGGAAGTACACAGTGTAGAAAAAAAACCTGTTCTGTCTTAAATTATCTATTATTGATTAAAATGTGAAAATTTCTAAGCATTTTCATGACTCTATATACTTTGCTGATACACCAGCTAGGACATGTACCGATCGAGGCTTGTCAAGTCTGGATTTGCACCTTTTCACAAAAGTGGCCTTTGCTCACTCAAACGTATTAAAATATCTTCAGAATTTTAGGTGTCATTTCATATTTCAAGAGACCCTAAACCTTACACAGGTGTGAAATCTTGCTTCAAATACTTTATGAAATATTTATTTGGGGAGACCTTTTCTGTTAACTTTTTTCTGGGACGCAACGGGATATACCGTAAAACGGGCTGAATATAGGAACAAAAAAGTGAAAAGCTTCCTGACAAAATATTTATTCCTTATATTAAAGCAGGCCCTTTTTATTTTATTTATAATTAATTAAAGAAATAAAAAGAGTAAGCTAAAAACTATGTCAAAACACCTTTCCAATTTTTGTTTCTATTCACTATATGAGCTATATAATTATATTCACCCCATCTGGGGGAATCCCGATAGTCCGCGGAGCCGCGATAGACAGCGGCGTCTTAATGTACACGCCGGTGATATCAGGTGAATGTTAGGAAACAGAAATATATTTGCTTATTTTCAAAGAAAAATAAATGATAAGTGATATTCAAAAAAAAAAAAATGGGGTGAGGGGGAGGGTTGGCAAGAAAGTTCGATCATTCAAAAAAGAAGTTTTATTGGTGCAAATCTCAAGTTATTCATCTTCCAGCCAATGTCCTATTGATTCATTTCCTGAAAAAAAATAATCAACTCAATTATCTAAAAATAAACTGGAGAAAATTCTTTGAAAGGGAATAAAATTAAGAGCTTTTCTTGGTGCAGAAATATATAAATCACATATGCACACCAAGATTTAAATTCTACATAATGTCAAGCAGAAAACTCCGATAAGAATCATGGAAATGAGTTCAAATTACCAACATTTCTTTTTGATCATCTTCAGTAACAAATGTAAGATTGAGAAGAATAGTATGTATATATGTAGATGAATGGATATCAATTAAACTATGGAAATATTCAGCATCCTTCTTTTATTTATAGTTCATACAGATTAACTGATACCAATTCATCCAACTATACAGTTTTTCTTATTTCTAAGTTATTTCGTTCTTTACTTTATAAAGCGCATATAAATTATAGGGGCATGCAGTGTTGCTATGTGTAATGCGCTATAAAAGAACTATAAGTATTATTATTATTTTTTTTTTATTATTATATATTTTTCGTTTTTGACACCCTGAACGCGGATCCGCGCCCGACCCTGAAAAACTATACACCTTTTCTTCGTTTTCAGGTTCTTTGCTTTACGAATTTCAATGGAAGATACCCCCCCCCCCGGATTAAGATAGGCCTGAATTATTTGAGTCTTGGCGGATCCAGGGGGCACTTCCGGCCCGTGCGCCCCCCCCCCCCCTATTGGAAGAAAAGTATGCATTTTGACCATTGACGATCCGCCATTTTCCATTTTCTCAATTGTGCCCCCCCCCCTTTTAGAATGAAGACTTTTTTTTTTTTTTTGCTTGTCAGGAAATTATGGAGGGAAACTGGACCCCATAACCCCCTACTGAGCGAATACGGGTCTACCTTTTGACAAACTTTCATTTTTGTGCCCCTCTTTTAATCCTGGATCCGCCCCTGATTTGAGTCATTATGCTTTTAAGACGTGATGTGAAAATGCGTTGCAT
Source organism: Heliocidaris erythrogramma (assembly GCA_025617745.1). Classification (NCBI taxonomy): domain Eukaryota; kingdom Metazoa; phylum Echinodermata; class Echinoidea; order Camarodonta; family Echinometridae; genus Heliocidaris; species Heliocidaris erythrogramma. Next base: position 5,843,267 of record CM046858.1, read on the forward strand.
TTCAGACACCGCTGTCTGTCGGCCCCGCGGACTATCGGGCTTAAGACCTTTTATGGTACTTGAGAAAATAATGATTCGTTTAAGCCGAGTTTGTAGTTTGTAAAGGAAGGAGTCACATTAACAGATTAACACAGAATATCAGAAATAGTTTTTGCTAGCAATATCTTAATTACAGGCCTATTTAGAACGGCTTGTCTCGAATGGGTGGGGTGCGGGAGCGGGATGGGAGCGGGAACGGGCACACCCTTTCGAGACAAGCCCCCCCGGTTATCTCGAATGGACGCGTTCCCAGCGATAGAACAGCCTTTAGAACAGAAGGGGGAAAATCTATAAATGCTCAACATTATCCCTAAGCCACCAATTTTTTGGACCTTTCAGGACTTTTATCATTAGGCCTAGTATATGGACTGCTGCATGACCAGCTCACAATTTTGATACCTGAAATGAATATTTCATCACCGGGATACAAATCTCATGAGAGCTTGATATCAAGTAAGGCAAATTAATAAGCCACGCCATTAATGGATCATTTGAAGTATCCAGCCAGAATAAGGCAGAAGGCAAATTCCTTCGTGGGGTGGGGGTGAAGATCGCACCCCCCCCCCCCGGCGCCCCGGGCCCCTCCCGTTCTAGTCAGATCTTGTACCCGGGCCTGTACCACTTAGTATTTTATTCTATTCTTGCTTGATCGGCTATAATGTTCTTAGGCAAACAGGCACAGTTGCCTGCAGGGGCTGACGTCTGATATGCCTAACCAAAATATCTTCCATTTTCTAAAATTTGGAGTGAGCGAGAAAAAAAAGAAAAGAAAAAGAAAACTGTTGAATATAAATCTCTTTAAATCTAATTTTCTTTATATTTTCATTTCATCATATATTCAGAATTTCTACTTCTAAATATATACAGTTTATTCACACAAAAAATAGCATATTTCCTATTTTCCTAATGTATTTTACCATTAATGTCCAACTTCCAAAACTATTCTTCAGAAAGTAATGGTCACGTCACAGGACTATTCTTCACTTCCTGGAAGAGGCGATTTTCGTGGACGCCATAAGGCGTTGTATTCATATTGATTTGCCATTTCTCCGTGGCAGTAGTTCTGAACGTTTTGGAATATCGAGCCATTACGCGAGTCATCTATATTTAGCTGACATTGCGCGCACTTCATTATTGCACGCACATGTACTGTGTGTGTACGCAAGTCAATGCAAAGTGATTGAAACTCATTCATTCTTTTGCAAATTACGACACATAAATTGTGAGTTGCTTCCAGTGGATTTAGCATTTCAAGTGTACCAGATTGTTCATCATGCCAAAGAATAAAGGTGAGTTTTGAAAAATAACTAAATTTCATTCACATCAATGTGAAATTTCGGTCAATATGTGGTCAAAATGACATCTGTGACTGTGTAATCTACGCCGACGGTAATCAGTCAATGGGACTAAAGCCAGGCTAAAGCAAAAAATGCAGTCTGTTAAAAGTGTTAGTGTTTGTTGTGCAATGCAAAATTGTGTGTGTCTGACTGGAATCATCAAGATCTAAAGGAGGTTAAAAAATTTGTGGTTATAAAAAGTCAATTCTCATCAGAAAATCATAGAAAGCATGGCATTATCGTGGTTGAGAAAAACCACCATTCACTCCGCACAGACATGACCATAAATTAACATGCAGAACATGCCATTAGGCCTACATGTTTTGTATAATTTTACTTTTTAAAATTTTCAACATTACTTCTAAGTCTTCTTTGCTAATCATTTTAGAAATTGATATCAAATAATTTTGAATTTACGTGTTTTGAAATGCGTAATTGATGCAAAATTCAACAAGTATTTGTGATCAATTCAACTCTCTCAGACTCAGTCTCTGCTCCTGGGCTCACTCCGTCACGATTTTCTGTCAAGGCCAAGTCCGCCCTAGTGCCGAGTTAGCCCGGATCCGTTGAGGAAACCACTCTTTCGTTAGCACACCAAAATATGAGGAAGAATGAGGAAACTAATCGTGTAATGATAGTCATTACACGATTAGTTTCCTCATTCTCCGTCCATACACTCTGTCTCTGGCCTCTGCACTTTATTTTGGTGTGCTAACGAAAGAGTGGTTTCCTCAACGGATCCGGGCTAACTCGGCACTAGGGCGGACTTGGCCTTGGCAGAAAATCGTGACGGAGTGAGCCCAGAGCAGAGACTGAGAGAGTTGAACTGATCACAAATACTTGTTGAATTTTGCATCAATTACGCATTTCAAAACACGTAAATTCAAAATTATTTGATATCAATTTCTAAAATGATTAGCAAAGAAGACTTAGAAGTAATGTTGAAAATTTTAAAAAGTAAAATTATACAAAACATGAAATTTAAGGCAAAAAACCGGTACGGTGCGTAGAGTGGAATTCTACTCTTGAAACGATAGTCACCGCGCAGTGCAGAGTTCTCCCTAGTGCCGAGTTAGCCCGACCCCTCCTCAACCATGATATAGCCGAAAGTGTTCTCTCAAATTATGTTTGGCATTCATTCTAATTCAGCTCAGCTTGAATAATGAACGATCTGAATTCAAACAAATAATTTTAGAAAATATTGCTCGACTATACTGCCAATCTTTTGCCATGTAACTATTTCTTTTTTCTTTATATAGTTCTGTATTATATTATTGTACCTACGTTGAATGTTCTATGTCATGTTCTGAAATGTACACGCAGCAAATTTCCTATTGGATCAATAAATTTTGAATTGAATTGAATGGAATTGAATGAGAGTCCGTCCAAAGTCACTCACAGAACCATCACTATGACTATATGGGGCTGTGTCAATTTTGGCGGCGGTCACGACCTCTTATTTTCAGAGGTAAAAACACAATATAATCAGCAAAATTTTGAGAAAATACTTTCTTCAATTTAGGATGATTGAATATCTAATTTCATGCCACATTCTTCGATAGGATTTTATAGGATTTTATAGAATTTTGGAATGCTCCCCAGGGAGTGGAGAATGTGCATACACTGTGTGCGGGCATGCCAGAATCCAATGACCGGGGTAATAATATACATGTATATCTAGCGCTTTGAGCCAGTTTGGGAAAGGCGCTTTATAAATGCCAGGTATTATTATTATTATCATCGTGATCAAGTGAATATTCAAGCTGTTTTTGGTCGGTGATCTTGCTCCTCTCCAGCACACATATATGTGCTAGATATCACACGCTTGCTATGGGAGGAAATTGCTCACTGTATGAAGGTACAGAGTGCGAGGTTATCTACAATAACCTTGCATAAGTGTGAGTGGTCCAAAGTCACACACAGTTACACTACAGTGTTTACAAATATATTGTTTGATCCATGATTTCTCATATTCTTTACAACTTAATGTAAAATTGAGATTACTTCCTTCTGGCAACGGATTTAGCAAATTTTAACCACAAATAAAGTGCAATTTGAACTGCAATCTTAAATTTGGTGTTGGATCTTATTCTTATGCTTGACCCAAAATTGCTTTTTGATTGGTAATGTCAATGTCATATTCATGCATAAACAACAGCACAGGTTCAAGTTTTGCAGATGGGAGTTTACAGGTATATTTCTTACAAAATCCTCAGTGATGTATCAAAGGTATTAAAGATGATTGCATCATGATGGCGGTGTGTTTAGCCTGGAAAGGCTCTTTGAAGAGTAAAAAAACAAAAAAAGAGAGAAGCTGGCTCACAGTAAAGTCAATTATCAAGAGGTTCTTTAGATTCTAAAATGGCTGCTATGTTGCTGAGATAGATAAGAGCACCATGCTCTATGAAGAGTAGCATCAGCTTTTTTTTTTTTTTTTTTTTTTTAATTCTTCAAAGAGCTTTTCCGGGCTAGGTGTGTTATACTGGTGAAAACTCTTCTTTCACTGATGACTTCTAACATATGAATAGAGCAATACTTAGCAATGGAATGGCATTGCTAGGCTTTTGCTAAGTGAGGCTCATGTAGCTCAACAGGATGAAACACCGCTCATTATATTGTACACTGTACAGTGTAATATCTGAATAAACTATTCATTTTAGATGAAATGTTTAATGGATGAATTCTTGATTTTCCTAACAGGAAAGGGAGGAAAGAACAGGAGGAGAGGAAAGAACGAGAATGAGTCAGAAAAGAGAGAACTGGTCTTCAAAGAAGATGGACAAGGTCAGTGTTGTCAACCCACATAATCAGATGAATACTGGAATGTCTTTAGAAAATTGAGATTCAGTCCTGGGGAGCGTTTCATCAAGCGTTTTGTCAGTGATTTTTACCGACAACTGTTATAAGCTACTGAAATCCTTGCATCTGATTGGCTGAGAGCAAATTTGTCAGTCAAAATCACTGACAAGGCATTTGATGAAACGCTCCCCAGAATTTAGACATGGTCTTGAAATTCTTTAAATTTTTATATTAATTTGTTTAAAACTGTAAGAGAAAGCATCCCTGGGGAGCGTTTCATCAAGTGTTTTGTCAGTGATTTTTACTGACAAATTTGCTCTCAGCCAATCAGATGCAAGGATTTCAGTAGCTTATAACAGTTGTCAGTAAAAATCACTGACAAAACGCTTGGTGAAACGCTCCCCTGAAAGTCATGGTTGGGGAAAAATAAATGTAGATTTTGTTTATTATAATAAGAATTTTATTTTTCTGTGGTATGAATAACTCTAAAACCTTAGTTATCATAATGAGAGGAGTCGTACAGGTATTGAAGATATTTCTTATAATCTTGTTTCTCATAACCTTTTTGTCCAGTTTTTGAACATGTATTTTCAAAAGTTGAATAGGTCTAGTACCTAGTACCGTCTAGCATGAAGTTCAAACTTCAGACTAATGACGTCTCTTCAAGCTTTCTGCCCTTGTGAAAAACATTGGCCATAAATTCACAAAGGAGGTTTGGTTTAAACCACGGTTTTTAAGCGTACGTGCGCACGGAATCCGATCCAATCATATATTCTCTTTGAGCAATGTGCGCTTATTTACGCTTATGTCAGTACGCTTACGGAGGTTTAAACCATGGTTTAGGTTTAAACCTCCTTTGTGAATTCGGGCCATTATGTCAAACCAAACCCATCTGTTTCTCCTTTATTGAACTGTGGAACCTCTGGATATATTTGGATTAGAACAAAGACATTGCTGTTGCTGACAGGAAACAAAAATCACTTGATATGTCCTTTGAGTCTTTGACTAATAGTAATAATACCAGAAAGAACTATTACCAACAGATTTTCATTTATGGATATTGAAAGTATTATGGGATGCATTTCATGGAATTTCCTTCAGAGCATAGTGTCCATGTACTATTGTCCTGCCCTTGGAAAAAAAAGGGTGCTTTGGTCAGTTGTTACTGGTAAAGCACTTTATATGAAACCGCTATTGTATCCCCCGGCAGTAATTGTATCCCCCGGCAGTATGCCGGAGGATACTTTGGATTCAGCAGCGTTTCGCCGCCGCCGCCGCCGCCGCCGCGTCACATTCTTGTGTGCGCTCTAGCGGTCACATTTCTCGACGAATTTCTTTCAGACTTCCTATGGATGTGTATCTTGGTAAAATCTGGACCCCTATAGTTTCTGGTGATGCTGCCCCCAGTGTTCCGTCTTTTATAGGGTAAAAGGCCATATTTTTGGGGAAAGTTTGTGTGCGCTCTAGCGGTCACATTTCTCAATGGATTTTGTTCAAATTTTGTATGAAGGTGTCTCTTGGTAAAATCTGGAACCCTATAGATTTTGGTGATGCTGCCCCCAGTGTTCCGTCTTTTATAGGGTCAAAGGTCATATTTTGATAGATGTCTTGTGTGTACTCTTGTGTGCGCTCTGGCGGTCACATTTCTCAACGGATTTTATTCAAATTTTACATGAAGGTGTCTCTTGGTGTAATTTAAAAACCTATAGTGTTTGGTGATGCTGCCCCCAGTGTCCCGTCTTTTATAGGGTCAAAGGTCATACTTCAGGACATGTCGTGAGTGCACTCTGCAGGCCACATTTCTCAATGGATTTTGTTCAAATTTTGTATGGAGATGTATCTTGGTATAATCTACACATGTTTAATTTTTGGTGATGCTGCCCTCATTGTTCCGTCCTTTATAGGGTCAAAGGTCATTTTTCCATTTCTTGCACTCTTTCTTCTGCATTTCTTGACGGATTTCGTTCAAATTTTGCATGAAGGTGTCCCTTGGTGTAATCTAAAAACCTGTAGTTTTTGGTGATGCTGCCACCAGTGTCCCGTCTTTTATAGGGTCAAAGGTCATACTTCAAGGGATGGCGTGAGTTCACTCTGCAGGCCACATTTCTTGATGGATTTCTTTCAAATTTTGTATGGAGATGTATCTTGGTATAATCTACACATCTTTACTGTTTGGTGATGCTGCCCTCATTGTTCCGTCCTTTATAGGGTCAAAGCTCATTTGTCCCTTTTGTGCACTATTTCTTCTGCATTTCTTGACGGATTTCATTCAAATTTTGTATGGAGATGTATCTTGGTATAATCTACACATATTTAATTTTTGGTGATGCTGCCCTCATTGTTCCGTCCTTTATAGGGTCAAAGGTCATTTTTCCATTTCTTGCACTCTTACTTCTGCATTTCTTGACGGATTGCGTTCAAATTTTGCATGAAGGTGTCCCTTGTTGTAATCTAAAAACCTGTAGTTTTTGGTGATGCTGCCACCAGTGTCCCGTCTTTTATAGGGTCAAAGGTCATACTTCAAGGGATGGCGTGAGTTCACTCTGCAGGCCACATTTCTTGATGGATTTCTTTCAAATTTTGTATTGAGATGTATCTTGGTATAATCTACACATCTTTACTGTTTGGTGATGCTGCCCTCATTGTTCCGTCCTTTATAGGGTCAAAGCTCATTTGTCCCTTTTGTGCACTCTTACTTCTGCATTTCTTGACGGATTTCATTCAAATTTTGTATGTAGGTCCATTATAGATTACACCTCTACAGTTTTTGGTGATGCTGCCTCTAGTGTTCCGTCTTTCATAGGATCAAAGGTCATATTTTAGTGGATGTCTTATGTGCGCTCTGAGGTCATATTTCTTCCGAATTTTCTATAAAAATGCATTATACTCTAATCTACACAAATCGTTTTGGTAATGCTGCTCCTGGTGTTGACAATATTCCGGGCCACTGGCGGCAATTTCTACACCATCCTTTTGTTTGAGGGAGGGGATGGGGGAGGGTCTTTGTCCCTCCTTCAAATCGCTGCCAGCGCCGGGGGATACATTTCGCATTGCGCGGCACGAGGAATGCACATTTCTAGTTATTATTGTTATTACCCACGCCGATGAAATCGGCAGGGTTATGTAAAGGGCTCCGTATGTTTGTTTTTTTTTTGTTTGTTTGTTTGTTTGTTTGTGTACAAGATAACAAGAGAACGGGTGAACGGATTTGCACCAAATTTTCAGGGAATGTTCAGAAAGTGACAGGAAAGAATCGATTAGATTTTGGTGATGATTGGTTGACCCCTGCACATTCTGTGTGACCTTGAAGTTTTGACCCTGTAGTAAAGTATAGGAACTTCAGTTCAGATAGTGACAGGAAAGAAACTAGAAAGATTGATGACCCCAAACTTCGCCTGCAGATGCAGAAATATTTTGGCCAATCAAAACACTCATTACTTCGTCTCACCAAAAGTCTATTTCAGGTTTATGAATTTTAGAAGACTTTTAGACCCATTATTTGCCATTTCACTTCAAATCCGTACGAGCCTGCAATGAATATTCAAAGCCAACGTATCCCAGCAACAAGGGATTGCGCGCGATACCTTTTTTAACTACAAATTCATTTAGATTCAGGCTACCCTACCCCTACGGCTTCTCCTCTATTTCTTATCTTCTGTGCATTTCTGTTTATTTTCCCCGGTTCTTTCCACTTTGTTGTGGAAGTTTTTGTGATTTATTTTATCCTGGTGGACGTGTAGTACGTGATTTTAATTGTTTTCGGTGAAAATCTGGTGAGTTTGTTCGACGTGAGTGAGTCTATCGCACTCGCGAGCGTTCGCGTGTGTTGATCTGAGTGAGTGGGCTGTGTAGCTAGCTGTACGTACATAACTATACACAGCGCTGTCGCGAAGTGACGGCGATCTGGTCGGGCTAGGGAGTACATAACCCCAGGGAGTACAGTGCCTGTGCCTTACTGACTGTAGTAGGATTGAACTTTTTTCTTTGGGTTATAACGGTCCTGTCATTTGAGATTTGAGTTAGTTTATAACTCATTTATGTCTGTTTGAGTGGATTTCGTATTTGTAAAATATATACAAACACTGTATTTCTTTTTAATTTGTGTGGATTTGCAAAATTTGGTGGCTGATCGAGGTTCGCCGAATATATGCACGCCAGTATCCACTTTGACTTTGTTGATGGGTGGTGACTGAGCTGAGTGAGTAAGCTCTGTGCCTCGCATGCATTTTGAAGTCGAGATCCAACTTATTTTGTCGTCATATTTATTTTATCCAAGCCCGATGAAAAAAAAAAAACAACCCCAATTGCAATGTAATTTAAAGATAGAACATGAATACATTTACTAACACTTACATGACTGAACACTGAATACAAATTGCTAACATTTTTTTTCTCGCCACGCCACGCTCTCTGACATGTCTAATCAATTACTTTTAGGGGAGGGATGTTTCAATAATAAAATATCTTTTTCAGAAGAATTTTTTCAAGGGTGGGGACACACAAAGCTATGACCTGGATATGGCAAAATTTATTGGGGGGGGGGGGAGATGTGCCTCTTGTTATCCCCTTTGAATGGCTACTGCTTACAAAAATAATCGCAACAAAACAAAACCTATTGGGTTAAGGCGTGGGTCTGCCGCCTTTGACGGCCTTTCTAGTTATATTATTATTTCATCTAAGATTTTTTTGTTTTGTTTTTTTTAATTTAAGAAAAGTTGTACCAATTTTAGGAAGGCTGTACCAGAGATGGAAAATTTATCAGGAAAATGAAGACAATGGAGTGGACGTATAACTCTAAGTCTGACACTTTGTGCATTTCTGAATATCATGATCTTAACATAGTGTTATTCCTAAGTCTGAATGACGGATCACCGATAATGGGAATGCCCATTTTGAGTTGTACTTATTCTCTCTTGATTGCTTGATTCAGAATACGCACAGGTGATTAAAATGCTTGGCAACGGGAGATTAGAGGCACTGTGCTTCGATGGCAAAAAGAGGTTGTGTCACATAAGAGGAAAATTAAGAAAAAAGGTAAGTATTGGAAAGGGTGAGGCGTCTTGTCAGAAAGGATAGAGCAAAGTTATCAAGCATGTACTTTTACAAAGTAAATGTTCATTAACTTCATTTATGCATACAATACAGCCAAATGTAAAGACTTCAGTACAATTTTCCAGTCTGTTTCAGCAGATTTGTGGTCATTATTCAATTTTCTCATTCAATGTGTACTTGTCTGGAAATTTGTTATTTTTATTTTTCCCATAGTATTTTGGAGCCAATTTTCACTAGAGGATCTTGGGAGGGGGGGGGGGAGCTCTGAAAACCTCCACAAAAGCTTTTGTAATCTTTACAGAAACTCTAGATAAGTATCAAAGGAATGTAGATATCACCCAAAGAAAATCTCTTGTTTACCATCAACAAGTTGTAAGAAATCTCCAGTGAACATAAACATAATTTTTACCCTGCATACATGATGCATACATGGTATATATTCTAGACTTTAAGTAGTGATTGGTTTAATTGAATCTTGCCTTATGTAGATACTGGTGATAGATTTTATGAATTAATTCTTACAGGTTTGGATTAACCAAGGTGATATCATCCTAATTGGTTTGAGAGATTACCAAGATGAGAAGGCAGACGTCATCCTCAAGTACAACGTTGACGAAGCAAGGAACCTGAAGGTGTACGGAGAACTCCCAGAAACGGCCAAGATCAACGAGTCGGTGGCGTTCGGTCAGGAATACGAGGATGACGAGGTGGCGTTTGATGACCAAGGATTTGATGATGACATAGGGGATGAAATAGCAGGGGTGAGTATCATCTAAGAGTAAAAATAAGGGTGAACATCATCTAAGTTGCTATGATGGTACTAGAGATAAAATAATGGTAACCATCATGTTGCTGTGACAATGTAGGAGTAGAAATAGGTGTAAGCATAGCCAAAGTTACCGAGAAGACTAGCTATCGGGTGGCTAATTGCAGTGTAGGGCCGCGACTAATATAGGGTTATTGATAAGTGCAACCAAAGTCCCCCCAATCACCCTTGCAATAGACCGCTTCAGTAATGTATGCAAATTTTATACATACCTTTCAAACAAAGGTTGTTCTTGACAACCTGAAAGCTTGCCGGACATAGCAAAAAGTAATGTATGCAAAAATGGATTCCAAGCATTGAGACTCATTTATAAAAAGCAGGTTAATGGAATAGCTCGTCACTAGGTGCTCAGAGAAGAAATGTGCACAAATTTGAATACATTACAGAACCGATCTATGATACATGGATTGTGTAAACCTAGATGTTCATTTATTATTGTTGTATCATAATTTACATGATGTATAGTATCACCATGCAAAGTGAATGAAGGTAGACAAATATGTAGGATTTTAATCGGCATGATCTCGAACCGATCCTGGGATGCTGTAAATGTTGTGTTTGGGTGAGAGGTGAAGCAAATAAGTGCGTTATCTCACAAATACACATTAAAATGATCTGACATTGACTGCTTTTTATGCCTCCGCCCACCAAAGGTGGGTGCCGGAGGCATTATGTTTTCGGGTTGTCCGTCCGTCCGTCCCACTTCTCGTTACCGCGATATCTGAAGAATCATTTGAGGTAGGAACCTCAAACTTGGTACTAGTATGTATCCCCATACGAAGATGAACTGATTAGATTTTGGGGTAAGTAGGTCAAAGGTCAGAGGTCACAGAGGTCAATTTACATGAAATTACATGAAATTCTTGGTTTTTAGCACCGTTACCGCGATATCTCAAGAACTGTTTGAGGTGAGAACTTCAAACTTGGTACCAGTATGTATCCCCATAGAAAGAGGAACTGATTAGATTTTGGGGTAGGTAGGTCAAAGTTCAGAGGTCACAGAGGTCAATTTACATGAAATTACATAGAATTACTGGTTTTTAGCACCGTTACCGCGATATCTCAAGAACTATCTGAGGTGAGAACTTCAAACTTGGTACCAGTATGTATCCCCATAGAAAGATGAACTGATTAGATTTTGGGGTAAGTAGGTCAAAGGTCAGAGGTCACAGGTCAATTTACATGAAATTACATGAAATTCTTGGTTTTTAGCACCGTTACCGCGATATCTAAAGAACTATCTGAGGTGAGAACTTCAAACTTGTCGCAGTCGCATTCATCTTGTTTTTGTTTGTGTTTATTCCTACCACAGATATAGCAGAGTGAGAGACGAGGAGGAAGGAATACAATCTGTGTGCCTCTGGTTTCAGTCTTGTGCAATGGAATTTAGAAAAGGACATACACCATACCACCATCTAATCTCTACTCCTTTTCTTCATTGGATCTGTGTGAGAGGGTTCAATATTCCCTCTGATATTCATTGCCAGTAGGTTTCAACCAAATACTTGGTCATCAACCAACTGGTACAAAGTTGAAAGAAAAGACATTTTCCCAGTCATAGATTTTTCATTCTATTGCATTTGAATAGTAGATTTTGTGTACATGTTGATTTTTATTTTAGTTGATATTTAATAAACTTTTCTTTGAGGAATCTCTTGGGTATCGGTCTTGCTGAGATATGTGTCCAGTTTACTTGGAGATGTCTATAATGTAGCTGGTATAAATAGATATCTACTTACATCAGTTTATCCATGTGTTGTGTCGATTTTTGAGACGGTGTAACGGGAGATTTTATGGTTAAATGACTCACAGCTACTGGATGTAGTTATTCCAGTGCTGAAGGTGGAGTCCAACTTTATGACTTAAGAGTCTTCCATAATGTGTACAGAACTCTACATTTTTATTTAATGACATTCTTCAAAAATATCTTTCTCCCAAATCTTGCATTGAATCGGGGGGGGGGGGGGGGGGGGGGGAGGCGATGGTCCAGCATTTTCCTTACTGTTTTTTTGACAAGCTCTTTGTGAGGTTTGTACATCCAGGGAAAGTTTGATGTTAGCGAACTGTGACACAACGCCATAGGAACTCCCTCACCACCGTCTTTAATACATGAAGGAGTTAGATAGATAGATGGAGAGCATATCATCTCTGTGGAATAAATTTCATTGCACAAGCTACTGTAGATAAGAGAACATATAAACAAATGAGGAGCGGCCAGGGCCCGGCTAGGGATGATATTGCCTTTGTAAACTGCATGCTATTTCATATTCACATTATAAGGCGAAATATATAGCCCTGCATGAGCCTATCACATGCGAAACTGACTTGTGAATAATAAGATGAGGACGTAGTTTCCTAATGGGAATACATGATGACAATTATTGGCAATTACAATGCAGTTAATAGCAATTACAATGCAGAGTAATAACAATACCATGTATAAAGATGAAGTTGTGTAAGGCTGGATGTCATTTGTTGGTGCATATTGAAATGAAGAAGTTTAAATTTTCTTCCAAATGCAAAAATGCTTTATATTTTGTGTTTTCATATTGTTTTTTTTTTCCCCTCAAATGCGATTTCCCTTTGAGGTAGACCATTACTTTGGGAGAGATATTAAATTTCTGATTTCATTATCAAATTTTATATGCATGTTAATGAAATGTTGAGCAGAATAGTTGAAAATGAAGGTAACTTAAAGCTGTATATTAAAAAGCCATTCACTTCACTGATCCAGTGACTACACCCAAACTTGTTTCATGGATTTGTACAGGATCGATTATTATAACTTATTCAGGATGTTGTTCACTATTATATTATTTTTGCATTGACTTATACAAAAAATGGGTATTGTATGAGAAATGTTTGATTTTTCAAGAAGTAATTATCGCCATCTCCTTTATTTTCAAAATCTGAACTTGACAGAGTTTTAAGAAGATTAACTTTAGACTTTTCTCCACTTTATGATTTGTTAGATATTACACTATTTTGTTATTTAAAGATTTTTTTTTTGGTGTGTTTTGGATAAGACATAATTTGGGAATAACCTTTGACATTCTTATAGATGAAATGTTTTTATAAAATCTGAAGTGAAGAGCTTAACAATACTGGAGTGTTATGGTGAAATGTAGAAGATTATAACCAATGAAAGGCCTAAATAATGAGCTTATCACAAGCACTTGAATATCTGTTCCAAAACTTGCAAAAACTGTATACATGTACTGATTGTTCATGAATGAGTTGTAATAAATGACAGTTGTTCTAAGTCAGCATTGAATGTCAAGTCATTGCTGGATGCTATTAAGATCAAGTTGAGTTCTGGTCATGAGATTGAATTGTGAAAGAAACTGTCTCAAAGCAATTGGGAAAGGTTGATTATAAATAAGAATTGGTGTGTGCTGTAAGGTTCTGGAATCACCAAAATAATTAGAAATTGACTCAATCCTGCTGAGAGTTGCATGCACTGCACACAGAAGTGTGTTTATGGTGCTACTCACAAATGTTCGGCCCAAACATATCAGCTGTTTCTTGTCATATTTTGAATGTGAGAGCATATGAAGAGGAATCCTTTTCAGGGGACATACCTATTATGATAATCTTCCAAACTAACATTACATAGAAAGAATGAGAAAGCTCACAAATTATTTTTTTCCTTTCTCAGAACCCGACCTTCCCTTTAAACCCGAAACTTTGCAACACAAATCCTTCGGAATCTGTAAACGACAGCAATTTTCATGGCATAGCAAAAAATGCTGAGTTGTGTTTAATAGTTGTGATTGAATTATTTCTGAGCTTGAAAGTTAAAATTTCACGAATTTGAACCCCTTTGAAAGTTACAAACATTTCATGCACGTGAAAGTCTCGTTTTACAGTATGTATGTATACATGTATCTCTCTATACATGTGCTGTGCCATGTTATGTTAATCCTTGTATAAAATAAAAACAACTTCCCATGAAACTCGGGCTGATTATCCTTGTGATCACCAATCTTCTGTAAAGCTTACCGCACGCTATACGACCAGTCTGCAATCTGACTTCGGAAGAAAATGTAATAGCATTTGATTTAAACATTCAAACTCATTAAATACTTTTAATTGCGGTTCTGAATAGTCTAATAGATATTTAAGATCGAAAATACGGCCTATTGAGAGCCTACTAGTCAGAGGAAAGGCCAATTCGGCTTGGAGTCGTAGTGATTTCAGACCACAATGTGAAACTAATTTGGCCCTTATTCCGGGTATAAGGCCGACAGTGCACCAAAATCCTATGCAATGTTTAGTACAAGATATTGTTGTTCAGAACGTGAATCAGGTGAATTTTATTTGTTGAAATTCCCATGTTTAATGCTATTGCAATTTATTTCCAAAATCTGATCGCAGTCGATCGTATACTGTGCGTTGGGCTTAACCCTGAAAGGACTGAAAGGGGGGGGGCGGCATCATGGCACCCCCCACAGACAATTTTCGCCGCGAAATTCGAACCGCTGCATTTCATGCCATGTCACTTTCTGACTTTTTTCTTTCAAGTCTTGCGCATTTTTTGACACCCAAGTTTTCGAAAATGGGTCATACCGTTACCGAGTCACATGACCTTGTGTGACCTCACACGGAGAATTTCTGAGTTTTGTGTACAAAACGAATGGGAAATGACATTTCATATTCCTCCATGACCTATAATTTTGTATTTAAGCTGTTATAATCATCTATTCTAATTGAATAGTGTTCCAGATAACACCTTGAAACAGCAAACTTTAAAAACTAAAAAAAAACAATAAAAAAGTTAAAGTTGAAAAACAAAGAAATGTATAAGAAATTTGAAAACAATAGAATACATAAGAATTGAAATCAATTTCATTTTTTTCTTTCATAAGTGTTTTTAATGTTAATAAAGAGCTTCTTGCATAGAAATTTTATCTCCAGGGCCTTTCATTACTTGATATCACTCAAAAATGTGTATTTACGCATATAATTTGCATAAATTATATTAAAAGAATAAAGATTTACATTAAAATAATGATGGATTTGTGTCATTTACAGGATTCTCTGCAAATGTTGGCGGCGTTCGGTCATGTCGCGGCCGAGATATCAAGGGGGCCCATCATGCCCCCCCCCCCCAGTCCTCGATACCTCCAAAATAGCCCAGTCTTTTTCGGGTTAAGGCTCTTTATTTTTCTCTTGTAGTAAACCATCAAAACAGAAACTGCCAGGAATGCGGAGATGTTATGTAATGTACTTATGGGACTTATTGGAACAAATTGAGGTTGATTTATTAAATGCAATAGCATTAACTTCTATAAGATTTTTTAAATGACATGAAAATAAAGACAGAATTGGCAATCTAATATGTTCTGCTACATTTCAGTGATTTCAGGAAAGTGCTGCATAAAATATTTTATTGGGATGTTATTTGACTACAGCATGAGTGAAAGTATCAGGGGTAAGGTTAACATTTGGTCGTTTGCTATTTCAGTTGAAGGTTTGGTCAGGCGCTTTATTTATCCACACAATACATCATATTTGAATATAAACTTTATTTCCTGTATGTAATTTCATTTTTCTTTTTAAAATAAGGTATGAAGATGGAAAAGACGTCCCTACATTCATTCAAATGTGAATTTAGGTGATACATAAAGATGGAAATATAAGAAGTTTGTTTCCTGAATATTAGAATGGCGAGCAAATGAGAACCAAGTAAACTTATATGAAATTAAATTTTGGTTTCCCATGCATTTATCATTTCTGTTGAATCTTTAAAGGGCAATCCAACCTTGGTATTAAGGTAAGATTTGTGTGAAAGCAGAAAAATAGGTGAAAGTTTGAAAGAAATCGGACAAGGAATACAAAATTTATGTCTGAAAAAATGAGATCACATCATCTATGTGAATCACAAATTGGCAATTTTAACGAGTCAATTGTGACATACTTTCGGACAACTCTCCCGTTTGTCGCACACAAAAATATTAATTTGAGGTTTTCTCCGAAGCGCCTTTACTCTCGGGACAGTACTCAAAATATATTGGAGATCTATACCGTATTGTTATAGGTCCTTAAGAAAGAATAAAAACCTAATGAGCAATACATATTGAAAAAATTACATTTTACTCATTTTGTGTGTTGGAGCAAATGGGGGAGTTGTCCGCAACTACATCACAGTGACATTACCTTTTCAGCCAATTTGAAATTCCCATATGTAGAGTGATTACAACTTAAATTAATAACTTTCTTGCTGCTTGTCCAATTTATTTGCCATTAAATCAGTGAATTCTTTGTATTTTATTTAAATTATACTCTGCTTCTGGCTAATTCACTGTTCACTTCTGTATGTAATGCTTTCTTGTTGTTATAGTACAATGCCCGATATGCTGATATTTTATTTCAGTTGTGTTCCACTTTTATCAGTTATGGTACATTATAAAACGGGTTCAAGAATGTAGCTCTCCTGAATGGTCAAATAACACCACGTGACCGTGCAAAAGAAAAGCACTAACGCATGGCAAAAAAGGCTCTAAAGCACGGCTGAGCTGTGTGTACGCGCACCTCTGGTGCGTGCAAACTTAAAATGCAATGAAATCGCGTAGTTTGTCATTTTAGCGCAGGGATTACATGTGCGCACTGAAACACGCATGACTTTTGTTGGCTGCGCTTATGTTATGTCGTCCAGGAAAGGAAATGGCAGCCTCCAGGAGGCTCCATGACTGTGCGACTCTTGGCATTTCTGTGGGGTTTGTAACCATTTTTATAGACTTCATAATCATATTGCCGACCCGTTTTATAAAACTATTAATACATGGTTGTGAGTTAGTGCGATCCGGCAACACGCAGGTTTTTATCGTGGTGTCCAACACACTCGGCTTGCGCCTCGTGCGTATAGAACACGATAAAAACCTTTGTGTTGCCAGATCGCACCAACGCACTCCCAACCATGTATTAATAGTATAGTAACATACAAATCTCAGTATTATATACCACAAAATACATGTACCATGTTTAGCTAATAACTTCCCGAGGTTACCTATACTGTTATTTTACAATCCACCTAGTTTCTTCTTCAGATTTCAATATAACATGGTAATTTCCCTGGTTCCAAAGAGTTTGTTATCATGAAGTCCCACTGTATAGTGTTCTGCAGTCCATTTCATCAAAATTTTTCAAATCTTTGTTGTATTTTTGTCACTGTTCATCACTACATGTATAAAAAGTTCGAACATCACGTTTGAGAAATAAACTGCTACTGGACAGTGAAAGAATGAATATACAATGTACATGTATGCCTCAGTTAGATTTTGTTACGTTGCTTCATCAGAATAGATACTCGCTTAGCTTATTTTATAGAAATATTCCTTTTATTCCATCAAATCCATTTTTAACACATTACTTATTCAAATAAGTCTGTGTTGAATTTTTTTTCTTGTCTAATACATATTGCTTTTAAATGTATACTTTCCTTGATTTTTTTTTCTTTCTTGGACTTCTGTATAAATCATTGAATCAAACTGGAGGAAATTGATAGAGGATGACAGACCAGTGAAGAAAAGAAAATACACAGGGGCAGTGAGTGGGTAGCTCTGGGCCCCGTTTCATAAAACTTGTTATCAATAACAAGGTGCAATAACTGTTATAAGCTACTGAAATCCTTGCATCTGATTGGTTGAGAGCAAATTTGTCACAGAAATGTGACAGTTGTCACTGATAACAAGTTTTATGAAACGGGGCCCTGAAAAGCTCTAAAAGAGATCTGGAAAACTAGAGAACTCGGAGGGGGGGGACCTGTCCGAGTACGTTTCCCCCGAACCCGTCACCCATCCCCCATTTGAATCAATGT
The DNA here is from genome assembly GCA_025617745.1 of Heliocidaris erythrogramma. NCBI lineage: Eukaryota > Metazoa > Echinodermata > Echinoidea > Camarodonta > Echinometridae > Heliocidaris > Heliocidaris erythrogramma. Next base: position 5,861,139 of record CM046858.1, read on the forward strand.
TGTGACTGAAATGGATAAAGTGGCAATTTGGGACCTTGGGTATCACTGCTGACAAATTTGATGTTTTTGTACTTTTTTTACTCGTTTTAAAATTGAAGGTGATCCGACAAAAACTGCAGCCGGTAGAGCGCTTACAAGAAATTCTTTACTATTATTAAAAATATGGTTACCATGGCAACGATGACTCCACCCACACCAAAAACAATAGGCGTCTTCATCTTACCATAATGCACCTCCATGCGAAATTTGAATGTGATCCGACAAGAACTGCAGCCGGTAGAGCGCTCACAAGAAGATCTTTACTATTTCTTTAAAAATATGGTTACCATGGCAACCATGACTCTGCCCCACACCAAAAACAATAGGCTTCTTCATCTTACCATAATGCACCTCCATGCGAAATTTGAAGGTGATCCGACAAAAACTGCAGGCAGTAGAGCGCTCACAAGAAAATCTCTTGCGGCGCGTCGATGCCAAATCCATAGTATCCCCGAACACTAGTTCGGGGGATACAACTAAGGAAGAGTTAATTTAAAAAGAAAAAAAAAGAAAGAAGAAGTGCATAAAAATTGCCTGGTAAAAATGGACATGTATGTCACATTTACAACAGGAAGTCCCAAAATAGCTTCCATGAACAACAAAGAAAAAAACAGCCTTTTTTTAAACTGCAAAAGACCTACACCTGTAGTAAGCAGACATATTATTGTCGTCTTGTAAAACATATTTTATGAATTTCAATATCAGATAGAAAACATGAAAACCCTATTCCTATTCTGTACATGTACGTAATAAAAATGCACTGCCAGTATTACAAAACACACCTTGTCCAAGCATGTAAGCACCGAACATTGATCAAACCCAGAACCTCTCGTATAAGAGTCAAGAGCATTCACCAATACACGTATACCACGGTTCTCCCACAACTTTCACCTTCCACGAGTTTTCCGTTCTAGGAAATTCAAGAGTATTAGATCATGTATGAAATTCCATGCCGTGCAAATTTATTAATATTTAAATATATAGATACAGTGGTAGCTTGTTATAAAGAACACTGTTATGACAAATTCTCGTTATAACAAGGTAATTTTCCTGGTCCCACTTCTTTGTTTTTTATTGTTATTTAGCCCTGATATAACAAGGTTTCAATATAAAGAGGTAGTTTCCTTGTTTGAATTTGTTATAAAGAGGTTCCACTGCACATCACAATATAACTGTATTTATTTCACATCTGTAATGCTAGGAAAGTGACAAGCAAGAAAGAATCAAGTCATATTTTTATTAATTCTCTTTTTTACAAAGAGTGCATTTATTTAACAAAAAAGCAGAAATACGATATACACTTGAGTTTTCAGCATTTTTTTTTTTTTTTTTTACACATTTCACAGTGTAGATCATTATAATATTTTACAATATACAAAGATACAGGTACAAAGCAGATTAAAGAGACCCTAACATGAATGGCATGTTGGTTTTTTATGGATTAAAACATTGCAAAAACTAAAAGAAGTGAATTATTCTCACCATTACAGTGCTAGCTCTCAAACTGCTCTTAATTGAAAGGCGAGTGTGCAATTTGAAGTCTAAAAGCAGAATTGTGAGTGAATCATTCGACTGAAGAAATAATACATGTAAACTGTTTTGATCAGTCACTAACAGTAACATCTGGGGGAAAGTCCTCCATAAAACAAGCAGCATGCATGTCATACTTGCATCCCACAATTAGCACTGTAGGAAGCACATTTGGAACATTCAGCTTGGAACATTCACACCAAGTTACATGGCACTTGGCCAAACAGGTCTGGCAATGCCTCAAATACATGTATGTCAAATATGTCAAATAAAGGTCAGTAACTCAACATTTTATTCTGGAGTTTCATATTCCTCATCTCACCATATCAGATAAAACATACTAAATTGGAATTGGTCGAGAAATAATGTCAAGCATTTTGAAATTGTGCCCTGACACCACAACACAGCATAATTTTCATGTGAATAATCAACCTCTATGAATTTTGAACCCACTCATGTACGTCTACATCCCCATGGTGATGCATAATGGTACCTAGGCCCTGTTTCATAAAACTTGTTATCGCTAACAAGTTACGATAATTGTTACATTATCCTTGAATCTGATTGGCTGAGAGCAAATTTGTCATAGAAATGGGGCAGTTGTTACTGCTAAGTTTCATGCAACAGGGTCCAGAAATGCTTGAGAAGCAGGATGAAGAATGACAAAATTCAGGAAAATTTCAGAATTCTGAGAGCATGTTTAAGTTTGAAAGCTGCATTTGAACTTTGTGAAAGTAAGTGTCCTATGTCTACAAATTCTTTTTTTACACATAGCTCATGCGTTTTCGAATAAAATATCACAGTTGAGATTTTTTTCAGTACTTCCATTTGTTTTCTAATCTTGCTATAGTAAAAACTGAAATCAGATGTTTACTGCATGCATTGTTCCAGATAACAATCATTAATTTATGCTCATTAGCAGACACGGGTGCTGTGCAGAAATAGGGCCACCAGTAACGCCATTTTAACAATGCGCTGAAGTTCACCAGGCATGAACCCATTTCCAGATTATGATACCATCAAGTGAGCTGATGGAGTGTTTTCTTGGTACCATCAAACGAGCTGAAGGAGTATTTACTTGGTAGAGTCCCATCTACATGATGATGAGGTTCACTTGGTACGATCACATTGCCAGATGGTACCATTAAATGATCTGAAGGAGCATTTACTTGGTACCATCAAATGAGCTGGAGGAGTATTTACTTTGTACTGTCCCATGCAGTGCTGGTCCTATGTACATGATGACTTAATGGAGGTTTACTTGGTTCAATCCCATCTGCAGATGGTACCATCAAATGTGCGAAAGGAGTGTTTACTTGGTACCGTCCAATGGGCTGAAGGAATGTTTACTTGAACAATCTCATCTCCAAATGGTACCATCAAACGATCTGAAGAAGTTTTTACTTGGTACAATCCCATCTATGTATGGTACCACCAAATGGGCTGAAGGAGCATTTACTTGGTACAATCCCATCTTCAGATGGTACCACCAAATGAGCTGAAGGAGTAAATACTTGGTACAGTCCAGTCTACATGTATCGTAACTTGCTGGAGGAGGTTTACTTGGTACGATCCCATCGCCAGATGGTACCATCATCACAAGCAGCAAGAAGGATGTTACCGCTAGGATTGAGAGCTGTCTGACGGATGGCTGATACACACTTGGGATGAGTAAATGTGGCACATCTGTAGAGATACAAACAAGAATACAGTGGACACTCGTTACTAAAATAGCTCTGGGGAGCGTTTCATCAAGCGTTTTGTCAGTGATTTTTACTGACAAATTTGCTCTCAGCCAATCAGATGCAAGTATTTCAGTAGCTTATAACAGTTGTCGATAAAAATCAATGACAAAACGCTTGGTGAAACGCTCTCCTGATTAAGCCTGAGTCGAATCGATTGGTTAGCCGGTGTTCGATCGAAGACATCGAATCCCGAATACGTTTTGGCAAATTCGGTGCATCGATTTGTAGTCCGCCAGATTTTTGACTACCGTAGCCACCATGAAAAAATCAAATAAAAAAAGAAACTCCGTAACGTACAGCATATATACTAGCAGAGAACGTGAAGGCGACTTCAAAGTTCAAACTGTTGGCTAACTTTCACTAATTCACTCGCGGAGGACGTCACGCTTTACCTGTGCTTTCTCTATGGAAAAATCGTTTTGTCGTTACGAACTGAAGTTTACGATAATTTTCTTGCACTCTCTCTGCATTGTCAATTTGACAATTGTATAATTGAACATGATAAATACGGGCATGAGTACGAGTGTTCCTACTTAATTCGCAATAACTAATATCACACTCTCATCAAATTGGCAATTACTTCTGAATGATCTCTGAAGCTGAATGAAGTCGAGTCTATATTGAGCGACGAAAAGTTTATTTCGTAGTGTTTTTTTTTTTGGCATCGAACAAACGTGTTCCATTCAGCTCTCCAAAGACAAAGTAAGATTATTAATTCTTTGAATTTGAATCATTGTCGGGTGTGTCGACAATGAGCATCGCTTCGTGCGACACTAGTGATATTTTGGCTAGCCATACGGACTAGAAACTTAAGATTTTGGCTCGTCCGCTGTGATTTTTACTAGCCATTGGCTAGCGGGCTATCGTTAATTTCGAGCAGCGAGAGCCCATACATATGCCCGCGATGCCAGCGGACCGGTCACCGGTGCATGGTGCATGCACTGCGTGCAACTTAACTGTGCAACTCTGTTTTCACCGCACATCATTTATCGATTAACCGGTATTCGATCGAATCAAAGCCGTCGAATCCCGGTTTATGAAATATTCGATATGACTCAGGCTTACTCCTGATATAGCGAGATTCCAGATATAACAAGGTAATTTTGCTGGTCCCAGGCCTTTATGTTCTTTTGTTTTTTACCCTGATATAAGGAGATTCCTGATATAACAAGGTAATTTTGCTGGTCCCAGGTCTTTATGTTCTTTTGTTTTTTACCCTGATATAAGGAGATTCCTGATATAACAAGGTAATTTTGCTGGTCCCAGGTCTTTATGTTCTTTTGTTTTTTCTACCCTGATATAAGGAGATTCCTGATATAGCAAGGTAATTTCCATGGTCCTAAGGTCCTTGTTATAGTGAGTTTCCACAGTATGCCTCATATCACATTGCCATGTAACTTATACTAAATTATCAGCGGGGGGCATAATCACTCTTAAGAGAGAGAAAGAGAAAGAGAGATGGACAGACAGACAGACAGAGAGAGTAAGAGTGAAGGAGGAAGGTTGAGAGAAAAAGAGAGAAACAAAATGAGAAGAAAAAAGTGAGTGAAAGGGACAAGACAAAGAGGGAGTGACTGAGATTATGTGAGAGAGACAGGAAGAAACAGGCAGAAAGATGGACACAAGGGGAAGAAAAGAGATACAGATAGAAATAGAAAGGGAAAGGATGAGAGAAAGGGAGGGATGGAATGAAATGGATAAAGAGAGGGTGAGAGAGAGGGTGAGAGAGAGAGTTTGATTCTTACTTTGGTTTGATGCAGTCTTCCATCTCCAGATCCCATACAAATATCTTGCCAACCTGGTTACCCAGAGCGAGGATCTGTATCGCAAAAAAAAAAAAGAGAGAGATAACACCCTGGTACTTGGTGGGATGAGCCTGATGGTTAGTCATGGATGGACATTTGACAAATTTTGAAAGTTTGAAGGCCTGTAGAAAATAAGTATTTAATTGCAGGGAGCTATTTTATGTTTCATTATGAAGGGTATCACATATAAAGGAGTTGAAACTTGATAACTTGAAAATTTATCTCTGTTTAAAAAAAAATTCATGTTAGTAGATCTGCTCTATTACCTATAAACAAATATTTTACCTTCTGCCTGTAATCCATGCTAAACCTCATGAACCAGATATCACACTGGGTGTAGTTGAAGCGGGTCAAGACAGTGACCTCTGACATGGATGGCTTGATGACCTCTATAGGATCATGGACACCACCAGGTTTCCAGCATACAATGCAATTCTCACAAGACTGTGGAATAAAAAATAATCATGAACAGGTAAGGCTTATTTATACAGGATGCAGTAAACCACAGCAGTTTACCATGGCAATTTTTTTTTTTAAATCTTGTACATGAATGGCAAGAAGCGGTCAAAAAGGGGCCTACCGGTACTTGCAACAATCCTTTTATGTGTACTCACTTGGCCGTGTGCCAGAAATTACAAAAAAGCAGGGTTGGAAAAATATGATGATTAAAAAGAAATCAGAATTCCTTTCAAGATTTAAATGGATTTATTTGATATTTTTTTTAAAGTAATAGCCCTAAATGTTGCTACTAAATAGAAAAGAAAAGATTTTTTTTGTTAGATTTAATATTAGACATTATTTGGAGTATAAAAACTCTCAGCTGGATAATTTTTCTGCCCCAAAATTTAAAAAAATAAAACAATGCTTTTTGAGCAATTTTAATTGTCACATCGACAAAATCAACAAAATTATTCACGTACCGGTACTTGTTTGTGTTTTATTTAAATAGGAAATTTTCTATAAAAAAGTCAAGACGATATAAATCGAGTTGACTTATATTGTGCCAACCGTGCTACATAGTAAATGAATTGAATCGAAAATTCTAAGGCAAGAAATATGTGTCAGTGTCACATGATACTAGATCAGTCTTAAGCCCGGCGCACACTGCACGATCTGACTACGATGCGATTTTGGGAAAAGTTGTTATTACATTTGATATGAACCTTCAAACATGTAAAATCTTCGTGATCAAAGTTCCGAATAGTAGTATGAATACTAAAATCGAAATTCCGGGCTACTGCGAGCCCCCGTGTAGGAATAAAAGCGAATTCAATTCCAAATCGTAGTGACGTCATACCAATCTTGCGATCGACTAAGATTTGAAGCCGATTTGGCCTTTACTCTAACCAGAAGAATTGCAGTTAACCAAAATTTCGATATTAGTATTCGTATCATTATTCCGAACTTCAAATGAGATAATTTCACTTTTTAAAACTTTCACATTTAATGCAAAATGCAATTTGTTCGAAAATCGGGTCGCAGTCGGATCGTATAGTGTGTGCCGGGCTTTACATATATTACCGGTTGTATGACACATGCTACGGTGATGATTGCTCCATGGTTACTTTCCTACATCAACCAAATTCCTAATTTCAACCCCCCCGACCAAACTCTAGACCCTGACCCTGACCCCGACCCCGACCCTGACCCTGACCCTGACCCTGACCCCGACCCTGAACCTAAACATAGCCTAAAACCCAATTACAACCCTAACCCTATGGCCCGTATTCTTGAAAGTGGCCCAAGTTAAGCCTGGCTTAACTTGGGCCACTCATTTATGAAAGGCCATACTTCAACCCGTAAGTCTCGTATAAGTTACTATATTTAAGTAACAAAATTGAGAAGCAAAATTATTTTCTGGCATGAAATGAGCATCAGAAATCAATTCTATCGTGTCAGGTTTTGTATTTGCATTTAGTCCCCTAACTATGGTGATTTTGAAGGATTAAAAGAGGGTGACATTTGGCTATCCATACTTCAGTGGCCTAAATCTACGCACTTAGGCGGGGGCTTAATTAAGTTAGGGGCCTTTCAAGAATACGGACCTATATCTTTTAATGAAACAAAGCCCAGAGCAATTGTCAACAAAGCAATTGTCAGATTACAATGTTACCTTAGAGAGAACAAAGTCCCCCAGCCAGCGAACACAATCAACATAGTTCCTATGGATGTCCCTGGTTGTGAAGTCTGGTGTATTCACATACAGAGACTTGAAGGGCCTGTAAAAAATACAACATGCTCATAGTCACCTTTACTATAATAGCAACAATTACGGATGTAAGTTGACTCAGTCTGTAAAGTGTCTGGATCAGTGGCATAGCAAGGATTTTGTAAAAGGGGGGCACACAAATGCAGGGCTGTCAACTTCAGGGAACTGCTTGGAGGGAGATTCAGATTTTTTTCTTCTCTTTCTTTTGTTAAAAGTTGTCAGGGGAGGGGAGCCTCTCCTCTCCTCTCCGCCCCCCCCCACCCCCCAGCTATGCTAGTGGTCTGCATGTCAAACAGTCAAACAAAAGACTGTGGGTTCAAAATTCACCCCAGGCAGCCTTTGTAGGGTGTTAACATGCCACTTTCCTGTTCCACAGACAGATGCTATGTTACAGTTGAAAACATCTCTTCAAAAGAAAGTTAAATGGAGACCCCTTGTGTGTCACATTCATAATCTATGCATTAAGAACCAACTACACTATTAATGAAAGAGTGGGGAAACCTGGTGTAGTGGTCCACCAGGACATCCCAATCAGTTACATCTGGACGAGAGACCCTAGGGTCACACTGATTAAATTCACATTTCAACTCCTAGGCACAGGTGACGACTACCTAATATTTAAACTGTTGAGTACCAAAGCATGAGATATCTTGGGCAGGAGTCTATGAAAAATGCATGTTATACCAACATCAAATCGTATCCAACAGGTCAATAACAGAATGTGACACCAAGATTTGGTACTCACTTATTGGTCTTAGATGCAATGTATGCATGAGATGCTTGTATGGCTTGTTGGATCTTGTCTTTCTCCAGGTTCCAAATCTTGAGTGAATGATCCATACCGCAAGATGCTATCCGCAGACCATCTATGTCAAAGTCCTACAAAAGATACAAAGTACAGAGTTCTCTCCTTATTTGATGTGAGAAAATAAAATGACCTGAAGAGAAGTACATCACACTTTCATAAATTTTTTCTACCAGCACCCATTTCACACTTATGTTTAGAGATACAACTGGAGATAAAATGCCATGTCTTAGGACATAAATGTAAGCACTGGGGCCAAGATTTAAAGGGATACGCCACCAGGCGGCCGTGGAGATATTCAGGATTGCGTAAGCCTCATTCACTTGTACACAAAATTTGTGCGTCGAACGCGTCCGTCGAACTACTGGGATTATATTTCGGACTGCACGAAGCCGACTGAATCTCGCACAAGAGCTCGAGCTCAGGGGGAGCGTGCATGTTGCGCAGCGACTAGTCTGTCCAGAGCCTGCGCCCCACGGGGCAACGGCATGATCAGGTGACGATCACGGTGCCCTCTCGCGGCATAAAAACGTCCACAATCTGCGATTGAGCATCCCCTGAAAGTGGTTAAACCACTATAAGATGTACTCAACTATCAATTTCAATTCCTTGATAGACCTACTTTCCCATCTCATAAATCTAATGCATACTGGTTCAGAAAACCCACTTCCTTTTCACTGCTACCAGATGCAGGTCCAACCACCGCAGGCCTCAAATTGCCCATGTTTCCACTCAACGTATTGTAATGTTCTAATCACTCTCAGCAGTGCACATCGCAAAATGTGAGAAAATTTAAGGCTCCTTTAGCCTATGCCCTGCTTTGTCTTTTTTTCTGTACCCTCTGACTGACCAAGGTGGCCTGCCCATAAAATTGATGACATCTAAAGCCCGCACTAAGCTAATGAGCTCCCACTGGCAATGCAGGCATATATACAGAGATGCCATGGACATTATATCTCTCATATGGATCACTTACCCCTGAAAGAACTTCATCTCGATGACCTTCGACCCCACCAAAGATAGCAACCAAAGTATCTGTCTTCAGGTTCCATAACCTGACGGAATGATCTGTGTGTGACAGTCAATAGCTGAGTCAAACTAATGTACAATTATATAATTACAAACATAATATTAGTATGTTGATACAAGTACACTCCATTAATTCTCATATAAAATGACTCAGGTCAAGTATTCATAACTACATGTAGAAGCAACAACTCTAGTTTAACATTGGAAATAAAGAACTTGGTTTTCTATGACCCCCCCTTCCATATTTTGAACTCTAGTAAATTATGATTAAAATTATAAATACTCGTAACTACAAATTCAGAATGATAACTAATACTATATCCTTTTATTACTTGGCTCTTTCCCGCACTGTAAGGCATACATGCATCAATGTGCTTTACAATTCGCTCCACTAAAAACATTCTTTCGAACCGAGTAGATTTTGAAACATTTCTTGAACATTTCCAAATGAATAACAGGAGAGTGCATGTGAACTTCCAAAGCCTCACAGGCTCGGGCCTCCATGTGCACACAGTCCTCGTCCACACAATTGAAAAGTCCCTAATCATATATGAGAAAGACACTAGATCAAGAAATGTCCTTTCCACAGTAAAAATTTGACAAAAAGAGATCAATAAAGCAAAATAAATAAATAAAAATAAAAAATAAATAGATATTCACCTTTGCTGACTGATAAGAGTAGATTAGAATCATGTGGGTGTGTCTTCAATTCATTCACAGCATTGCCATGGGCGATGAAGTGCTGAAATGAAAGTAACATGAATCATAAAATCCACTGTCTATCTAAAGGCTCAATCACACATGACATGGGGAAACCGTAGCAGGTGTTTTTTTAATGCACATACATAATCATTTTGGCAAGTGGGGATGAGAAAAAGTAGCTATACACAACAAAACTCCTAACCTCACTTATCTGTGTGTTAAAGTTAAAATGCATGTAGAGTTTCGGTAGCAAAAGGAAATTGGAAAGTATTAAACATAGTCTCATGTTGTTTTCCATGTATTGAAAGATGTTTGTACAAGATTATTTGATATTTGAAGGATTTGAACGCGTGTATGGTGTACATGTAGAGCACACTGTTCAAGTTGTTGGGAGTTTATATCCCTGTCCCGGCACCTAAATTATTTTTTGCCTCTCATTTGTTTAGTATGCCACTTTAGGACATGCAATCTTCACATCATCATTGTATTGCTAGTATCTTGCTATTTATCAACAAAGATCCAATAAATCTTACGAAAAGTTTTTGAGGGCTTACCAAAACTGAACATTAACTTTAAGGAAATGCAAAGTGGGCTAGGCTTACATATATGTCATCTTAATTTGTCACAGCCCTTTACCATAGCATATTATGAATGAAGCTTAATGCTCCACACTTAAAAGGTGAAATAAGCCCTTACTAATCATTTATGAACATGTATCTCCTACAACAATACTGATATTTCTAACACAGCATAAACATGTAGGAATAACAGTTGAACAAACAGAATGAAAGAGAAACAAAATACATGTAATCAAAATAATCCCATTGAATACAGATTTATGCAATAAGTTTCAATTACAATCAAATTGGAAATAACTGAATAAAAATTTAGCACATAAAAATATTAAGGGTACAGGGAGGTACAATTAAATGACGTATAATGCAGAAGTAAAAATCAATCAATCTATTCTGAACCCTTGTACAACTAGAAAAAATGCAAGAAAATTTAAATACCCTCCAAATGAGATAATAATCTTTATTATCTAGCAAGCAACTGAGGGTTTACCTTGATACACTGTAGTGTGATTGGGCTGATGATGCGGATGACCCCTCTTGAACCAGCAACGGCCAGGAGAGGGAGCCCTGTAGTTTCTTCATACGTCCATGCACATGTGTAGAAGTTCTCATCAGACTGTGCTCTCAAAGTTAAAGAAACACATCTTTTGAAGAGCATAATATCTCAATTTGAATTAACAAGAGATTTCACTAGGTTCCTAGTTCCTAGTGTGAGTTTTTCTAGGGAAAAAAATGGTCAAGAGCAATTTTCAACAAAGGCATGGAACATTTCAAATTACCCAGCCTTAAAGTACTGTCTAATCATGTAAGCTATTACAGACAGAAAATAAAGAAATAAAAATATTCATATAAAAATTTCATGAACATGGTATGTTTTGGGTTCAATAAGTAAACGTACCACAAGACAAGATCAATATTATTTATAAAAACAAAACACTGCAGCATGGTAAGTTTTGGGTTCCATAACTAAATGCTCTGGTTATCTTGATCAATCACTTCTTTGAATCATTGTATCAGGGAGATGGGGTCATATGACTCCCCCAATATTTTCAATTCAATTTAGCAAACAATGGTTATGTAGTTAAAAAAAACACATAGTCATAATCTACAATTAAGTACATATTGATATTTATTTAATGAATCAAAAAATTTCTTCCAACTACAGTGAAAAGGAAAGGATACATCAGCGTCCACATAGCTCTGTAAGAGCTTTATCTTGCCATCATCTTGAAGCTCATAGATTGATACACGGTTACTACCGACTGAACAGAAAACGTTGGGATCACTTTCCTTGCGATAAGGATTGAAGATTACTCCAAATATAGGTTGACCATGATCCTCCTGGAAAAAGATGAAACACAGTTATATAATCAAAATATATGTACACTCTACATACATGCACAGGTCCCTCTTGCATAAAAAGTTGCGTTTAATCGCAACTCAAAAAATTAAACCCAAGTCCCAAATACGCGATCCTGATTGGCTAGAAATCAAGTTGCGTTTATTTTTTGAGTTGCGATATTAAAACGCAACTTTATATGCAAGAGGGCAGCAGACCTGCCAACCCTGAAACCCAAGAAATAGGGACAAATGACAAGGCAGAGGCTGAAAATAGGCACATTTCTGAGTTTCCTATACATTACTACAGAAAGATTTTTGCAAAAATAGGGACACGGTGGTAGAAGTGGCCCTTTCTTTTAACAAAAATGAGGATTGGGACAGTTGGCAGGTATGCATGTAGTATAACTGTACCACAGTATTTACAATTCACTTGTATTTTCATAACATAAAATTGAATAATCTATGTCAGTTTTCACAAATATCTCAGGAGTCCCAGTAACAGATCCCTTCACAACAAGTGCACAATCTATCAAAAGTAGTATTCTGTGCACTTCATAGAACAAACATTTGTTACCCATTTGTAAAATATGTGTTTGACAAGAAGCAAAGATTTCTGTTAAGGAATTTTTATTTGTCAACACTCAAATTATAATTCCAAGCTTAAAACTTGATGGCCCGTATTCTGAACTCCGGTTTAACTTAAACCAGGGTCTAAATGTGTGGTTTAACTATGGGCAGCCAAATGTGACACAAATCTCTAACAGTAGATATTCAATTTACCAACATTTCTGGTAATCAAACTAATAAAAACTGTCTGAGAATGATACAAAGTACAATAGCTTTCTTGACGATTAAAGCATGAGACCAGAATCCAGTAAACATATAAAGGAACATACAGTGTAAATAAAGTTTTGACATTTTTGGCTACCCATAGTTAGACTACAGATTTAGACTACGGTTTAAGTTAAACTGGAGTTCAGAATACAGGTTGATGTGATATTTTATCACAAGTGAATAACTTAGTTATTCTAGATACAACAACAACAACAAAACACAAACAACACAATAACAAACAGACAGGAAGAGTGACAGAGAGACATGTTAACAGACAGAAATGAGAGAGGTGTAGATGACAGAGAGTGACAGAGATACATGTATACCTTCACATAGCAGCTATACTTGAACTGCCATTTGCATTTCTTCGATTTCCATCTTCCTCTGGCCCATCTCTTGGCTACCAGTGCTTGATCTGAGCCAGCAGTTACCATGCTTGTAGGGGTTTCTGAACGTGAGTTTGTGCTATCATGTGACTGACTCGTCGTCTCACTCTTAGAATCGTCGATGTCCATTATCTAGCAACAAAAATTATAATAATAAATAATAGATGAATCTTTGTCAGAATTTATGCCTCCACCATCACCTGATTGGACACTCTAAAAAGGATTGGTCCAACAAAATTAAATATCTTTTCACTTAAAAAGCACAGGAGACAGAAAATTTATTTCATTTCATTTTCAAATAAAAAACTTACCATTGATGACTTACAATCATCAAATACACCAAGGAAATAGATATTTTATAGCAAATAGACCACTGTCCCCTTGAAATTTCTAAAATACGTAGGCCTAGACTCAATACATCACAAACCATTTTTATGTATATAATGACCTCTATGACCTTTGAAATTTGACCTTGAGACCCTAAAATCTAATCAGTTCATCGTCCCTCACATATGCATACATGGGCCAAGTTAGAGGTTGATCTGTCAAACAGTTCTGAAGTTATTGCGAGAACGAACCATTTTTATGTACATAATGACGCCTCTGACCTTTGACCTTTGACCTTGAGACCCTAAAATCTAATCAGTTCATCGTCCCTCCCATATGCAAACATGGGCCAGGTTAGAAGCTGATCTGTCAAACAGTTCTGAAGTTATTGTGAGAACCATTTTTATGTACATAATTACCTCTGTGACCTTTGACCTTTGACCTTGAGACCCAAAATCCAATCAGTTCATCGTCCCTCCCATATGAATACAAGGGCCAACTTACAAACTGATAAAAAAAAAAAAACGGTTTTGAGGTTAACGCGAGTACGAAAAGGGGACGGACGGACGACCCGAAAACATAATGCCTCCGGCACCACCTACGGTGGGCGGAGGCATAAAAAACAACACACATTCAAATATCTAGCTAATACAGACAAGCTAATACAAAGGACGCTTCCATGTACATTTTGCTAGAAATAAAGGTATGTTTCCAGTATAAGTAAAAGTTACAGAAGAAAAAATCTTATGCTTAGATATTTGATAAAGTTACAATTATTAAATTACCTACTGGTAACAAAATAAGAATGCAACTTAATCTCCGATGTGCATCCACCTTTAATCATAAAATTTTTAATTACCATTTTCCCTAGCTTATGTTTCATTTCACTGATCTATTTATCATTAAAAATTTAATAATCAGTTTATCTTCCTATGCTGATAGACACTCATACCAAGTTTGAATTTCATGATACAAATACTTCTTGAAATGGAGTCATAACAATAATCATTTACAATGACAATCCAGGAAGACAAATTAAGAAATGCTTAAAGGGAAAGTAAATCCTGGCGATTTAGTTAGCTGTTTAGTTGAAGGGCACATTGTTGATTATATATGTCGAATTTCAACACATTTGGGCCCCCCTAACGCCGTCAACAAGTAGTTAGAAATATCATTTTGTCGTCTGCTAGAAGGTCCTATATCGATCGTGTGCGTCGCCATTTTGAACAGATAAGCCCCGCCCTGTGACGTTTTGTCGGACCTCTCGGACCAGAAGTACCCGGATGCCGCCATTATTACGCATTTCAAAATGGTGTACTGCCAGGCGTTCGGATGCTCCAATATAATAAAAAATGAACAAGACGTTCTGAATTTCAGCCAATCACAGTTCCCCCTTGGCATGTCCGACAAAACGTCATCATAGCGCGGGTGAATAAAAAATATGGCCAACCCCGATAGCAGGCTGTAGCAGACGATCATTGCTCACAAAAGTGTGAATTACTCCACCGTCAAGCGTTCATAAGAGGTAAATTTTCACAGTAATGTCAAGAATTGTGCTCTTAACACTCTCAGTAGGCCAAAAGTCCAGGGTTTACCTTCCCTTTAAACTATTAAACCTCAAAGAAGTGGATGAAGAGCAAATCTTGAAAAACTTTGCAAACATGGAGGTTGCTTGTAAAGAATAATCCTGATATTTATCTTCCTACTTTTAAGCTTAAAATATTTTATTTTCACATTTAAGTTTAAAGGTACAAAACCCACTTTCAGTACTTATACCACTTATTATACTACCCTGTGATAAAGAAACTGAATAGTACCGCACTAAAAAGAAAGGAAAATTACCAGCACATTTTCTTATGTTTTTTTCTCTATGTCAGACCATTGTTTTCTTGTATGTAACTTATATGTACTCTTGTTATGATGCCATATATTGTTGAGTTAGTCATGTAGGTCTGCCCCGGGGGGTGTTTCATAAAGCTGTTCGTAAAGTTACGCACGACTTTACGAATGACTTGAATATGGCAAGCCAAACGTGATTCTCAATCATTTTTAATTGCATCCGCTAAAGTTGAAATATGCAGACGTAGATTAACATTCTTATTCTTAACAAGCAAATTTTAATGCAAAGTGTCATACTTTGTTAAAACGTCAGGAAAAACTTTGGGCGTTTCATTTGGCACTTCCTACTCAAGTCCTTCGTAAAGTCATGTGTAACTTTACAAACAGCTTTATGAAACAGTCCCCAGTGGTATATCATTTTTCATTTTCATTTTTTTTTCTTGTTATTTTTTCTTGTTGTTCTGATTAACCAGTACATATGTTGACTGAAATCAATACAACATACAAATAAAAAACTAGAAATGTGCATTGCTGGGGCCGCGCAATGCTAAATGTATCCCCCGGCACTGGCAGCAATTTGAAGGAGGGACAAAGACCCTCCCCCATCCCCTCCCTCAAACAAAAGGATGGTGTAGAAATTAGATGTGTAGGTTTCACTAAGACACATCTTCATATAAAATTTGAAAGAAATGTGTTGAGAGATATACCAAGATACATCTCCATACAAAATTTGAAAGAAATCCATCAAGAAATGTGGCCTGCAGAGTGCACTCACGCCATGCCCTGAAGTATGACCTTTGACCCTATAAAAGACAGAACACTGGTGGCAGCATCACCAAAAACTATAGGTTTTTAGATTACACCAAGAGTCACCTTCATGCAAAATTTGAACGAAATCTGTCAAGAAATGCAGAAGTAAGAGTGCAAGAAATGGAAAAATGACCTTTGACCCTATAAAGGACGGAACAATGAGGGCAGCATCACCAAACAGTAAAGATGTGTAGATTATACCAAGATACATCTCCATACAAAATTTGAAAGAAATCCATCAAGAAATGTGGCCTGCAGAGTGCACTCACGCCATGCCCTGAAGTATGACCTTTGACCCTATAAAAGACAGAACACTGGTGGCAGCATCACCAAAAACTATAGGTTTTTAGATTACACCAAGAGACACCTTCATGCAAAATTTGAACGAAATCCGTCAAGAAATGCAGAAGGAAGAGTGCAAGAAATGGAAAAATGACCTTTGACCCTATATAAAGGACGGAACAATGAGGGCAGCATCACCAAAAATTAAATATGTGTAGATTATACCAAGATACATCTCCATACAAAATTTGAATGAAATCCGTCAAGAAATGCAGAAGTAAGAATACTAGAAATGGAAAAATGACCTTTGACCCTATAAAGGACGGAACAATGAGGGCAGCATCACCAAAAATTAAACATGTGTAGATTATACCAAGATACATCTCCATACAAAATTTGAACAAAATCCGTTAAGAAATGTGGCCTGCAGAGTGCACTCACGCCATGCCCTGAAGTATGACCTTTGACCCTATAAAAGACGGAACACTGGTGGCAGCATCACTAAACACTATAGGTTTTTAAATTACACCAAGAGACACCTTCATGCAAAATTTGAACGAAATCCGTTGAGAAATGTGACCGCCAGAGCGCACACAAGAGTACACACAAGACATCTATCAAAATATGACCTTTGACCCTATAAAAGACGGAACACTGGGGGCAGCATCACCAAAATCTATAGGGTTCCAGATTTTACCAAGAGACACCTTCATACAAAATTTGAACAAAATCCGTTGAGAAATGTGACCGCTAGAGCGCACACAAACTATCCCCAAAAATATGGCCTTTTACCCTATAAAAGACGGAACACTGGGGGCAGCATCACCAGAAACTATAGGGGTCCAGATTTTACCAAGATACACGTCCACAGGAAGTCTGAAAGAAATTTGTCAAGAAATGTGACCGCTAGAGCGCACACAAGAATGTGACGCGGCGGCGGCGGCGGCGGCGGCGAAACGCTGCTGAATCCAAAGTATCCTCCGGCATACTGCCGGGGGATACAATAATAATAAAACCTGTGCAAATGCAACAGGGAAAAAAGAAGGTAGATCTAATGCTTTATCCTTGGCTTGGGATAAAAAAACAGTAGATATAAGTTACATCTTGAAAGGATGATGGAAACACAGCAGTGACTAAAAATAAAATACCATTTCTCAATCTCTGCTGGATTTGTCTCTACAGCCTACAGTACATCATGTTCAAGCAGGTCTACATTGATTTACATAATCAAAGAGTAATATAAAATGGATGCTTCCTCTCTGAAGTTTATGCTTTACTTTGTCTTTAGTTTTGCTACAATTTGATGTGGTATTTGTGATATTTGGCCAAAGCATAAGTAATGCGCAAGAGTGTATAGCTCCTCCACGATGAGCCAAATATTTGTAGCACTATAGCCTAGGCCTAAGGGGACGCAACTTTTTGTCACTTCCGGTTCCCATGGCCGCCGCCATTTTAGCGCGGTGAAAACAGATCGCAAGTGAATGCACATGTAAACACTCTCATTATCTCTTTCTACATATCACGTTATTTTCTGCTGAGTTTTGTAGCTCAAAATGTTGTTTGACTACTTGGAAAAGCTGTGTAACGATGCAAGGCATCAAGTGAGATTGGACGCAGTTGGGCTGCCCTTGGCCTTAAAAGCACCCAGCAGATGTTTGGATAGACGATTCAAAGTGTGAAGAGAGAGAGGAAGAAATGTCTCAAAAGAATGAGCCCTTGATTGTGAGTGAGTGAAAAAGTGGAAATCAAATAAATTTAGTATGTGAGTGTTGATTGACAGGATCAAGAGTAATTAATGTAAGTTAAGGAGATTCAAGAGAGATGGATAAGAGCAACGCAAGGCAGGCCGGTGATATATCTTATTTATTTATTTATTATTTATTTATTTATTTATTTGTGCATGCTTCAGGAATCATATTTACAATCACATAATAATACAAAGTATTACACAGTAATATTGTTTCATATTGAAACACACAGAGGTTTGGCAAAATAAGCTATAAGCTTGAGAGGTATTGCCACACCTGCATACTTAAAACAAACAATATAAACGGGTAAAACCATTATAATAAAATAAACATAAATCAAAACGAACCTTAAAATGGTAAACGAGATAATAAAAACAAAAGAGGAAAAAAAAAAAAAAAAAATATGGAAATATACAAAAGAAAAGAAAAAGAACCCCTATATAGTTAGTAAGTTATAAAGATATAGATTTACATGTACACCCAGAGAAATTCACAACGCTTGTAAGAATCTATATAAAGTGAGAATATACCCAGAACTGATGGATACAGAAACAACACTAGTTACATACGTGAGATAAGCATGCATTTAACACTGCTTTTGAAGGAGTGTATGGTCAATAAGTTACGAGTTTCATTTGGTAATGAGTTCCAAACATCTGGGCCATAATGCCGTACAGATTTATGTGCTAACACTGTGCGGGGGTTGGATAAATGAATGTTTGCTGATTGTCTAGTCCGATAAGAATGAATTTCGTCATTTCTTTGGAACATTGAGCAAAAGGTCGCAGGCAAGAGCTTGGTGTTATAACGATACATAAATGTTGACATTTGAAGGAAATTAATGTCACAGACTGGCAGAGTTTTCAGTTTAATAAACAGGGGATGTGTGTGGTCAAGGTAACCAGCACCAGCACATATTCGAATTGCTTTCTTTTGTAGCATGAGAATATTATCGGTTGTACCCTTGGATGTAGCCCAAAGGATATTACAATAGGAAATATATGGTAGGATAAGAGTGTTATATAAAGTAAATAATGTTCTGGAGGGTACAATATACCTAACCCTATATAAAATACCAATGCCACGAGAAATCGGTGTCCTTATGTGCTGCAAGTGATCTCCCCAGTTGAGTTTTTCATTTATCAGAACACCAAGGAACTTCGTACATGTTTTCTGCTCTAATAGGACATCATCAAGTTTGATGGAAAGATTTTGTTGACATGATTTTTTACCCTTGAAATGAATAAAATTAGTTTTTTGCAGGTTGAGAGACAGCATATTACTTCGAAACCAATTCGCTATTTTTGGCAGTTCCGAGTTAACTCGGTTTTCTAGTAAATTTATGTCTCGATGAGAAAGGAATACACTCGTATCATCAGCAAATAAAATGTAATTCAACAAAGTGGATACATTACATAAGTCATTAATATATATAAGAAAAAGCAGTGGCCCTAGTATTGAACCTTGAGGCACCCCACATCTTAAAAGTGATATATCAGAATTGACAAAATTATAACAGGTGTATTGCCTCCTCTGTGAAAGGTAGCTGGAGAACCATTCTAAAGCAATGCCTCTTACCCCATAGTGTTCAAGTTTATATAAGAGTATGGAATGATCAAGTGTGTCAAAAGCTTTGCTCAGATCCATGAACACACCTATAGTGTGTTCCCGAGTTGCCAAGGCTCCAGAAACAAAGTCATAAAATCTCACCAACGCAAGGTCAGTAGAGTGAGACTTTCTAAATCCAAACTGGTTAGGATTAAGTAATTTGTTTTTGTCAAGAAAGCCGATGAGTCTTTTATAAACAATTCTCTCTAGGATTTTTGAGAAGCTAGGTAGAATTGATATTGGTCTGTAGTTATTAATACTAGAAGTGCTATCTCTCTTATGAACAGGGATAACCTTTGCCAGTTTGAAATGACAAGGAAACACACCAGATGAGAGAGAAAGGTTACAAATGTGCACCAAAGGTATCAAGATCGAACCAATAATTTGCTTTAGAAAAGCTGAACTAATTTCATCATGACCCAAAGCCCTACTATTCCTAAGCGAAGAAACAATATTTAATATTTCAAAATAATCTGTTGGCTTAAGGAAAAGTGACACCTGGGTCTTCCCGTGATTTAGAAGATGGTCCTTGAAATTCATGCCGGTGGAATTTATTTTCTTTGCTTGATTTGGGCCTATATTCACAAAATAATTGTTGAATGCATTAGCAATATCTTCAATATTGGATATTTCATTACCATTATGGACAATTTTTTGGGCAGATTCCGCCTTCCGTCGCTTGCACAATAAATCCTTAACAATTCTCCAAGTAGATGACATGTTGCCTTTAACATTTTCAAATTGTTTTGAGTAGTAAAGACATCGTGATGATCTAATGATCGACGTCAACTTATTACGATATTTCTTATATTTATCTTTATTTTCTTGAGAAGGTTTCTTAACGCTTCTTTTATATAAAATATTCCTTCTTTTGATAGATTGAATGATCCCTTTTGTTATCCACGGATGTTTACCAGATTTCTTAATAGATGATTTCACCAAAGGAATCAGTTTATCAAAGTGACGGTAAAATGTACTTCTAAACAGATCATAGGCTTTTTCAACATCGTTACATCCCAGTACATCATGCCAGTCCTCTGACAGAAAAGCTTCATTTAGATGAGAAATGTTTTCTTCAGTAAAATTTCGTTTCATACTATTTTCGCGTTTTCTAGGAATGTCATAGTGTACATCATAAAGCACACAAAATACAGGTAGATGATCAGAAATTTCACAATAGAATAAACCAGACTGAAACGAACTTTTTACACTTTTTACAAAAATGTTATCGAGAAGTGTTGATGACCGGTCTCCTATTCTTGTTGGTTTATCAATCATTACTTTGAATGCATTTGAATCTAAGATATTCTGGAGACAGATAGTCTTTGAAGTAATAGCCAAGAAATCTATATTAAAATCACCCATTATACAAACAGACTTATCAGATGTATTAACTGCTTCCATGAGCGATTCAAGATCATTAAGAAAAGTATCAACATCATTGCTTGGTGGTCTGTACACTATACACA
This sequence comes from Heliocidaris erythrogramma, assembly GCA_025617745.1. NCBI lineage: Eukaryota > Metazoa > Echinodermata > Echinoidea > Camarodonta > Echinometridae > Heliocidaris > Heliocidaris erythrogramma. The sequence continues at coordinate 5,882,222 of CM046858.1, forward strand.
CAATAAAATTCTTCTTATCTACTGCGGGGGAGTGGCGGCGGGGGTGTTGGCAGGTGCCCCAAAGTCCAATTTTCACTCTTATTTTTTACTACTACTTTTCTATTCCTCCTATATCCTTTGACAAAAATATTTCTCCTTTCCCTCTTTTAAAAATTTATTTCATTTTTTATCTCTCTGGCTTCACACTGCAACTTGATTCTTCTCTACTTTCCCTCCACATTTACTCCAGTTTTATTTTTCACTTTCTCAAAGATCAAAATTATTAAATATCATACGTATAAGAGCATTGATCATGCTGATGGTAATGTTAAGAAAAAATAAACAAGAGTATCTATATATGGAAAATAAAATAAATGGACAAGAGCAATTAGCATTGTGAGGGTGTGGCACAACGACAGGGGCGGGGGTGGCCGGTGCCCCCAAATCAAAATTTTACTCTTATTTCCTTTCTCCACTGTTTCCCATTCCTTCATCTTTCCATTTGTCTTTTATTTTTCTAAACTGGTTCTCTCTTCCTTCTCTCTTTTTAAATTTCTTTTCACTCATTCATTTATTGTTTTTCAGCAGCAACTTGATTCTCTTCTCTTCTCTTCACTCCTTTCCTTAGATTTCTCACTTATTCAACTCTCGATTAAGAGAATATTTCTCTCATTTCTCTACTTTTTCACTCTTTAAAAAAAATTCTTCCTTTTCCTCTCGTTTCATTCATTATCTTTTTTTCTTCACAGAAACATCTTTATTAGGTACTGCTCTTGACTTCGCAATATATTACAAATACATAACAAAACATATAGGGCCTACATGTACGTAAAGAAGAATAGCCGAGGAAGTGTAGATTCGTGGTTCCGAATTGGGAGTGGCGAATCTGCACTTCTAAGGCTATTCTCTGACTTTAATAAACCATTGCGTACTTCGTAAAAATAATACACTTTATTGAAAAGATTGACGTCATAGCAATGGTTTAAATAATATTTAAACAATAGAATGAACAAAAAAAATAGGGCATAGTGGTAAACAGGTTTCCACCTGTTATCAAATGATATAAATTGGTTATTTTTAATATAGATGTAATGTTCATGAGAACGATATATCATGACATGCATTTAAAAGAGCTGATTGATAATATGCTATTTTTGCATTTGCTGGAAAACATATAGGCCTAGTATTTGGCATTTAAAATAATGAAATTAAATCAAACTCCAACACTTCCATAAAATCCCAAGGCAAGTGGTTGATTTTAGTCACAGTATCTTTGTCATCTAAAATGAAATGTTGGACGTCCACAATAACTCTTCTGATGACTGGGCAATCCCAAAATAAATGTGCTATACTTATTTCCTTGGATTTATAACTTTCTCATAGTTATATCACAAAAGAGAGTGAGAGGAAATAAACAGAGCTTCTGAATTTATAAAGAAATCACTCCTCAAATCAAATAATTTCCCCACTTAATTTCCCCACTTGGCCACGATTGCCACAGTGAAAATGCCATGAACTGAAAGTGAACTGAAATTTCTTTTATTTTTCCCGAAATGTTTTTAACATTAAATAAAAAAATATATATGAATTGCTGCACAGTAGGCCTACACTCTACGGTAGAGGATTGTCCTGGCCCGGTCTCCATCGAACACCCGTTTTGGTCAGTTTCTCCATGTATCACATGTTTCTGGAGATTTCTTTCAAGGAATCTTGTAGAATGACAATTTCTCTCCTCGTTTGAAGTTGTGATTTGTGCAATACAGCTTCACAGCTTAGTTTTAGGCATGATGATCACTTAATTTGGAGCACTACAACTGAGAAGACAGACGACGCTGTACGTGTGTATGAACTATAGCGAGTGCTAGTGGAGAGGTAACTTTAGCAATGCCGATGCGTCTAGCCAGGACTAGCTTCCTGAGTGTAAAAAAAAAAATGTGCTATAGGCCTACGCCTTTACATCACGAACTGCGAAGCTATGATGGTTAGCAGGTCATGAAAAATATCCAAGAACTCACCAGTGTTTGTGTATCCATGCCTCCTCTTGTCATGCAGATTTAAAATGGCGGCTGCGTGCGACGGCGCGCCCGCTGTCGGCGATACAACCATAATCGAAACTATACTTAAATACAATGTGGTGCATTGGCATGATTGGTGGAGATGAACCCCGTGAAGATGTCTGACGAAATTTCCATTAATGCTAAACGTTGAGGTCTCAACTGGCTTAGTGCCATCTACAAGTTTCAAAGTACGTTAACATTTTGTTAAGCATTAATGGAAATTTATCAACCTTCCCCAACCATAGTGGAGCCAGACGTAGTCTCAGCGGAACAACCGACGATACAGACATGACAGAGAGACTGAAGCTAAGTTTTGGTTAACTATACACACTGTAGTGTAACACAGCGCTGTAGCGAAGCGACAGCGCTGTACAAGCTGGCCATTCAAAAGCGTTGTTTAGGTTTGTTTAGGTAAGTGGCATCACATATATGATACTTTGATTTAAAAAATAGTCTCTATGATACAACTATACATTGTCATTTGCCCATGTAAATTGTGAGACACACGGAATAGTAGTGGTTTCACTCAGGACGCTGCCACTTCGTGGCAGTGTCCCGCGGCTAGGTCTAACGTAGACCGAAAATTCTGTCTCTCGTTCGCTAGCTCTTCACTTAGAGACAGAAACTCGCCTGTGCAAACCGAATACACATTGACTTACACACTATACAGTTTGAATACGGCTGGAAGATTTTCAAACGGAGAAAACCTTGGACCCTGAATTACCTGAAAAAGGAGCATTAAAAAGGAATAACAGTCAAATTGGTAAGTTGAACATGTTCGTTTAAGTATAGAGCCTAGGCCTAATCTATTTAATTTACACAAATATTTTTAAAAATCGTAATATTCACATTTTAACAACGACATGCCTACTGTCTCTCGGCAGTCAGTGAGTTTGCACAGGCGAGTGAATGGAGCGTTTCTGTCTCTAAGTGAAGAGCCGACCCTATCCAAATAAGAGGCTAACGAACGAGAGACAGAATTTTCGGTCTAGGTCTAACGTAGTCCTGAGTGAAACCAGTACGATTCGGTGGGTCTCACAATTTACCAATGTTCAAATGACCATTGAAAATATGGCCATATAAGTTATTTTTTGGAATTAAAGTATCATATATACGATGCCACTTACCTAAACAGACCTTCCGCAAATCAGCTTTTCCTAAAAAATGTGTAGAATCGATGAATGTCACTTTTTACTCTCAATTTTCGAAACCAGTCCCATTCGCCATGTTGTTAAAGCAGAAGCGAAAATAGGCACTTGCGCATGCGCCTATGAATATTTATTACAACGACGGCATAGTTTTCGTCACAGGAATAGGCCTAATGAATATTCTAGGTATGTTACAAAAATTTGAGAAATCTTATTTCAAGCATATAATTGATTCCATCAAATAGAGCTTAATGAAAGCTTCAATTTGATACCTCATTCAGCTCCGTAGCTGCAAAATTAACGAAGTTACAGTCATTTTTATGTCGAAAAATGAGCGCAGTTAATTTCTTTTGTTTTCTATTGTTTTTATAGGAAAAAAATGTCAAAAGTTGTGATCTCGGACCATCCATTCAAACACAAAAACTTTTATAACTTTCTTAAAATTAAAGCTAACAAGATGAAACTTTCAGCAATTACAGATAATAACAGTATGAACATTATGTGAAACTGTCTCATAAAAAAGCAAAGGGTAACCATTAATTAATTAATTAATTAGGTGATTATTTTTTCTTTTCGTTCCATATTAAATGTATTTATCTCGTTTTTATATATATCTGTATATATATAATATACTGATTTCCGCTCGAAATCTCTTTTATTTCACCATGCAATCTTATTTTGTAATGTTAGATCAACTGTATATAATATGTTTTGTTTAGTAGTTTTCTCCCTCTCAAACAATTACTTTAATTAAACGAAAATCGTTTTTTTAAAGGGTCACTAAAATAAAAAAATAATTGCCCATTTTTCGTAGGAAGGTGTCATCAGGAGCCAAAAAATATCCATCACACAATTTTTTATGCATTCAGTCATATTTTATAATCATTTGAAAAGTACATTTTTGCTGATTTACACAGTCATAAGCCCCGCCCCTAAAAAAACTCATCGAAGCGACATCGTGATCACGTGATCTGTGACGCATGAAAAGTAAGGGAAAATACTCCACTAACCTATACCGTGCGCGCCCGGAGGCCCCCGGCAGGCCCAGCCCGGTGCCGAGCATGATATTCACCGCATCGACCATTTGCATTGCGTATTTTCGTGTGTTTAATTCCTCACAATAACTTTGATTTTGGGACACAGTTTCATCAATAATGCCTAATCGGTGTATAGTTGCGGGCTGTAGCAAGACCTCTAAAGATGGTGTAAGCCTACATCATTTTCCTAAAGATGAAAATGTACGGAAATTGTGGGTCGCAAAGGTAAAGCTCACGCGGGCAGAGTGGCAAGGGCCGGCCAAGTGAGTGGAGAACAATCTGCAGCGATCACTTTGCTGAAGATGATTAAGAGGATCCTGGCCTGTATTCAGAATTTGACATGAAGAGAAGGATAAGCTAGTTAAAAGATTCAGCTATTCCAACGATCAGACTTGGAGTCAAGTCTTCCAATCTGTTTTTCAACGACAGCAGCTGCAGCAGCTTCACTCGTAGACCGAAAATTCTGTCTCTCGTTCGTTAGCTAAGACGACAGAATTTTTGGTCTACTTCACCCGTAACTCCAGGGAGCTCCAACGCGTTGGAGCTCCCTGGAGTTACTTCACCCACGGCCCTTCACCGTATTCTGCGAGGGGTTCAAACATATAATATGGTCGAATTTCCCCTTGCCACTCGAGCTTCTTTGCCTTCGGTGTCTGATAAATCATTTGATAACTCAGACTTCGTATCTGCAGAAAGGTCCTCCAACTCGGAATCGCGGGCACTTTTCCTCTCCCTATATAAGTTACTCGAATTCAGCCAAAATCTAAGTCAGTACTAACGTACTATGTAAAGCGAAGTAAAAAAAAAAAAGCCGTGTGAAATAAACAAAACAAAAGCGTTCACCAGTCGCTATGTACGAGGGGAACATAGTCACTGCCGTACTAAAGATGTGTAGGACATTGTACATTATACAGACGCATAAAACGGCTGTGCACGCGTTTATGACCAATGCAAAACTCTCGTTCGGCAAGCTCAGATGGATGAGAACATTGTTCAAAAGAAAAGCTAAAAACAAAACAAGAGCTGTATATTTGGGCAAAAGCGTTTTCTGATCTTGTAGAAAATATATTGCTAATGATTATTCACTCCTAAGATTATATTGATTAATTTCCCTTTTTCATAAATTGTCCATTGAACAGAGGGGTCAAATACCGCATTCTGTGTACAGTATTATATGCTGCAGCCTGCAGATCTTGTGCCTCTTACTTTTCATACGTCACTTGGGGGTTAGCCAATCAGCTCACGAGTTTTAAGGAACGGTCCCAAAACCTCTACTTTTCCCCTTTTCCCCCAAAACGAGACACAATTTGGACAATCGATTGGCAGATTCGTGATTAGAAGGCAAAACTACATGGAAAGAGCACCCATTTTCTCTCTAATTTAGTCAACCTTTAATATATATTGTATCATTCGATTAGGGGGTCTACATCACACAAGCTAACATTTTTAGTAGATCCCTCCACATATCCTTTTGTCATCTTTCTATGTCATATCCATGTATTCTGTTTTTGCAGTGTTACTTGTACATATTGTTGTAATTTCATTGTAAATGTGGAATCTGAATAAAATCAAATCAAATCAAAATCAAATCAAATTATTTTGTGACTGCATGTGTTTTTGTGTATGTAAAAATGAAGCGTTTACTGAAATTATCAAGTCATCGAAGTCAAATGCAGGATATTTGTAAATAGAACAGACAAGGATATTGGTTCTATCATCTGGTAAGGATCTTGTTGTATACTTAGTTAATTAATACCATAATTAGTTATTTAATTAAGTAGCCATTTTCATCAATAAGTTAACTAAATACTGCAAATGTGTCGAAGAACTGAAGTTGAAAATTGTACATGTGGATAAAAAATATTGACCGAAAATAGGTGTTAATATTCTTTTTAAAAAGATAATTACACTAATTAATACATAATTATGAGAAAACTATTCCAATTTCTTGTGTGCAGGTTTTCAGTTTAAAACTTTAAATTATCATCTATTTTTGTCAAAGCAAATTTACATTTTTGCACGGCCTTGGGAAAATTAAAGGATTGAATTTCTTGCTGAATTAAATCCAAATGATTAGTAATTTAGGCAATAAAATACAGTAAAATTTAGAATGACATGAACTATAATTCAGAGATGTTATTTACTTCAAAATTACGTTTCTATTCTAAAAAATATGATTATTAATCTCCTCTGCATTATTTTCAACTCACATTGTATGATGGGGGGGGGGGGGCCTACAGCTACGCACTTTGTTTTGTATGTGGAGCGCATTATTCTCCCCCATAGACAACGCGTATTAAAAGTGGTGCGTAGCATAGACTGCAATATAAAATGCACACATGCAATCGCACGCGTTTCATCAAGCGATTTGTCAGTGATTTTCACTGACAAATTTGCTCTCAGCCAATCAGATGCAAGGATTTCAGTAGCTTATAACAGTTGTCGGTAAAAATCACTGACAATACGCTTGATGAAACGCTCCCCCGGATCGCACAGAGCAAAGCGCATGCATCTCCCGGCGGGAAGCCATCGCTTCGCCGTGTCAACTTTGCAATGACATCCCTCAACTTCGCAACTAAAAAAACACATTTCGGATCGTAGAATTTTCACACAAATTCACCAACATCAAGAAAACATGTATAGAAAACATCCATTATACCTTAAATTGAATCCATTATCCAAGATTTATGAGAAAAAAGCACTGACAATCAAGCTCTCGGGGAAAAAGTGGTGTGCTGATCGCAACGATGAAAAATTGCATACATGTTGGGTATTGAATGAAAGCTTGTACATTCAGCTACAGCTTGAAAATAACGTCACATGACAAAAATGCTATCAGCCAATGCAAAGGCAGTATTTACGGGGAGTCCCCACAGCCATACGCAAATCGCCCGAACAGCCGCTCGGGAGAATTTACTGCCGCGAGAGCGCACGCATTGTAACGTACCTAAATATTCATTCATATATCCACTGTCATGACTGTGACCCGGCGATTTCTACTCGCTCGAGCTCCTGCCTGCCACTCGTCTTAACATTCATAATGCTCCCTTCTTAATTAATTCTATATAATTATTGGAGCTGCTGACGCATGCGCATTGCAAGCAAAACACTGACCTATGGAAGTTTTTAGTACAGGCTTTTGGAGATAAATAGGCCTTTTTTGTATCATCCTCATTGAAAAGAAAGACGACGGTCAATGGGAAAGTATTGTACCGTAAAGTAAGTACCTAAAGTAGCCTAAAATCAACTGATGTCATGTTTCATGGCTATCATTTTGACAAACGACCTTGTAATTATGAGACATCCAAGCAATCAAAGGACTGCTGATCGCCGTTTGTAAATTTATTATTTAGCTCAATTATTTACATATAATTCACTATTTAGCTCTTTTCTACGATTATTATACGATAAAATGACATAAAGGATACAATGTTTTATAAATAATGAATTTTGCAATTTCCATAATATTTGATATATAATGAATTTGTGAAATCATTATTTATAAATAATGGAAACTTCAAAATTCATTATTTATATATGATGAATATTGTAAAATCATTATTTAAAAAAAATGGAAATTGCAAAATTCATTATTTATAAAACATTGTATCCTTTATGTCATTTTATCGTATAATAATCGTAGAAAAGAGCTAAATAGTGAATTATATGTAAATAATTGAGCTAAATAATAAATTTACAAACGGCGCCTAATAGTTTTCATGATTTCGATTACGGCGATCGTGCCTCGGAGGCATGGATACGCAAACGCTGGTGAGTTTTCTGAAATTTTTATCATCTTTTTATGGATATATTTCCAAAATTAGAGTCAATCGAAAAAAAATTGTCATTACAAACGTTTCCCTAGGAGGAAACGCTGTGGGGAAGGGTCTGTGGGTCGCGGAAACTATCAGAAAAGTGTGATTTCAGGGCATTTTTCATGTCGTACTACCCCGTGCGGAATGTGATTGCTGGGTAATAACGCCTAGCTTCGTGTGTAGAAGGCGTATAGCCATTTTTTTTTTCTACAATCACGAAGCTAATCCTGGCTAACCATCATGACCCATGTCCAGCCCGCGAACGGGTGGCTAGCGGGTTCGTTCCCCGGGGTTGGAGTTGAAGGTGCACTTGCTTGAGAGCGGTTGTTGTAGACACAATTTAGTAAATTTTTGGAGCTTAAATTTTACCATAATGCCCGAAGTTACTCACCGTAGTTTCACTAATGCTCACATTTACGGCCACAGACGTGTGATCCTCTTTTGTTGCAAGTAAAGTTTGTTTGTTTAAAGCAATTCCATCTGCCCGAGTGTTCGAAACACCCGCTTTGTTTTTGTCATCAGCCATTGCACGTGCGTCGGTCATCTCGCCCAAACCTAATTCTGCATTACAAACTCGTCTTTATACTGCACATAACGTTTAGGGTAACCATGGCTTTATGGAAATTTTGATTTTGATTGAGTAAAAGCATATAAAAAGCAGAAAAAACAGAAAAGCAAAAAAAGTAGAAAACAGAATGCTAGTAGTGACAGTTGAGAAAAAAAAGTGAGAAAAAATGGACGAAGGATAAGATAGTTATGGACATTTGAAACTTAAAATTACTTATGAGAATCTCCTCTATTGCTATATTGGCTATTAATGCAGTCATAAACTCTGGACAAGGCAGGGGCGGGGGCAGTGGCTATACTATTTTACATCGGGTGATGTGTATGTTTGTATGTAAGCCCCCATGTAATGGTCCATGCATTTGAGTGCGGTGAGACTGAAGGGCGAACCCCCTGATAGGCCAGGAGCCTGTCCCGAAATAGGGGCCCCAGTTTACCCATATAAGTTTTGACCCCTTAAAGTTACTTTGACCATCTAAGTCACTGACAAAATGTTGTCTTCCTGACCGTAGCCGTCGGTTTATTAGCCACCGAGAGCGCCCAAAAGAGACCCCAAAGTCGGGTCGATTTCACCCCATCTCTCCCGATGCACCAAACTTTGCCAGAATGAAGCAGTATGACTGGACATTACAAAACACACCCCAAAAAATGACAAAATTTTTCGTCGGGATGGGATGTCAGACGGCCCCTAAAAATTGGGGTAAATTTTTCCCCTAAAAGCCCAGGGACCATATTTTGTCAGCAGAAAGAGCTATATGGATGTAAATTCCAAAAATATAAAAACTGACAAAATTATCCATCGGGAAGGGGGTGTCAGGCACCCTGAAATGAAAACTCAAAGGTGCACTTTGACAACGCTTTGCCCCCCCCCCCCCCCAAAAAAAAACAAATAAATAAATAAATAAATAAAGCTCTAGATTCTATATGTAAAGAAAAAACGTTTCTTATCTTCTGACTGTGATAACTCAAAAGTGTTTTATTCAATTCAATTCAAACTTTCATAACATAATTTTTAATATAATAATTTATTTAATATAATAATTTGGTGTTAATTGGTCTTTTTGATTAATAAAAAATGTTTTGCTTTCTCAAAAGTAGCTAAAAAATATTGTCAGCATTATGTAAACACAACCATTGTCCCTCTTCACCTGTTTGGCAAGGCATAATAGAAAAGTTTTCATTTATCTTTGCGTGAGGCTGCAAAAATGTACTATTTATGTGTTAATTACACAGATACCAAGCAAGCTCCTCTATTATGCCTTGTCATATCGACTATGGATGTGTTTACAAAAAAGCATAACCTGACAATATTTTTTGGCTACTTTTGAGAAAGCAATACATTTTTCACAATTTAATAATGTATTAATCAAAAGACAAACAAACACCAAATTGCACCTCAAGAAGATTATTATACTCAAAATTATGTTATGCAAATTTGAATAAAATACTTTTGAGTTATCATAGTCAGAAGGTAAGAAAATGTTGTTTTCTGTACATAGAACTTTTTTTTGGGGGGGGGGGGGGCAAAACGTTGTCAAAAGGGCACTTTGGGTTTTCATTTCAGGGGGTTTGACACCCCCTTTCCGATGGACAATTTTGTCAGTTTTTATATTTTTGGAATGTAGCCTACATCCATAGCTCTTCATTCTGACAAAATTTGGTCCCTGGGCTTCAAGGGGAAACATTTACCCCAATATTTAGAGGCCGTCTGACACCCTATCCCGACGGAAATTTTTGTCCTTTTTTGTGTTTTGTATTGTCCAGTCATACTACTTCCTACTGAAAAAGTTTGGGGCCTGGGGAGATGGGGTGAAATCTACCGGACTTTGGGGCTTCTTTGGGGGGCTCTGGGGGCTAAACCCGACAGTTACGGTCAGGTTGAAGACGTTTTTGCCAATTACTTAGATGGTCTAAGCAACTTAAAGGGTCAAATCTTATGGGTAAAATTGGGTGACTATTTCGGTACAGGCTCCCAGACCATGGAGCTCTCGAGATTTAGCCATTTTGAACCTTCAAATATATTTTCTTTTGATTACCAATTGGGGGCCACACCACATGATTTAACTGTCCGAAATGTTCGGAAATTTTTTGACGAGTCAGTTTCCAATCTGATGCTACCGGTACTGGGCCCAACATTTTCTGCTGATTGGACATGCATTGATCAGCAGCAACTTTGTGTTAATTGGCACCATCTGTTCACGAGATGAGCTGCAGCAATACGAATAACTGCAGGCCTTCTATAATATGTTCCGGTATAAGTTAATTTATAGGTGGGAGAGGGGAGTGGTCCTGACTCCTGACTGATCGATTGATTTTATTGGCCAAGCCAACATACAACAATAACAAGAATAACAGATCCCACGAAAGCTCGAGAGCTTATTTCCAGTGGGGTCCCCAACATACAAAATTAATAAGTTTATATTATTTATAGACTGAGAAGGAAAAAAAATTAAAGATATTATAATAATGATACTAATAACAACAACAGTAAGAAGAAGAAGAAGAAGAAGAAGAAGAAGAAGAAGAAGAAGAAGAAGAAGAAGAAGAAGAAGAAGAAGAAGAAGAAGAAGAAGAAGAAGAAGAAGAAGGAGGAGGAGGAGGAGGAGGAGGAGGAGCAAAAAGAACAAAGAATACTAGTATATGTTGAATCTCTAAAACGTACAAACACAAAAGTACATACAAAATTAGACAGTATGAACCTGGTCACTGAGAAAAGAAAAGTGTTCTGTATTCAGGCTATTTCAATCATATACCATGTCATTCGCTTCTCTCCTCTGCCTCTCAGGGCTTTTGCTAAACAGTCGGGTAACGTCGCGTCGCGTTGGTAGAAATTTTCGAACATTTTTCAGGAAGGTGTCTTCAAGGGGACAAATTGAAAAAGAGTCCATCTCAGTATGATTTTTCCCGTTTTCAGGCTAAAAACGACAAACAAGGGAATAAAGAAAACAATAGAAGGATAATGCAAAGAAAAACATGAACTATAAAGAGAGAATAGAAGGGTAGGAAGGATGGAAGAAAATAATTTTTATGATGAAAGAAAACAAAGAATACAACAAAAGGAAAGTTGGAAAGTAAAAATAAGTGGATAAAAACAAAGAATAACATAAAGAAAGATAGAGACATAAATGATAAAAGGATAAAGATATTAAGAGTAACATAAAGAGAAGATGATAATTTGAATAAAGGAATAACATAACGAAAGAAAAGATGAAAGGAAAACAAAATGATAGGATAAAAGCAAAGAATGTTTTAAGGAAAGTAAGTAAAGATGGGAAGCAGAAAATGATTTTAAAAAGAATAATATGAAAGATAGAGAGAGAAATGATAGGATAAAAAAAGTTTAACTTATATAAAGAAAGACAGAGAGAAATGATAGAAGGATAAATATTAACGTGAGGAAGGATGGGGAAGAAAAATGATAACAGGAAACAAAGAATATCATAACGAGAGGAAGGATGGAAAGATAATTGATAGAAGGATAAAAGCAAGAAATGACAAAGCGAGAGATAGAGAGAAAAATGATAAAAAGATAAATATAAACATGAAGAAAGGTGGAAGAGAAATGATAAAAGGGAACAAAGAACGGTGCCAGGTAAAAATGCCAGAGGTAAAAATGCCAGAGGTAAAAATGCCAGAGGTAAAAATGCCAGAGGTAAAAATGCCAGAGGAAAAAATGCCAGAGGTAAAAATGCCAGAGGAAAAAATGCCAGAGGAAAAAAAAATGCCAGAGGTAAAGATGCCAGAGGAAAAAATGCCAGAGGAAAAAATGCCAGAGATAAAAATGCGAGAGGTAAAATGGCAGAGATAAACACGCGATGGGTGATGTCAGGAACAAAAAGTAAAGAGGCAAAATATGCCAGCTGCATACTAGGAGAATACAGGTGAAAAATCAAGAGGAGAAATATAAAGGTCAAGAAGCAGACCTGACATCTGCTTGTTATTTTACTTTTTAGACTATTTGGTTTGACGGGTTTTTCTTGTCGAACTGTTGGACTCTGGACTCCAGATCGGAGACCCAGTTTTTTTTTAAATCGACGTACGATTTCATTATCCCGAATGGAATTTGGAACGAGAAGGAAGTCTGCAACTGAATTTTAGGTTTAGAGAAGGGAAAGGAGGTATGCAAAAATGACATCACCCTAACGTGGGACAGTCCTTTTGTGGGTAAATATGTACCTTTTCGGAATTACAGGGTTGGAAAAAAGTTTGGAATATTTTTATTCCAAGAATTATTTCTTGTCTTAAACATATCCCTCGTCATTTTAAGTTCTTCTTTGAGGTTCAAATAAAAGATATGTGTCCCTTTTTAACTTTAAAAGCACAACATTAAAAATCAGGCTTATCACACAGTGCAGAGGTCCACTTGGAATTCGGAAGCGTATATTTGCTGTTTTTGCAAATGTCTAACGAAAAAGTTAAATAATCAGATACAGTTTAATTGCTATACCGAAGTCCTCAAAATGACTGCAAACTGCACGTAGCTTTTTCAAAATTCCACGTGAAGTACAGAAATGTATAACAAGATGTTCAAACACAAATAGAGCAAATCTGACAACATGTGGTTCATTGGTCAGCCATTGTAACATGTTTAACAATATTACGCAATCTTTGGTACAAGATGGAAGAGTAGACTTCATTCAACACAGTTAATCCGATTTGGATGAATTATTCATCACAATATAGTAGAAACTAGCATTTAAAATCAGACATACTCATCGCCAAAAAAATATTCCAAACTTTTTTCCAACCCTGTATTTACTCAATCTTAGCTCAAATTTCATCTCACATTTTCTTTTCTGACAACTTTTTTCCTTTTACATTTACCACTAGCATTTTTTACCTCTGGCATTTTTACCACTGGCATTAATTTTTTACCTCCGGCATTTTTTTACCTCTGGCATTTTTACCACTGGCATTTTTACCTCTGGCATTTTTACCTCTGGCATTTTTTCCTCTGGCATTTTTACCTCTGGCATATTTTCCTCTGGCATTTTTTCCTCTGGCATTTTTACCTCTGGCATTTTTACCAGTGGCATTTTTACCTCTGGCATTTTTACCTCTGGCATTTTTACACCGAACCCAAAGAACAAAGTGAAGATGGAAAGCAATAAAAAAAAAGAGGAAAAAAAGAATAAATATAAACAGTAACATTATGAAAGTTGGAAAACAAAATGATAAAAGCAATAAAAGAATAACGTAATGAAAGGAAAGGTGGAAAGAAAAAATTAATAAAAGGATTAAAAACAACTGAATTAGTAATTACGCGATGCGTAATATATGTCCCCGCCAGAAGTGTAGATCTGTGAAATGGCTGTTAATTTATGTAATTTCTGATAGAACCTTGAAGATAAATGTGAGAAATGAATTATCAAATTAATGTTTTATGATTATAAATGCATTTTCTGTTGATTTTGAATAAATTACAATAAATTTGCATAATTAATGAATTTCAAAATTCTGTGTAGAGGTTTGACAGCCCCTACCCAGCCCTATCAGATAAAAAAATCACATTCAAAATACGGTGTGAAATAGAGGAGAAGTAGCATTTTTCGTCGATTTTGAATAAATTTGCATAATTGATGAATTTCATGATTTTGTGTAGAAGTTAGGAAGCCCCCACTCAGCCCTATCAGATAAAACAATCAGAATCAAAATCGGCCAAGAAATGACGGAGAAGTAGCATTTTCTAACTTTTTGAGCACACACGGACGGACGGACACACACACGCACACACGAACGGAGTTCGTTTCATAGTCCCCTCGCGAACTTCGGCGGGGACAAAAAAGAATAACACTACGAAAGATAGACTAAGGAATGATAGATGGATGAATATAAAGAGTAACATAAAAGATGGAAGAACAGATAAAATGAATCACAGAATAACATAACGAAAGTAAAGGTGGAAAGAAAAAAATTATAGGATAAAAAAAATTGCAGAAATCATCATAATTAATGTTTGAGGCAGAGTTCCCAAATCCTATGTAGAATTTCTATGTATATCACTTAGCTCTACTGGATAAAACAAACAAAATTTAAAGAAATGAAGGAGAAAAGGCTTTTTTTGCGGGGGGGGGGGATTTTGTACTAAAAAATTATCATAGTTAATATAAAGCAAACAAAATCAGATGAGAAAAGACAAAGATATGATAGAAGGATAAAGATTTAGAAATAGAGCTATACATCCGCACACAGATTGGACGCTCATCATTCAACAAAACAAAGAAATCAAGAAAAAGAATACAAAGAAAGTTTTCTTTTTGTCTATAATTGTAACTTTGTCTATAATTGTAACATTATAACTCTTGTTAAATACCTCAGGATAAAATATGAAGATACATAAGCAGCTTGTGGCACACAAAACGGGAAAAATCATACTGAGATGGACTCTTTTTCAATTTGTCCCCTTGAAGACACCTTCCTGAAAAATGTTCGAAAATTTCTACCAACGCGACGCGACGTTACCCGACTGTTTAGCAAAAGCCGCCTCTCAGTGATTTCCTTTATATCTTGCCGACAAACACTGACCGTTTCGGGGACCGTGAAATCTCATGTAGAGGGAAGATTTGTTATGAAATTTGAAATGAAATTCATGGCTTAATTAAGACTGCATGTATAGGAGGTACCCGTTCAACAGAAAAAGATGAGATTTCATATTCCCCATGCAACTATGCAACTATGAATAGGGCTTGCATGCTGTGGGGAGGGTTCCCCCAATCAAGGAGTTATCACAGTTCTGTGATAACTCCTTGCCCCAATTAAGCTCCTTTATTTGGTATGTTGAAATTTTCAATCCCCAATCCTTGTTATGATGCTTGTCACTGCAGGAGCCTGCAATGAGAACTAAGTAGTCATATGAATAGTTTCCATAATTTGTAGATTATTGGGGTATATTTCTTTCAGGATCCTGAAGGGTCAAAACTGCCATGCATGGGCATGGACGCCGCATGGACGGGTCACGTCGACCCATTGTTGATAATCAATTCATGACGTCATTATACAGCGCGAGCGCAACTGGATGAATGACTCACTAATCTCAAACCAAAGCTGGAACTGGAAACCCCGACGTGACAGAAATACCGATCTTGCCATTCAGCTATTTAATACCAGTAACGTTGAATTACGAAATTTGCACTTGTATATTCATCCTGGAAAATGAATGAAGCCCGAAAGATTTGACTGAGAACCGAGAATTAGACGTGAACGACTTAAACAAGATGGATAATGTGAACGGAGAACCGAGTGAAAGGCAACGCACATCACGCCAGTCGACCGGGGAGTTTCAGTACAGTGAACTGCCGACTGCACTCATTGCTACCAATGTCAGCGAGTGTGTTTTTACAGATGACAAAGAAAGGGTAACTTTTTAAATTCAATTATTGTTTAAAATGATTGTGGAAAAAGAATGAGTAGTGAACATGGTAAAAGAACAAGAAGAAGTTCAAGAAGTGTTTACCTTAGGCTTTTACTTTTAGCTGAAACAATGAAAAAATCATAAGTATCTCTTAATTTCTGTAATCATTCATGCATCCGCTACAGTTAGAATAGATCATAACCCCTGTCTGAAACGAATCCATTCCTTCATCAACATGCTACAAAGAAAATAAAATTTTATGAAATTAGTTCCATGTGTCTATAAATAATCTCATTACCCAGGCTGCCTTTGAGGAGCTGTGTTGTGCATTTGGAGAGAGTGTTGAATTCCATTATCTTCCCAGCTTTCGTCGCATCAGGTTGACGTATGGATCACCAGAGGAAGCGGTAGGGGCTAGGATAGCACTACATTCCAAAGACATCAGTGGCTCCATTGTAAATTTCTATTTTGCACAGGTAATTATGGACAAGGTGGGGATACAATGTATTAGATTACATCAAGTAAAGTAGAAAGATGAATTTTACTAGATACATGTATGCATGAAATATTATCTTTGTTAATCAGTTATAAGTTTTGTAATTTTGTCAGTGAATCATGTTAAGTTGTAACCAGACCATTATAATCTAGTTGTTTGTCTATGCTGTAATTATATGGTGCAGATAAAATAACTCTGTTATTGAGTGTATCCAAGCACTTGCATACTACATGTTGATTTGGTTTTTACAGGTATGTATCAATCTTATCTGGTTATTTTTGTATGGGACGGACCTTTTCAACATTCAAAATAACAAGTCTCTTTATAACCTGGGTCAGTTTATAGGTGAACACCACAGAGCTCACCTCTATTCTTAAATACCTCCCGGAATAATTCTCTGAGTGTCTTTTTAATCAGTGGAAAATCATTTGTGTGTTTGTGTGTGTGTGTGTGTGTGATTGCGTTTTGACAGATGTGTATCAGTCAAATATGATTATACGTGTGGGACCGACCTTTAAAGTCACCATCCGAAAGACGTGACTGAGATTCGAACCTGGGTCTGATCAGAGTCAGTTTGTAGGCAAGTACAGAGAGCTGCCCGCAGACGTTACCGCTACACCAACTCTTGACCCGTATCGTTTATCTGTTATATGACCTGAGATATTTCAGTTAATAAGTTGTGTGATTTTTTTTGTTTATTTTTCAGACCAAGGTATTGAAAGACACAAACCCAAGTCTGGAACCTCCTCAGCCAGTCAAACAGTTCTTGATATCTCCTCCAGCCTCTCCTCCTGTCGGTTGGGAGCCTGTCCAAGAGTCTGAACCTATCATTGACTATGACCTACTGGCAGCACTAGCCAACCTTGCACCTGGTAAATATTATTGATTTTGACCTTTTAACTGTACTTGCTAATCTTGCACCAGGTAATTATCATTGGCTACGACCTTCAAGGTGCACTGCCAACCTTGTTCCAGGTAAATACTATTGACTATGACCTAGCTGCACTAACCAACCTTGTACCAGGTAAATATTATTGACTATGACCTTCTGGCTGAACTAACCAACCTTGTACCAGGTAGATATTATTGACTATGACCTTCTAGCTGCACTAACCAACCTTGTATCAGGTAAATATTTCATTCACTATGACCTAGCTTTACTACCCTATCTTGCACTAATTATGACCTTCTAGAAATCTGTTATAAAAGATTGTTATTTGACAGTGCAAGTAAAGGATGTAGGATATTCGCAGTATTTATTACCGTACATTTCCACTTTATGAACTAATGTACATGTGCATGTAGGTAGGGGGGAAAAAGGGCCTATTCAAGATTGTGATGATATTAGTCAGCATTTCTCTGCAAGTGATAACACTATGACTAGTATTGTTTCACGGCTGTGACTATTTATTTTAGCGTATTGCTTCATGACCGTGTCCGTGACTATCTATTTTTAGGTACATTGTTTCATGATAATTACAAGCAGGACATAGCTAACGTACTTCCTGAATGGAAGTGGTCATCTATGAGCCTGTGATCTGCTTATCACACGTCAACCTGGTAATGACCCAATCGATTTCTCTACAGTGTGTCACATAAAAAAGTTAACAGTAGGAAAAATTCTCCCCATATAAATGTTTCAAAACATGTTAAGGAAATAGCTGAGGGTCTCTTCTATGAAATGACATAAAAATATCTCACAATATTTTTACGCTTCGGTGAGCAAATGCAAATTTTGTGAAAGGGTGCAAATTCCAGTCTTGGCAAGAATTGATATTGGCTCTGGCTGGGGAGTCTTTTTTAAACTGTCAATTTTTAATGGTTCTCAACTTTGTTGATACCAGCCAGAACAAATACCAATTCTTATCAAGTCTGAATTTTGCACCCTTTCACAAAAGTGGTTTTAAATTACTCAAGCCTTATAAGTAATAACTAGGCAGATTTTTGGTGTTATTGCATAGAAAAGACCCTAAGCTATCTACAAGAATTAAGATTTATTGAAAATATTCAGAAATATTTATTTGGGGAGACTTTTCCAACTTTTTTTTTTTGGGGGGGGGGGATGCACTATATAGGAATAATTTGTCATATAAGGTGCACTGTGATTACTGCCTGTTTTTTTTTGTTTGTTTTGTTTTTGTTTTTTGTTGTTTGTTTTTGTTTTGTTTTGTTTTGTTTTGTTTTGTTTTGTTTTTTTTTTTTTTTTGGGGGGGGGATGTTTGGTTTAAATACATGACCCAATGAACTTAAACCTACATGTATGCTACCTGAAATTACTTATTTTTCTCTCTTTTTGTGTGTATACAGGTGAAACCCATGAACTCCATCCAGCTGAGGGTAACAAACCTAGCATTGTAGTAGAACCCTGTGATGATCCTATCTCAAGACGTCCAGTCCCGCAGAAGATACAACAAACAAAGAGACCGGATCTTCCATTCTCGTCATGATCACCAGTCAACTCATCTTAATGATACGGCTTGAGACTGGAAGGGCTTTGGTCCTTCATTACTCATACCAGTACATGTAGCTGATTGACTCTTTATGTCTGTGTCGGAAATGATGTCTCTGAGTTGGTTCACACACAGGAAGGGAATACTGGTACCAATCAACAGAATATGCTTGGCATCCAGTCTAAATGGAAGCCAACTCTTGCTCTTCATTATTTTATGTTACTTGTAAATTACAGCATTAAAAAAACAGATCTTAAATTACAGCATTAAAACAGATCTCTGTACAGCCTTAACCTTTACTTTGCAATGCAACAAGTATCTGAATGCAGGCTATTGGGGTTGTCATTATCAACTGAGCTGTATTTCACGAGTGATAGAAAGAGAAAGAGAAAGAGCATACTTTTAGAAGTTAAAGCTGCATTCGCTGTGGTTATGTTGATGTGTGCATACTGCTGTCTGTTATTAACCCCCAACTGCGCAGATGACAATTTTGAACACCATTTACCCAAAAGATCCTTTGTACCACAGGGAATCAAATTTGCTAAAATCTTTCTTCAGATTGATTGCATGTTGACATGAATAACTATCAGAATAAACAGGTAAACAAATAAACTGTTGATCATTAAACAAAGAGTCAAGCATTTCAAATCAGGTTTGCTGCAAGTATGGTACAGAGAAATGTGTTTATCCAATATGCTAGTACTGTTATGCACTTAAGCTCACTGCACACTTTAACATCCGATGGTGATCCGACTTTGGAAGAAATACCAATATGAAGAGATGTTGTGAAATCTTCCTGATTTAGGTTCTTACCCTTCTGAATTTCAAGATTAAAATTGCAGGGTATTGTAGGGCTTTATGTCATAGAAAAAAAATTTGGTTTTCAATTCAGGTACAGTCTTGCAAGTTGCAATTGTTCTGATGTCACAGCCATTCACAGCTGATCTGCATAAAAAGTTGCATTTGAACGCAACTCAAAAATTAAACGCGACATGATTTTCAATGCAACTTGATTTTCAACCAATCAGAATTAAGTATTGGACTTGCGTTTAATTCTTATAGTTGCGTTTAAACGCAACTATTTATGCAAGAGGGCCCTGCTCTGTTTTCTGACTGGGAGGCCCACAAATACCCTGCTAAATTAATTTTGCTTTTAAGTGAATACAGGGTGTATATAGATGGATTCCTGAGGATTTAAAACTTCATATTTAATGATTTCGCTATTTCTGCCACATTTGATTACTATAAGATCGTCAAGTGTGCTTTGGGCTTATTCAAATTAAAAAAGGAAATAACTGATCGGTAGATGACTAGATATTGTAAATTTTTGTATATAATATAAAAATTTTATTTGTAGAAGGTGACATTAATGAAGCCAAAGTATCATTTTTTTCTTTTGTTGTTTCACCAAGAGCTGCCATGCATAAAGTAGTCTGTATTGTATGTGGTTATTATTTTTAAAGACCTTAATTGGGTATCTTTAAGAGCTCAATGGTATAGTGACCTCACTTGACTGCACGATAAGTCAAGATTAGAGCGTATGGATACTTGCCTGGTGTTTACGTCATTTCGTTGTTTGCCTTCCACGAGGGCATTAGTTCAGATTCTAAACGATTTTATTTTAAGAGCTGCCATGCCGAGAGAGGGCATGACCCCGAATTTGTACGAGCGAGGAAATAATCCTCGCTCGTACGAATTTTAAGATTACGCCATCCTCGGCCCGGCAGCAGTTTGTGGGAGATCGCATAATGAGGAAATCGTTCAGAATCTGAACTACAAGGGCATTAGCCGAAGTAATGTCACATAAAAATTACTGCTTCTTTTTGCTGGATATGCAATGGTTGTTGTTTTTTGTCTCACAGTTTTCCATCTCAACCCCAGGTATTGTAAACAGGTTGCCTGGTAGGATATTTTTTCTAAATTTCATTTGCTAATTATTATAATTCTTTTTTTGGTAATACACTAACCATGCTGTAGATGCGTCTGCAAGGTCAGGAGGGGCTTATAGCCAGGGTAACAATATTTAGCAGGACATATTGAGACATCTTTTTGATGTGTTACCTTCTACCGGTACTAAAAAACGCAATTTATTCCTCAAAGAATCCTCATTATTAGTGTGTTATTCACTGATTAGAAAGGTGCTATAAACAGGGGGTCCGGTCGCTACTCATAAGGACCGCTATTCATAGAAAACCGCTATTCATTTAACACTCGTTATGAATAGCGGTCCGTATGAATAGTTATGAATAGTGGTCCTCATGAATGGAGGGCCTTATGAATAGCGAGGTAATTTGTCTATAGTTTGCTCGCTATTTAGAAGGACCACTATTCATAGAAAACTGCTATACATTTAGTCATGCATTATGGATAGCGGTCCTTATGACTAGCAAGGTTACCCCGAAACAGTGGGAATAGCCATATTTGGGGGGGGGGGGGGGGGGGGTAGGAATTGACTTATCGACTTTCTGTGAGTGGTTTATTTTGGAGCCTTATTGAACCTGCTAGAAATTGTGATTGGTTATGCAATCATTTGCTAATTCCAAATATTAATTACAAAATACATGTTGCTAAATATAGCAACATGTATGATGTAATACGGGAGTGAGATATATTGTATTGATAAATTTTAATCAAGTAATTTGTGACACAATTCATAAGCTAGGGACAATATGTAAAGGCTTACATCGAACCATCGTGTGATCACGTTCATGTCATGTCGTCACGCTACACGACCTTTTGTGAATACTAAGCCCTAAAGTCACGAAGGGTAGGGTGTAACGTTTGTGAAATACCCCCCCCCCCCCCTTATTGATGAAGTGTCGGGTTCGAGACACGAGTATTTGTAGATTTGCAATACTTTTTTATAAAGTGTCAGGGAAACTGGACCCTACACTTCGCCATAAAGTGGGGGGTATTTCACAAACGTTTAAACCCTACCCTTTGTGAATTAAGGGCTGACTATTCACGAAAGGTCGTGTAACGTGACGACGTGATGTGCACGTGACCACACGATGGTTCGAAGTAAGCAGATGTAAATGTATGATTTGATAATGGCCTTAGCTTGGAAAAAGAAGTCATGAATACTGCTTTGTTAACTAGATGTACAGTATTTATTCAAAGGAATGTTAATATATCGATTTCATCCAAATGTAAAATATAGTGCATGTAGTCCTTATGCAATGTACACATATATTTATTTGCATATGTACCAGTCGTTTATTTCCTTCATTTACCACATACATCTATATGTATTGTTTTTATAATGAAATTGAAAGTTTAAGTTGTTGTAAATTATGGGATTTGTGGGCAGCTACAAATAGCCCACTTCAGTGAAGCAGTATAGGTTACATGGATAGGCATACTGGTAGACATAATGAAATTTATTTACCATAGAAGAGTTTTTAGTTGCACCAAAATATTCACTTAATGTATATATATGAATGAAATTACTGGATTTCAAAGAGTTTAATAAGGAACATGAAAAAATATTTATTTTCCCAATGACCAATTTGAAACAAACAAAAATTTGTCTTGAAATGTTTAAATACTGGTAAATAATATTATTGCAAAAGTTTAGATGTTGGAGAATATTCTTCTATTGTACGAAAGTGTTTATACTGTGTATGAAAGGAATTGTGGGTTACTTTAGGTTCATTTCAATACAGATTAATATTTTTTACAATGAGCTTCTTTGGCCAGTATTCACAAAAGCATACTAACTTAAGTCCAGGTTTAAACCCCAACAAAGTGGGTAGAGTTAGTCTATTGATTTGTAGAGCACCCTGTGTCGACCTTTCTTTCTGGAAAAATTACATAATTCTGTAACAGACAAAAATAATATCATGAAGTAAATATTTCATGATTGGTTTATTTCATTTATTCATTTGGTTTCAGAATGACAGTAATTTTTAAAGACATTGACACTTGTTGCTGTATAAATCTGGGAAATTAAAGCAGTTTGACTTTGTCCACCTTTATAAATACAAGCCATTGTGTTCGTAAGCTTCATAAAATGCAACTTGCCATTAATCTCCCAATTTATCTTAGGAAATGCCAAGATAACTATGATGTTATCAATGACAGAGATAGAACAAAGTCACTTCAAGTATTTGGTAGCTTCCCATTGAAGCGATTGTGCTCACTATTGCACAAAATACAAATGTCAATAGATGCTCATTATCGTCATGACTTTTGTCTTTTGTTTCAAAGACATTATGTTGAGGAACATGTTTTTTGTGACATTTTTTTCTTCTTGTTATTTTGTATATTTACTGTGCAATAAACATGTTCTACAAATATGGTGAAATTGTTTTAGCTCGCGTCATATTGTATGATCTGCTTGAAGTTTGTTTCCTCTGTACCAATTACCATCGTCATCAAAGTTTACCTCGGCTTCCGAAAGGTAATCCCAAGTACAGTCGACCTACGTGCCCCCCTTTTGAAAGAACAGTGTACATTGTGCCTCCTTGTTTTGAATTTATCCCCCCCCCCCTTTATTTTGTTTTGCTTGTCAGAGAATTCTGGAGGGAAACTGGATCCAAAATAATCTGATACTTTTTTTTGCTTGTCAGAAGATTTTCCGACTTTTACAAAATCCTGGATCCGCTCCTGCACTACACAACCTAATCATTACCCGCATGTGTTCCGAAGCTCAAAACTCACATTCTGGGGGATAACACATCATCATGAAGCTTGCTTATCATTGTTACAGCTTTATTGACAACAAGTTCAATATAAATGTGTACTTTAAGAAGAGTTCTGGGAAAGGGGAAAAATAATTTGTGAGCTTTCTCATTCCTTTTATGTTGGTTTGAAAGAACATAGAAATAACTGTTTGGGCCGAACATTCAGGCAACATGTGCGTGCAGTCCGATATATCCAGTTCTGTGTGCAGTGCATGTGCTGTTCAGTAAGCTTGCTTCAATTTCTTATCATTTCGATGATTCCAAAACCTAGTGTACACCTATTCTTATGTAGACATGAGACAGTTTCTTTCACAAGGTGATCGCATGACCAGAACTCAACTTTATCTTTAAGAATCATTAAAAGTATATCAGTATATCAGTGAGATGGGAATGGTTAAATTTCATTAGATTTAAAATTAAAGCTGAATTGAAATGTTTGAAATAAGAATAATAGTTTTCAAATGTACACATCGCTACATGTTTGTATTTTATAACATGTACTACACAAGAAAATTTTAGTATAGATTCACATAACATATCTCTCCTTGTAATTAGTTTTCATGTTTCTGTGTTTAAAGCTCAAGCACAGTACTGGTGAGCTTAAAATTGTAGATTTTGTATTAATTTATGTCTGTAATCCCTCTGAAATCTTCAATGGATATCAAAGGAAGTAGATTTTCAAAGAAGAATATAACACAGCAGTTCATTATAATTCAACTACCCATTAATTTAATGGGCCTTTTATTGACATCAATATAACTGTACCTAAATCATTTTGTCAACATTTGTTGTGATAGCTTTTTATTTTACTATCTTTGATGTGGACAAACCATTCATTTACTACATTAATTACCACACTAATCTAGATTAGTACAGACATTGTCTCAACTATAAACAGAAGATTGAGTTCTAGGAAAGGTGAAATATAATTTGTGAGCTTTCTCATTCCTTTTATATCAGTTTGGAAGAACATCACACTAGAAATGTCCCCTGAAAAGAAATGCTTTTCAAATGCCCCATATTCGAAATATGACGAGAAATAGCTGAAGTTCAGGCCGAACATTCATGCCACATATGTGTGCAGTCCCATATACCCATTTCTGTGTGCACTGCATGTGCTTTCCAGCGAGATTGTATCAATTTCCTATCATTTTGATGATTCCAAAACCTCACAGTATACGACATGATCGACCTTTCCCAATTGCTTTCAGACAGTTTCTTTCACAATGTAATAGCAGAACCAGAACTCTAACATACTCTTTAAAGGTGTCTTAAACAAAATTAGCATATTCACATGTTTGCATGCAAGTAGATGAATGTTTATAAAATTAGCAAAGAAAGTACGGTAAAAAATCCCTGCAAGTTAAAAAAAAAAGAAAGAAAAAGGAATTAACATTTAATACCAGGAAAAGTCAATGTTCATTTTCAATAAGAATACGGTACTGCTGTACACAATCATAGCTTTTGTTATAACTAGGGGACCAATTACAGAGGATGTCCATATCATTGCTGCCATCGATCTAAACTACTTCCCACTTTTTGGACTGTTATCTCAAACATATAATTTCAAAATTTCAATAAATGTCATGCCTTTCGTCAAAATCCTGAAATTTAAAAGCACGATGGCCATCAGTTTACATTATTAATTACATCTGCAATATCTGTGTTTGTGCCTTCGACAGGGCCGTTTCATAAAACTTGTTATCAATTACAACTGCCAAAGTTCTGTCCTAAATTTGCTCTCAGCCAATAAGATGTAAGGATATCAGTAGCTTATAACAGTTATTGCAACTTGTTATTGATAACAAGTTTCATGAAACAGGGACCCAGAATATGAGAATTCAGCACGACTTCAATTAGTATTGGGTCCAAACAACCTTTATTTACTCTTTACTCCATGACCAAAAATGTAGGATATAGTGCTGTAGCTTGGAACCAGAACCGTTCTCAAACTCACCAGACTGAAGTTTTTGAGCCGAGCTAAACACGAACCAGACATGAACCAGACATTAACCAGACTTAAAAACTCAAATCTGGTCAACTCGGGAACACAGGTCCGGTAGAAAAGGGTTGTGAAATAGCTCACTCTTTGTCAGCTTTTCTTTTACCACTCAGAAAGTGTATTGTAATATGTGTTTCAAAGCCCTCTATAAAGGAAAAGAACAGACATTTAGTGGTGTCAAATTTTTGATATATATTTAACTGTGTTCCTGAATGAGTTTACGGGACTGCTCCAGAACCCGGTAAGGATTTTAAGAAGTTAACAAGGCAGACCAGATCAGGATTTTGGGTAGACAGAAAAATCTGTCTGTTTGGAGGAGTTTTATAACTTTTTTTTACTTTAGAGGCTCTCCTCCAAGACATATGTAGGAGAGGGATTCTGTGAAGCCAGACGTAGTCTCAATATCCCCGAACGAAATAGACTGATTTTTCGGTCTAGATTTTGGGTTGCGAGCTACAAGCACTATTAGAATAATTTCCACAGTTTCTCTCACTATTCAGATTTGCTGTTAAAGTACATGTAGTACTCAAGATTGTAATAATTCAAAGCCAATGTAACGCTTACCTAACTGGGTATCAATGAACACATATCAACACTAAACAGCAAACAGAAAACAACTACAAACTGAAATCCCAAAGATGAATCATTCTTTAATCATTCCATGTCATCTTAATCTTGTATGTGTCGAAAAAATGAGAAACCATTTTTCTTTGCAAATCAGCAACTGCTTGCTTCAATATTGTTATACTGATTCATATACATGTAAAACAGTTTCAATTTAGACACGTTTTATGTGAAGAACGGTACATAAACAGATATTGTTGCCAATTTCAATGAGAAACACTGATTAATGCCTCCAGAGAAATACATTTTAAAGAGTTAAAATGAGTCCTGGGGCAGAGAATGTTCATCAGGTGTAAAAATGTATTCATTCTATAGATATCTACAAGTACAATAGTACTTAATCCAACTCTGAAAATGAGTATGTGAAATTGTAGGATAGATTTATCATTTTAAAAATACATTCTTTCAGACAGGGAGTGGAATGAAACATACATTCAGCTAAAAACACAAATACTTCTTTCAAGGTTTATCTATACAACAAGGGGGCCTTACAACATTCTGGACACCAATGCTTGTGGCAGGCTTAAAGAAAAGGTTGAGTCCTGGTCAAGGTGAACACGACTTTGTGAGCTTTCTCATTCTTTTTATGTTACCTTTGAGTTACGGTATCGTAGGAGAAATTTTTGGACCGAACATTCATGCCCCACATCTGTGTAGTCCCATATGCCCATTTCTGTGTGCGGCACACATGAATTTCAGCAAGATAGAATCAATTTCCTATCATTTTGATCAGGGGCGGATCCAGGATTTTGTAAAAGAGGGGGCACAGAGCCGGAAAAGTACACAATTTAAGGGGACATTTTTTTTTATTGTGCACTTAATAAGGTATGCCAGTTGGGTTTCAAAAGAGGGGGCACGGTTTTCCCCTATGTAGATCCGCCACTGATTTTGATAATTCCAAAACCTCACAGTATAAACTAATCTTTGTGTACTGCATAATCCTTTCCCAATTGGTTCCAGACAGTTTCTTTCACAATGTACTAGACCAGAACTCAACTTCATCTTTTATGACCATTCACTGTGGCACACAATTACAATCAGACCCTCTTTGTGAAATGTTACCCAATTATGTGCCTTGCATATCAATTTCCTTTATACACATGATGTATCGCTTATTCCGAAAGAGAAAATAATACAGAAAAATACTAGTACAACAGTGATCTCTCAATTTGTTACCCTAATATCTGACCAGTAGTTCATTTACCAATTACCACAATAACTGTCAATTCTTGGGGCTCTAGAGTGAGTTAGTTATTATGCAATATTTTAACATTAACCCATATACTAAGGGAACCGTGTGGCTCCTGTATCAAGCCTATTAGAGTTAAAGAATTCAGTAATCAACGGGTTAATTTTGATATATGACCATATTAGCACTATTTGTACATGCTTTATGAAATACGCCTCCCCCCATAACAATACAGTGGAAATTTGTTATAAAGAGCTCTTGGGAAGCGTTTCATCAAGCGTTTTGTCAGTGATTTTTACCGACAACTGTTATAAGCTACTGAAATCCTTGCATCTGATTGGCTAAGAGCAAATTTGTCAGTAAAAATCACTGATATAACAAGGTAATTTTCATGGTCCCAAAGACCTCCTTATAGTGATTTTCCACTGTACATGTTTAGTCAGATGAACATCAATTAATGTGTCGTAAATTCAATTTAAAGACAGAGAGAGGAGCTACGTAAGTCGTTCAATATCCCTTGACCTTTGACCTCAGACCACAAGGTATACCCAAGCTCTCATTTCATATGCAGTAGTTAACAAAGACAGATTTGGTTTTCAGATATCTTTGGTCTAGAATTTCTAATATTTCTTGAAGATGTCCATGTAAATGTATCATTGACAGGGAATTTGAATTTCCGTCCACAATCTATCTCCAAAGACGAAATACAAACTGGTAAAAACAGGGCAAATCCCTCAAACAGTAGACATTTTGTGTAATTGTTTTAATGGACCTACTGAATGTTTCACTGTCCTGGCAGAAGAATAGAAATAGAGATTATACATGTAGCACATATTGGAGGAGGATTCTCCAGGTCATGTATGCTGAAGTGTGTAACATGAGTACAGAAAATAGAAACCAAATTTTTTAGAGATGCCAACCTTTATCCCCCAAACAGTAAAACATACTTTTTGTTGTTGTTGATGTTGCGTTTTTCTAGAGAGGGAGAAAAACAAAACAGAAAAAAACAAACTTGCAATAAACATGCACCCTTTCAAAATTGTACGGTAAATTCTGATAAACCAAGCATTGTAATAGATGACCACCGAGTGCATAAGAGGTAAGTTTGGTGGATGCAGTCTCTGCCAGTGTGCTGGGATAAATAATGTAAGCATTGTTTGTAACATAAAGCATTGTAACAGATGACCACCGAGTGCATAAGAGGTAAGTTTGGTAGATGCAGTCTCTGCCAGTGTGCTGGGATAAATAATGTAAGACCAGAAACTATCGCAGCATAAAACATTCACAAATTGTTCATGACAGACAATACTGCAGCAAGAAACTTTCGCGAATTGCAATAATTTTATGTTGTTTCAATTGTGATTTGATTATTTCGCGGCATGAAACTTTCGCGATCTCGACCACTCGCGAAATTCGCCAAAGTTTCATGCACGCAAAAATGCCTGGTTTTACAGTATCAGTTTAACCAGCCTGCTAAGAGAGCATTGATATGTAAGAAACCAGGGACCTACTGTTCTAAGTCCTATCCAAGGAAATTGGTAATTAATGATTAATGCCTTACCAAGAAGGTGCTATAGCGCATTGACTTGAACCTTGGACATCACCGTTGCAAGACTACTGCTCTACCACTGAGCCATCACGACTCATCATTTTATGCAAGCTATGATTCTCCCTTCACCTGTGAAGCTACATGTATTCTATCGCAAAGACTGTAACTTTGCAATGCTCCAATCACAACAAACTCTAATTCTCCAGTGTTGGTACCAATGTTTGACTGGGTTGAACCATTGCAGAACTGCAACTTTTGCAACAAAATCGATTGTTATTAAAAGTAGTTTTAGCCATTTGCAAGCTATTGCCAATTAAAATGAAGGACAAGACATATCTTCTACATGAGGAACTTACACTATGTCCAACATTTCTGGGTTAAAATATCTCATACCTGATTCGCATCGCCAAACTGACTCAAAACTTACTTGCCATTTAGGGTACCGGTAAAGCAATTTTTTATTTTGTCTTGTCAGTGAGACCAGTGTATTAAGAAATACTGTTTGAAAATGGAAACTCAAACACCATTATAGTTCCAGTCATGTAGAGTAAATTTGCACATACTGATATCCTTTGCATGCACTGTGCTTGAAGACGAGTCTCTATTTGGCCAGACATGCAAGCACATAAATACTTACAAATGATACCAGTTCTTACAAATGCTTTTATGTTAACAAGAGCTCTCTTTGGATTTGCTATAGAAATGTTGGGATATCTATTTCTATTCAGTCATTCTCATTTTCTTTTCAGTTCCTTTTCCCCAAGCTCTTTATTTATTTTCACAGTTGAGCATTCCAGAGCTAAATCAATATCTGCTCAGCATATTTTTTTATTGCGTGATACAAGCGGTTCAGATAATGTGCCAACTATTTCAATTTTCTGCTCTATTTCACATTCCTATTCAGGGTTCCTACACTTTCTAGAAATTAATCCCATGACTTTCCAATATTAACATTTAAAAGATCCAAGACCCATATTTCTTTGACAACATCAAATAAATTTGGGAACTTACAATTTACCACTTGCCCTGTCTTGCGATGATGGACTCACTACTCACCACAGAAATAATATATCATTTTAATATTAATATTCTCTGACTTCTAGTAATTTTTCTTTCTTTTCATGATTAATCCAGGTGGAAATGTTTTTGTATTACCATGACTTTTCCAGATGTTCCATAACCACAGGAACCTTCAAATATGGAGCAACTTTGATGTTGATGGCTTGCACAGGCTGACACTATCTGAGCCTGATCGGTTAGTCACGGATGGAAATTTGAAAATTTTTGAAAGTTTGAAGGCCTGTAGAAATTAAGTATTTAACTGAAGAGAGCTATTTTATGTCTCATTGTCAAGGGAATAACTGAAAGAGTTGAAATTTGATAAAATTTGGTTGCCATGGTCACCTACTAAAATTATTATCCATAAAATATTCAATGTCATGGATGGATAAGATGCCTAACCGATCAGGCTCACTTTTCAATGGAGAATCGAATTGAACGGGTGAAGCATAAGCAGAGATAACATTCACAATGCATGCCATCCAAATACAAGTTTGTTACATTTTAAACTCACTATAAAGAGCTCTGATATAACGAGATTCCTGATATAACAAAGTATTTTGCTGGTCCCAGGTCTTCATGTTCCTTTGTTTTTTCTACCCAGATTTATAAGGAGATTCCTGATATAGCAAGGTAATTTTCATGGTCCCAAGGTCCTTGTTATACTGGGTTTCCACTGTACACGTATTTCACTGCATGAATACTGTAAATGACCTACAGTGACAGGGTTCATTGTACTCAACAAGCAGTACAAAGCCAGTGTCAATGTATTGTGCAACCCGGCTTCTTGGCAGGAAACTATTTACCATTGGTCTAAACTTCAGTGAAATAGGGTCTTGCAGCATCCCAGGGTTATTTGGGAGGACCAAAGCAATTTTGCAGGTTATTACCCTATCGCTATCCTAGTCAGGACCCTCGTCGGGGGAATGTTTTGCCCTTAGTATTTTTTTATCTGAAGTCCCAATGCTTGGTATTAGCACAAAGG
Source organism: Heliocidaris erythrogramma (assembly GCA_025617745.1). Taxonomy (NCBI): domain Eukaryota; kingdom Metazoa; phylum Echinodermata; class Echinoidea; order Camarodonta; family Echinometridae; genus Heliocidaris; species Heliocidaris erythrogramma. The sequence continues at coordinate 5,913,212 of CM046858.1, forward strand.
GTGATATGCACCGGTGAGGATCCTGCTCATATGCTCCTCATGCACATATTTTCATGGCAAGAATACTGCAGATGGGTCTACTGTGACAGGGTTTATGGTAGTCAGAATAAAATTGTCAGCATATGCAGTCAAATACAAGAATGTATTGTACAACTTATCTCACCATACCTATGAACGAAAGCACAGTTCATACAAGAACCCAGAAACCAATAGAAAATAATCATTTCATTTATCAATTTTAATGCTGCATTCTCACAGAGCTTTTTTCAGATCTCTGTTTTGTTGTTGTTGATCAACAACCATGGGAATTAGCTGCATCAGTTGCATAAGTGTTAATTACAATAGAAATGCCTCATTACAACAAACCTTATATCTGGGCTCAGTCGTATTTCAGAATAAATCCACATTAGTTTACTACTTTTTGGATGAAATACAATCATATCATATACTGGTTGGCATCCCTGGAAGATTTATGGTTTGTTTTTCATAGCAGGAAAAAAGAAGAAAGTATTTCAAGTGCACCATAATTATAACAAACTACAATTGATCATTTTCATAGGACAACATAAAAAAAACCAACCTAAAACAGGAGGCCAATAGCCTAGAGGCCAAACAAGGTACATAGATTTTATGATACACCATCCAATGTGTAATTCTAAGCCTGATAATGATGAAGTCTGAATGTTAGTTCAGACAGAAATCTCTTCGGCATTAGAGTTAGTGGTAGAGGGGATCTCTTCACACTGTTCTGACTGAATCCTTTCATCAGGACTGTTAGTGTAAGAGTTTGAATTCAAAGACTTGATCACATTTTCTGTTCTTGCATACTCCCCATCTGACGCACAATTGAGTTCTGCTTGAGGACTAGACAGACTACTGCTTACCCCATCCCCTGGGTTCAATAAACCATTATTATTATCAGTAGTTGTCTCTTCAGACTGTTTATCTGTAATATCTGATTGTTTATCTGTAATATCTGATTGTTTATCAGTAATATCGGACTGTTTATCGGTTATATCGGACTGTTTATCACTAAGATCCGATCGTTTGTCCGATTCGTCGCCAAGACTGCTGCTGATCTCTTCCTCAAAAGCAGCCTCAAAAGTACTAGGATCTCTGACCAAGGTGCTCATTTCATTATTATCATGACAATACTCATTCTCCCCCCAACCTTCCATAATCTAATTCCTTCCCATTACTTTGGGGCATGATGTTTAGAACGGGTTCAGGATGGCTTTCGTCACCATTTGTACTGAAATCTGGGGTCACGCTTCCTGACCCTTGACCCGTCCTTGAACTGACGGCATCAATCTCCGGAGCATCCTCACTTGGTAAGCTGCCCTGTGAATATTCTTCCAGTGGAGTCCTGACTTGTAGTTCTTCTTCATCTCTTTCATCCTTCTCTATCTCTCTGCACTCTATATGTTGTTGCTCCTGATCCTGCTCTGAAGGGTTGACTTCTATCAACAGCTGACCATCGGAGTCTGATGTTTCAGGGGATTTCCCTCCTTGGAATTCAGGGGAATTCCCTCCATGGAATTCGGGGATTCCGCTGCCTTCAACCTTGCTGGGTAGTTCGCATGGTTCCTCAGATTGCGCTTCTGTCCTGAATTCTGGCTCTTCGGCTGTTCTTACATTTTCCTCCTCCACAGGGCTAGCTGGTGACTCCACGAAGTGGGAAGGGTTGCCCCAAGGCTCTACGGACAAACTCTTATTCTCTGTTTGGCCAGGGTCCTGAGGAGACATGACATCCATTGGGGTCTCTTCATCTAGGTATTCTGTAGTTCTGACATCGGGTATCTGCTTATCAACTGCCTCCTCCTCCTCCTCCTCTTCCTCATGTTCTACAAGCTCTTTACAAGGTTCTACATTCTTACCCTCTGTACTGTCTTGCATATTGGGTGGACTTTCTGGCTGCATGTTTTGCTCCCAATTATCTTCATTCTGTGGTTCATGTTTCACATCAGCAATTGATTCAGGAGTCAACACGATGCCAGCAGAATTTGCAGCATAAGTTATTCTGGCTATTTCAAGCTGCTTGTCCTTGAGTTCTTGTTGTAATGCTAGGATGGTACTCTGCATGCCTTCCCCCTCATCATTCAGTTGAATCACCATCTCATACATCTCTGTTGAAACAAAGCGAAATAAAAGAGAACATTTGTCATTAGTAACCACACAAAAGTCTGCATGTCATGTCCATTTTTTTTTCTTTGGACAGACACATTTCGATAGAAGTTTCATTTGGACATGGCATAAATGATATTTTGGAACCAAACTCAATTTTATGGCCAGATTTTGTACTTTCCCATACCATATTCAACTTTTTGTATGCATTATATGTAGCTTCTAGAAGTGAGTATAATTATGTAAAAAAAAAAAAGTAATTCTTGTCTAAAAATGGATTTAGTAGGTTTCGGAACCAAACTCAATGTCGAGATGTACTATGCTTACAGCATTTTATTTTGGCGCGTCAGTATTTTGCTTCACAAAGTCATCTGTGAATGAGGCTTTATTTCTATCCTACAATAGTTTTCTTACCATCCTGACTGTTCTTGAGTTCCTCATTGATCTCTTTCTGCAAAGCTAGTTCCGCTTCGACCTGAGCAACCTTTCCCTGAGACATCTGTTTACCAAGCTCCTGATTCTCCTGGATCAGAGTACGACATCTCGCCATCAGACGCTTTCCTGTTTGACTGTTAATACACAGAGAACAACAATAAAAACACTGACAAACAAACTCACAACCCAACAAACTAGGCGTTGTGGCGTGCACCTGTAATCCAGCTAACGGTGGAAGTTATAAACTGATTCTGTGGACCCAGGTTCGAGACTGAGTCACGTCTTTCGGATGGTGACGTTAAAGGGCGGTCCCCAGACGTAAATGATCATATCTGATTGATAAACGTCTGTAAAAACCCAATTACACACACACACACTCACTCAAATTCATCATTTCTGACTGATGTGTAACTTGCATTTATGTGGCAATTTCTATAAGTTGTCTTTAATATTTAGGAAAATCTACAGAAAATTGGTGGGGTTCTGTTGATCAAAGAAAATGGGCATTGCCGACACAACAGATGCTGAGCTGATGTCAAATCTAAGGAATGAACTTTCCTTAGAAGCTCGGTGCTCTTCTGGTAGCGGCGAACTGATTATGGTTACATCTAGTACATGTATCTACCATTATTACCATCTGTTGTATGGGACTGGTTTTTAAGCCTTCCTTTAGAATCTTTTTACCTGTCAGGGGTGAATTTCCAAGCCGCCATATCCTCATGTGCCTGCTGGAGACTAGTCGTCTTATCTTCTAGTTCTTTCTTGAGACGTTGAACGAGGAGATTGAGAGCAGGGTCCACTGTGGCTGATCGTAGCTGAGCTGTGCTGGCATTCTGGGTTTTATCTGCAAGCTGATTCTATAGAAATTTAAAAAAAAACAAATAAAATATTCAACTGGTCACTTCAAATTGAAGCATGACATGGCAATGACAAAGAGTACATCAGTCCAAATACAAGACCATGAGAAAAAACAGCAGTTATTTTGGTAGGATAATAAGTGGTACCTTGAAGAAACATACATGTACATCTAGGTGCAAAGACCTATGTAAGTGAGAAAAAATGTTATAAGCTCACTTTGTCATGTACAGAATATTATCCAAGCTGATTTTAAGAGCTGTAATAAGGACAAAATCTGAGATTGCAAAAATATTGATCTAGGTGTACTGGTTCATATATTTCTAGTATGATTACTTTGTTTGTCTTTTCTTTCTTTTTTAAATGGGCACTTTCAAAAGTGACGTGTAATTGTAATATGCTGATGGTATCATTTAATCTTGCTCAATAATCTTGCTCAATAATCTTGTTACAAAGACCCAAAGTGGGCATGATGACTTACAGCTAGTTCATGAAGTTCTTGTTCCTTTGTGGTTAGTCTCATTACCAAAAGCTGTTCACGACGAGCTGCCTTGAGATGACGAACCTTGTCCTCTCCATCTCCTGTATTAATTAAACAACCCTCAACTATCATTGGTCCTTGGCAAAAAAAATGTTTTTAGAAGTCAATAAATACTCAATCTACAGAAACCCAGCATATTCTGACACCAAACAGATTCATTAATTACCAAAAACATAATATGATTGAAGTAATTTGGTAGCAATTTGGATGCTTAGAGGTAAAAAATATCTTTTGCAACATTTTTCGGGCTGTATAGTTGAAATTATAGTGACTTATCAGTGCCATGGGTCAAATTTTGTCATCATCGAGAAGGGTATCCTTAGCTTAGCTTTTCTTGGTGGTCAGTTACTCTTATACACCATATCAGGGTCCTCTTGCATAAAGATTTGCGATTAAACGAAATCAAAAGATTAAATGCAACTCGAATTTCTACCAATCAGGATTGCGCATTTTGGACTTGCAATTAATCACAACTTGCAATTAATCACAACTTTTTATGCAAGAGGGCCTCCATCTCAAAAGGGACAGGAATCTACCTTAGCCCTTATAACATCTGGACCCTGTTGCATAAAACTTACCATTAATGGTAACTCTGCTATCACTGATAACTACCATAGTAACATCACAAGGTTTCTATGGGAGTTACCATTGATGGCAAAGTTACTGTTAATGGTAAGTTTAATGAAACGGGGCCCTGAAGGCTTGAATATGACCGACAGTTCCACCACCTGCTCTCACTCATCAAGTCTTTGTAAGCCTGGTTCACATATGATATGGTATAGCCCTCCAAAAGCCACGATGACAAGACACAAGCGTAGTGCGCTTCAGGTTTTTATTTCCTAAAATACAAAAACCGGTAAGTTAATAAGCACAACGGGCTTTGTAGCTCACTTGTATGTAAATGATTTGTGATTTGTTTTTTGCCGTGGCGTTGTGTTTATAAGCAGTTAACTGCGTCAGATGTGAATGAGACGTTGGGGATTAAACCTGTGCTGGGTTCACAGCCTTCTTACCATTGTTACTACTGCTAGGTGCACTCAACTCCAGTCTTGCCTCCAGCTCTGCTATATACTCCCCTTGTTTCTTGATGTGCTCCTGAAGATCTGGTTTACACAGATTATCCACCTCAAGATCTTCACACAGCCTTGCCTGCAAAGAATATCGTGAAAATACTATCTTTGTTTTTGTACAGACTTTCATTGAGGTGCAGAATGCTACGGATGAAAATACGACGTGGATTAAATTATCTCCTAACTTTTACAGGTATGATTCAGTTTATCTTGATAAATCCCTAAATCTATAAGGAGAACAAATATAGCTATTGACAAAGGAAAACACTTTTGTTTGACCAGACCAATTACCCTGAATGTTGCCCAATAACAGTCTTGAAAGGGAATTTTGAAACAAGAACAATTAAATGACACATTTCTCTTTGGCAACAGGGATAGAGGTATAATACATGTACTTCTGCCCACATCCAGTGTTCTCACCAGTGTATAAACTCCCTTGGTGCTAATAACAAGCATGAGGGAGCTCTGGGCAGCGTTTCATCAAGCGTTTTGTCAGTGATTTTTAACGACAACTGTTATAAGCTACTGAAATTCTTGCATCTGATTGGCTGACAGCAAATTTGTCGGTTAATATCACGGACAAAACGCTTGATGAAACGCTCCCCAGGACAAAAAAAAAACCCAGTCTGACTTCTCCACAAGGATACTGAAAAATGTGATAAATATGTCAATGCATACTTCATCTATAAAGGTATAGATGACCCTTGCAAATCACCTGACCGTTATGACACAATTTCACTCAATGTGGACCAATTAATGTGCTCATTCATAATTTCAACCTGCAAGTGCTTTGGTCCTCTCCAATGCACCCCCATGGGATTCCAAAAAGCCATATTTCTTTCAATGTGAACCATGTGTGAACCATTTTCTGCCCAGAAGAGATCCATAAAGGTATTTCAAACACATACAAATGATATGATTAGGTATTTACCCTTTTTCTGGGACTTTCTTCTGTCATGGTGCTGTTTCTGAAAGATATAAGACACAACGTATTGAAATTAAAAAACACATTAAAATTGAATTCCCATCAAACAAACACTAGTCAACAACTGACATATGGCCAATGGTCCTAAAGCTACGCACCCCACAAGGCACAAATATGTGTAATACACCAAATTTCTGCTGTGACTGAGCAATGAGAATATCACCAAGGTTTGCCAAAAGAATTACTAATTTTCCTTTAATTCTGTGGATATCATTACTTGGAAATCAGGGTGAAATTCACATCAGTCAGCTTCAAAATCAAGATTTGCATTTACATTGTGTATTTATTATGTGTGCGAAGCTCTAGAACCCTTTCATTTCGTCAAACAAAATTTGACACAGGCATTGATATCACCTTGAAAATGTGAGTTATTGACATTCAGAATATTTAGAAACTATTATCGAAACAAAATGCACAGCTATAATTTGGGTTCTCCCATTGGTCTGCACTAAAAAACATGGCAAAACAAGTTTGTGAAGCATAAAAAAATGCCCCTATCAACAGCAGTAAGGAAAATAGTGAGCAGATCGAGCTAGAATTTGCAACCCAATTTCCTGACCAGTGGCTCCAACGCTCCGGCTCGTTAACTTAATAAAAATCCTGAACTGGTTCTTGACCGATAATTAGTTGAGGAACACATTTAAAGATAAGGTGGAGTGCTGGTCATGTAATTGCAATGTTAAACTCGATCTAATCAATGGTCATTTCACATCATAATCACCGGATCTACCCTTGGCTATAGGCTCTAGTCTGTTCAACTTAGATAGGAATCGGAGTGAAACTTACATCAGTCAGATATCAAACCTTAAAGATTTCATAATCATTCATTTATAATCATACATACATACATGTATACATGTGAGTAGCTTCAGGACCAGCTAACTAGCATGTCAAACAAAACTTTACATGTGATGGCAAGGGCACTGTATCAATTGGAAAATATGCGTCGACATATGTCACACACAATTTTCTCAACAAACCTAACATTGTAACTTCAGAATACGAATCATAGCTATCAAAAAAGTGGCTTGTATTTGTAAGAAGGTCAGGAATTAGATAACATTTCTGCCATTGAAAAGAAAGTGCAAAGCCTTAGACCTCCATCATCATCATCATCATCATCATCATCATTCATTCATTCACATAATTATTATAATTCATGACTGCAAAATTGTATCGTCAAGTATCAGCAAGTTAACAACCATGACAAAAGTCATCAACATGATCAAGCATCTTTTTAGAAAAAAAGGGGAAAAGGTAATAATTTTAGCAATGCAGTATGGTAGGTCCACTACATATCGACCACCCTTTTTTAAACCGACCACCTTCTTGCCATAGACTCATCGCGTATATATAAGAAATACGCATGGGACTAAGCGCAATGCGCAACGCAGTGGTACCAGACTCACTTGCTCAAGAAAAATGAGGAGGAAACAGGTAAGAAATTTATAAAATTCATAAAATATACGGTTATAATGTTATTATATTCGATTGCCTTATAAAAAAAATCCTTGTTTGTGGTTTTTAGAACACATTTCCATCGATTTTCGGACGATAAATGTTCCGTAGCCGACAGTATATGTACATGTATCTACTAATATAATGACGTCATACGGCTTTCTGTATGTCGCCAGCTACGCACATATGTCATAAATAATCTGTATGCATATAAGCGGGAAAAATATGATGATGATGATGACGAATCCCATTATTGTTGCATCCAGTGGATTCACTTTGCGTGCATAATCAGTAGAGGGCGGGTGGTCGGTTCATAAAAAGGGCTTATTTAGCGCACAGAAACAAACATGCGTTTGTTTACGTCGCGCGCGCCGCACTGGTAGGACCCAACCCGTCATCATTGTGGAATGACGTGAATCTGCAGGATTTTTCGTCCAAGATAGATCAATTGTAGGTAAATTTGACAAATAGTTTTGTAGATATCGTGATTTTAACATTAGGCGGTCGATAAGGGGTAGGTCCAACCATACTCCAGTAGGACAATGCAGGACATGAAAAGTTTGGTCTACATGTACATCCTTAGTGCCATAATACTCAACTCATTGATTAAGTTAAGGGTTTCGGCTATATTAGCTAATATGCCCAGTAATCCTCAAATTGGCAAAAATCCTACCTAGGATATCGAAAAAACAGTGAGCAGAACAGAGGTACTGAATTTCTATAGAGTGGAGGTATAAAGCCTTAAGAGCAACGAGCTGTACCGTCAACTGCTCGTGGTCCAGTGGTATTAAGAAATCTGCATGGTCGAAGTATCCTTATTCTACACCGCACGTTCTACAATGTTGCTGGTTCGAATCCCGCTCTTCTAAGTTCTTGACTGATATTTTTTCAGTTATCAGGTAATGAATTAACAAGTCAATAGCGTTTATTCCGTTGAAAATGATCAGAATTTCAATAATAAAAACACAAGAAACTTGACTAAATATTCACTTGGTCAGGCGGATTTAATGGTGGCTGGGCATAATAACGAATTTGGCCAGGGTTTCTTCAGTTCAGGAAGAAAAGTCATTAACAGTCAAGACAAGACAAAATTCAACACAAATCAACACCAATGAACATAGACCGAAAAATCAGTCTATTTCGTTCGGGGATATGCTCCGCTGAGACTACGTCTGGCTTCGCGGAATCCCTCTCCTACATAGACCGAAGTCTGCCCAAGCCACTCCCGTTGGGGTCCATCGCTATGTGCTTTCCTATGGTGCTACAATATTCGGCTCATCGCGGACGAGCTATACACCCTTGTGCATTACTTTTGCTTTGACCAAAGTTCGATTAAAATATTACAAATACCACATCACATAAAATCACCAGCTCTACTCATACTTACATGAAAATAAAAAAGACTTGCAATCGGAGTGATTATACGTACGTTTTCAATATTTCTTTGGCAAAAAAAAATGCGATAGAAATGTCACAATGCTGGTCTCTCGAAAACCCGATTGCCAATCACCATTGCGCACGCGCAGTAGTACATCAACATGAATGAAAAGATCGTTCACGATCATCCGCGATATAATATTCTTGCCTTTTTTCATCGGAAAATATTCAAATCGTAAAATTCATCCTCCTTCACGCAAATCTATGATTATTTATTGCATTTTAAGTAAGGTTTGTAAGATTATCTTACATGGTATTTGTAATATCTTTACCGAAATACGATGGAACGACAGATTTATCAGCTTTGACTGCATTTGAGTCAGGAGCTCCGCAGCAAAGCTGGGACCTACGTACGCGCGCGCGTGCGTTCACTACATTAATATTCCATTCGCCTCGATTCATTTGCGATAACCCCGCTGACAACATGTCAAAACGAGGTTAATTTTGGATTAAATTTGGATTATTTCAAAATTCAGGTGAGCGCACTATATTTAGTACCGTATAGTCGCGTGTATACGGCGCACTTTTTTTCATGGCAGAGAATGTCAAAAGTCGGGGTGCGCCATATAAACGAGTACAAGGAAATGACAACGAAATGCAGCTCTTACTGGGTCTTGCCCGCCAGCGCTACCCGCCGCCCCAGGCCCCCGGCGCGGCCGGACATATCACATGTAACACTAGGCCTATGTCATTGCACTGTATCGGGGTAGTGTGCAGTTGAACGACAATTGTCCGATTTTTATATTAAAAACTCCGCTTTATAAAACAATTATCGAAATTCTACATACATGGCCAGTATAATCCTAGTCTAAGCTTCACTTTCATAACTGTAATGACGAAAACCAGATTGAATTCGCGGCTATAATGATGAAAATAGATTGTCTTTTTCATTTGTTCGCAAGGTGGCTGTAGATGACTGTACGTGGTATGACCAAGAGGTGGCGCGCGCGCGATAAACGGCATGAGCTAGCTACAGAGAGTATCTACACTGATCCGCCATGTTTTACACAAAGACAGCATACGTGCAGGATTATTATGCGCGTGTTACAGCTCTCTTTATAAACGGCCTCTGGCATCTTCCTTTTTCTATTTTACGTGACCTACGGGCGCCATTTTTTTTTCTTCGATTCTAACGAACAATAATTTTTCTTCCGATTGGTAGCCTAGTTTGAATTATTATTTTGTACCGTCACTGTGGTATGAATAATATTTGCTTCCTCAAATTTTGGAGGGGTTTTCCTTTTAGTTCTTCAATGTCTTATATTTTTAAGTGAGGGGCAGGCTTAATTGTTGACCATTGCTTTTGATATTTGATCTAGGTTTTTTCTTCGTAAATTCCCTCTTTCGGTAGGCCTACTTTTAAAGAAAATTATTACTATTCCTTATCTTAATATTTCTTAATTCTGATGTACTCTAACAATGAATAAATTTGTGCCTCGAATTTTTCTAAAGACCTGAAAGCTATCTTTTCATTTTATATTTTCTTCTCAGACTTTTTCTTTTTCCGTGATTTATTTATTTTTTATTTTTTGGTGTGTTTGTGTGTGTGGTGTTGTTAGTTCTTCAAACGCTGAGTTTCCATTCCGGAGTAAATTTCGTTGATTTGTTTCATTAATTTTTATATTATTACACCGGATTTAGATATGCAAACCAGCAATGATATATTATGTTCTGTCCCTAGCCCTGCCCCCTAAATATTCATCTCGCTCCCTCGCTCACGCTTTCTCTCTTCCAAGCTCTCCCGCGTGAGTTTCCCTGTCTTGCTCATACAATGAAGTATGCGCTATTAACGGCGTTGTACACACACATACCCCTACGTATACACACACTGTATACATATGTACTGATAGATTTTTGCGGAGCTAAGTAGCGGCGCTGATATGACTGGAAGTTCAAACTTTCACTCATTCTGGGGCCGATTCCGAGCCTCGTATGTATTATCACGCGATAGAATCGCGCCATGTGCAAAGACGGCAATATTTTTTTTTTTTAATACAGAGGGTCGAAAGTATGGATGCGCCTTATATACGTGTGCGCCGTGTACACGCGACTATACGGTATAGGCCTAGGCTAGGCCTACATTATTTTTACTATATAAGTTAATTTATGTCGATCTACGACTTCTAATTAGTAATAAACGTGTAGGGTGAGGTACCTCATACTTTTGGCCATAGACCCTAGTGGTTAAGGCCCGCAGAGAGGTACTCGACTACGCTACGGTGACTATGGTAGGCTTCCCTCTGTCTTGGAGTTGGACATGTTGGAGGAGAGCCTCGAAAGTCAAAAAATGTTATTATAAAACTCCTCCAAACAGACGGATTTTTCTGTCTACAAGTACAACATGTACAATGAACACTGCCACTGGAAATGGATTAAACAGCAATGAATAAGGTCAAGAAGTGTATGTTAAGCTACAGCCTACAATACAACAATAACATACAATTATTACAATTGAATGAGGTAACATGAACAATTTGCCATAGGCCTAGGCCCTAGGCCCTAATTATGAAACTTTAAGGTCTATTATTATTAACATGGGTAGTTTTTTAATTTTAATTCATCACTAACTAGGCCTACAACAAAATCGCCGGGCTCACAGACACAGATCAGAGGGATCGGTGGCAATAATCCCACTTTCGACATGTTTCGAATTCGACTCGAGCTCAAGTCATGTCAAGTCAAGCTGACCTGGTCCTGGTTGGCCTGGCAAAGAAAATCTTTTCTGAATTAATATTAGAGAAAGAATTTACTCTAGCAATGGAATTCCATAATTACCTTTCAGTTGTACTTCATGTAATTGTGTTAGTCCAAGAGTTAGAATTTTGGGACACCACAAAAATCTCGAGTTTCTCCGTCGACATGCATCACGGGATTCACCATGTGCACACATACAACATACAGATTATGCACAAAACATATAGGCGCATAAAATGCATTGGATCGCATGAGTTTCTACAGTACATACCCTGCTGCTGATACGAATCGCCTCCATAGCCAGTGTGACGCGTTTACTAATTACGGTGTATATTGTGTTTAGGCAGCTCTGAGAAGACTGACCCCGTTATTATTTTGTACACAATTATTTCCATCGTTTTCTTTTCTGCATTATGTTCATTATATACGTTTTATAATACTTTGTTTATCTGAGCATTATATCATGGTAAAATTCAAATTCAAATTCATGTATCGATTACAATTCCAAACATAAGGACCATTCTCAACTTCAATTTAAAAAGGATACAAAAGTCATGTATTACAATAGACCTGTTTACAAATATATTCAAATGTTATGCATACTTTCAAAACAAGCTTGTTTTTGACAACCTGAAAGCTTGTCAGATGCTTGTCAGACATAGCAACAAGTAATGTATGCAAACTGGATTCCAGGTATTGTAGTTCATTCATTAATAACAGGTTCATGGAATACCTCGTTACTATAGGTCCCTGCATGCAGAAAAGAAACATCCATAAATTAGTAACTTTGTAAACAAGTCTGTTCAAATGGTAACATAAATTACAAATTTACAAACTGCCACAGGCCTCTTCGGAACTTAATATATTAGGATATAATAACTTCAAAATAATACTTATGCATAAAATATTCGAACATCATGGAACAAAAAAATAACACCTGCTTTATACCCTTTACAATTATTACTTCTCATATTACTCTTTTTTACACAATATTCAAGGAGATAAAACTACAACATATAATTTTTCGTCATAAAACAGCAAACTAGAGCTAATCTTCTAATCTCCATTTTTAGCGTATATAACGAACTTAAAAGTATTAATAATCAATATATCCACAAAAAGAAGAACCCTTTAAAAAAACAGAAATATATATATAGAGAGAATAAAAAACACACACACAACAACAACAACAACACAATCTAACCATAACAAACAGATAGTAGGTGTTAAAAACTATACAGTGGACACTTTTGATCGTTATAAACTAAAAAAAATAAGTTATGCCTAGTTCACATTTGGCTTGCGATGTGTCTATGGAGCCCGTAAACTGCCCGTATCCCCCTTTCCGCGCGGCCTCCGTTCGGAGGCTGTAAGATTTTCGTGCCGATTCACGGGCTCCGCAGCCTCTACGATTTGTTATCGAGAGGAATTTTACAAATTTTTAAAAATAGTAAGACCGTATAGCCTGTAGACATGTCGTAGGTGACATCGCACAATTCTCGCACGGGCACCGTGCAATGGCCAAGCGTGATCGTGCAGCAAACGCACGATTTTTGGTGGACATGGGGGCAAAAAAAAAATCGTAAGGAGATTGTATATTTGCACGACCCTCGCACAGCTATCGCAAGGTTGCCGCTCGCTGCCCGTGCAGTACCCGTAAAATATGAAATATGTACACATAATCCCTATTGCATGGGGATTGGGATCCTCAAACGGCACGGCGACTGCACAGTCACCGTACCACCACCGTGAAGCCTCGCCACGGGAGCCGTGCGGGCTCCGTACGATTTCCTCATGGTTGTGGAGACTGTACGGCAACTGCATTGACATCGCACAATGCCCGTACGTGAATTTAGACGGGTTGCCCCCGAGGTCCCGAATAACAAATTGCACGATGCCCGTAGACAATGTGAACACAAATGCCGTAGCCCTTAGCCACGTACGATGCCCGCAAAATTGCACGGAAAATCGTAGACACTTTTATCGCACGGCGTCCGCGGCAAATGTGAACTAGGCATAAGTTGAACGATGTACAATTTATTGCGAGCAAGTGTTATGGCATTTCTCTGAATACTTTTCTTGAAATATCGTTCTGGATATTGAATTAGATTTGTCACTTTTTGGAAAATAATTCCACGAGAATTAATTGCTTCATATTGCAACAACTGCCATTGTGCATTAATTGCAGCTGAAATTTCAGAACACCTTTTTAACCCAGAGTCATGAATCATTAATGACACTGGACATCAAAGAGTTTGCAGAAATGACAGTTGCCACACACAGTGGCAATTGTTGTGTCCTGAATTCAGGGGCGTCGCTAGAAAGAAAAGAAGGAAATGAAAACGGAAGGAAACAAGGGTGTCGATCCGTGTTCACGATTTGAGGGGACCGGCGAGGGAGCGAAGCCAGCGGCGTATCGGGATTATGGCGCCTAGGGCAAAAAATGAAGTTACGCCCCCGTGCCCAAACTCATCTACGTTAGCGAGGGAGCAAAGCGACCGAGCGGCAAATTTTTCAATTTTTAACCCTAAAGAACGCAATTTCTTGTGTATTTTACCCAGGAAATTTTGCAATTGACCACCGCAATTAAGCGGTAGAGAAGCTCGAATTTTATACATTGATCAGCGGTTTTCTATTCCCTCACTTCTACAATCGGGAGCAAAACTGACGAAAACCCTATATATACAGGGTGTCTCTAAAAAAGGTAAACCCAACTACAACGGCAAATTTTCAGAAAACTATAAAATATTTACACATTATTTTTTCATGGTTAGATAGTCCAATAAGTCCTCTGTCCAATTATATCACTTATAGGTTATCTTATAGGTTATCTAACTGTCATGCATGACTGAGCATGATTCAACTTAGTGAATGTGTGTCAAATCATCACTGTGGCAAGTTAGAATTGCACTTTGATTGGAAGTTCTGACATAGGAAATGTCTGATTTCCTACGAGCATAGCTTAAGGATTTGTACCCTCGACATGACCGCCATTCCTTTCGATGCAAAGCTCGCAACGCCTCCTCATGTCCCTGACAGCACGCCTGATCATTCCCTGATCTTGTTGTAATCGGTTCATGTTATTATGTTATTATGCGTTGCCTCAGCTCCTGTGGCCGGTATAGGGTTTGGAACACTTTTCCTTTATACCCCAAAGAAAGAAATCGCATGATGCAGCCATGATGTCAGATCTGGTGAACGTGCAGGCCACTCAAATAGGCCCTGAATGCATGACAATAGCAAGAACGAACTTGCCACAGTGATGATTTGACACCCATTCACTAAGTTGAATCATGCTCAGTCATGCATCCCTCCAAGTGCCGCTAAGGGCACGTGCCCCCTGCCCCCTAGATAGCCTACGCCACTGAGCGAAGCGACCGAGCGGAGGAGGGTGTGGGAGGGGGTATCCCCCTCCCACACCAGCGACTTTTTCAAAAATCTGTCTATAAAACTTGCATTTTAGAGCATCCAAAATTGTTTTTTATTATGAAAAGAAGGAATGCACGGATCTACACCAATGGACAGAACCCCTCATTTGAGAATAACAATGCGAGCGAAAGAATTTTCTTCGATATTTTCGCACTGAAATTATGGAATTTCTTATTTCCTTACTTCTGTCATTAAAGAATGTGATGGTATTTCAAGATCAAACATAATGAGTTGGGATAATTATTAGTTTTAAGTTAATGTATCATAATTCTTATTTATTTCATCCAAAAATATTGGGGGGGGGGGGGGTGATAATACAGGCCATCCCCCCACCTCAAATTTTTTTTTGATATATACCCCCATCCCCCTCGGGATCGACACCCATGGGGGGGGGGGGGGGGGGATGACCGGCGAGGGAGCGAAGCCAGTGGCGCGTCTAGGGCTGATGGCACCCGGGGTAACTTATCTATGTTATTGTACAAGCGAGGGACCTAGCGAAAAAAAAAATATTGTATCATTTTTTTAAAACTTTGCATTATAGGCTACAGAGCTACAGAGCCGATAATATACGTGGGAGTTGAATTCAAATTCAGATTAAGATTTATTGACTGTTTTCAATAATTGATGTCACATCATAATAGCTTTTAAAACTGATAGTGAATAATTTTCATGTACTACCTGGGGGCGATATATCTTTGGGAGACAAACCTTACATTAAGTTTATTAGTGTCCCCTCCATGGCCGATCCCCTCCCTCTTCCAAGATCACCGTGATGCGCCCTTACGGTGATGTTTCAGTTAATAACTGGTAATTAAAGTATCCTCAATCGTTGAAAAATATAATAAACATAGAGGGTGTCCAGAGGGAAAGAGAGAGAGAGAGAGAGAGAGAGAGAGAGAGAGAGAGAGAGAGAGAGAGATCTGGAACTATAGTGTAAAACGGAATCGCAAAATGAACGCTGCCGCTCGACGTCTGCGCGCGCGACGTACTCGCACGACCGGCAAGATACAGATTCCCCGTAGCGTTACGCACTGCTCGCCGCCTCCTCGATCCTGTAAGTAAATGAACATGTGAAGGGACTTTTCGAGTAGCAGTCGATTGAAATACAACACATGTAGGCCTACATCATATTTTAAAGAATTTGGGCCGGGTTTAGACCTCTCTAACGTTGTAAAATTTGATGCCTGAAGGAAGAAGAAAGTGATGTCTAAAATGTACATAAAAATTCCTAGCATTAAGTGGGTGGAGTTGGGGGGGGGGGGGGCCGGGTATGTGACCCACTAAAAAAAATTGAGAAGAGACAGATACGTGACCCCACTAAAAAAGATTGAGAAGACAGATACGCCCCTCCCCCATTAATCTCCCTAAGCTTCCAGTGTTCTCACCAGTTTTAATACCGAATACCACAAAGAATGAACCTCAATTCTGTACAATATAGGAGCTTAAGAAACTTCAGAAGGATTTTTTTTCCAGCCGCGGGTAATCAGGATAGGCAAAGATCGACTTTCCATAAAGTCTGAAAAATATGTGACAAGCAGACACCCCCCCCCCCCAAAAAAAAAAAAAAAAAAAAACCCAAGCAAAACACCAACAACAACACAGCAACAACAATAAAAAGATCATTACAAATTTTGGGCGCCTTTTCACTCCACAAGACACTTGCAGCATTCCGGAGCCCAGCACCCCATCACTTTGCATCACAGAATCTTTCACGGCACCACCCCCTTAAAAAAAAATCCTGAGAAGGGAAATAGTGGATGCCGTGCCGCATTCCTAGTAGGCCTATATCCACAGACCACAGGTTCCATGCAGGTAACACATCATAAACACCGGGGACGGGGTGGGGCGGGAACTACTCTTGACCAGTATAAAACAGAAAAAGAAAAGATAAAAGATACATAAACAGAAAATTTAAAATGGGGTTTTGAAAAAGGGTCTTTACTCTTTAGACTCAGAGTCATGCATAGGTGTACGGTCACATTTTCACCAGGAGCTGATGCCTCTTGCCCGGAATATCAACTTTCTGGTTTTCTAATTTTGTGAGCGAGCAACAACAACAAAAAAAAACCTTTAAAAAAAGAGGTAAAATTTGATAATTATAATACTCTTGGTGAAATATGAAAGTTACATGTTCTTGTACCCCGCTGTCCGAATTTAGATAATGATTGCCCAGATATTTGTATTTTTCAATTCTTTGGGGGTGCCTCTGTCACTGCCTCTGATGCCTCAGAAGGTGAGAGGCAGAGTCATAAGAATAGGCCTATTGGTCCCGGAAGAAAAAAAATAAAAAGATAGGCATCACACCCCCACCCAGTTTCTCTCCCCTCTACCAACGCACGGTTATTATTGTTTAGTTATCTTTTTATAAATCTATTTTTCAGAGTACAGTGCATTGTTTAAAAATTAAAAAAATCTGCCCTTTGAGACCCTACCCTGCCGGTGTAGCACCGGCCCTCTGTAAGATACCATACATAGCTGACCTCGAGCGAGCTCGCGCTTGGCTAGGCTGGCTCACGCTGACACATGAGCTACACCGTACCGAGGAGCTCCCGGTGCGTCGCGTCCGGATTCCGCTAGCTAGAGCTGTCGATCGAGTCTCCTTTGCGTTGTTCAACTCCACGCTGCTGAGCTTCTCGTTA
This sequence comes from Heliocidaris erythrogramma, assembly GCA_025617745.1. NCBI lineage: Eukaryota > Metazoa > Echinodermata > Echinoidea > Camarodonta > Echinometridae > Heliocidaris > Heliocidaris erythrogramma. The sequence goes on from CM046858.1 coordinate 5,930,879, forward strand.
TTCTAATCTGAGTCTCATTTCCATCTGTATTGGAGGAGCAAAATGCTAGCTGCAACTGCTGTAGTAGGGAGGTGAGTAACCCCAGGGAGCTCCAACGCTGCGCGTTGGAGCTCCCTGGGGTTAGGAGGTGAGTATTGCTACTGAAGTGACTTTCAACATGACTTTTGAAGAATGACACTTTAAGTTTAAATAAAATAAAGTCGACAAAACTCGACTAAGTCTAACTCTAAGAGTCTAACTCACTAAGAATGTAAGAATAGATTAAGAAGAAGACATTGTCATTATTTTAGTAACGTTAGAACTGAGAAGAAGAAGGAGGAGGAGGCGGCAAAGGCAAATCTTGAATGACAATTCAGAAATCAGACAAGATGACAGAGCAAAAACTTGTTTATTCTTAGGACCATAACGTTCAGTCTTCAGAGATACAAAAATTCTGTGACTAGTATGTACGATACGTAAACCATGGAATAATCTTCACAACGACACCATTACTGCCCCGAGTGTCTGAGTGTGCACAGTTCTGAAGTAGCTTTGGATAGGTGCTGGAAAATGAGCCCATTAGTACGATTATGAATTGCCTGCACCAGGAAACGATCCAGCCATCTTGAAAAGGAAGAAATGAATACACTACAGGCATAATGCCTGCATTCAGTATCTTCCCTAGGTATCCCTAGGTAAGAAGAAGAAGAAGGAGGAGGAGAGAGAGAGAGGGGGGGGGGGGGGGGGAAGGATAGGAAAAGAAGAAGAAAGAGTGTTAAGTCAGAGAGAGCGAGAGAGAGAGAAAGAGAGAGGGGAGGCTAGGACTAGGAGGACAAAGCCAAATTCCTTGGTCAGCAATCAGACTTAATATGATTGAGTCAACAACATGACAAGGCAAAAAAAAAAAGGCAAACCAGTTATTTAGTTAGAAAAAAAACCAGAGGTAGGCACTAACACTAAATAACAGTATCTACAGATAGGTGAAATCTGAATGAAATCTGATAAGCAAGAAAGTTATGTGACATGTTATGATTCAGATCGAACAGTTACAAAATCCTTTCAAAATCAACCATTCCTTGTCTGGATTCAGGTGCTGTCTTTGTTACTATAGTGTTAGAGGATAATTGCTTAAAATGTATAGAATGGCAGGCCTATGGTATCAGGACCAAAACTTGATGCTTTAGCTTGTGCAGGACTAATACATGCAATAGATCTAGGTGCTTTGAAACTGAGGAAATACAATTTAGTTTCTCACCACACATTTCTTTTGTTTCCATCTATAAAGGGCACTTCTGAGGAGTCATGCCAGAGTTGTCTCTGGAGTGAGTTCCCTTCACACGTTGCCAGAGCTTCCCTATGACTACAATGCCTTGTCACCAGTCATCAGTACTGAGATCATGGAGCTCCATCACAAGAAACATCACAACACATATGTGACCAACCTCAATAATGCTGAAGAGGCATTGGAACATGCAGTTGAAGCAGGTAAGGTGAACACCCCCTTTCTCTTCTCTCTTTCCCTCTCTCTCTCCTTCTCTCTCTGCTCGCTCTCTCTTAAGACCAAAAAGAGAAATCATTGTTTTTACAGGGATCGAAGTACACAATAAAAGAGAAAATCTTATTTGTGAAAAAATACTTTGAGTGATATTTGGGATTACTTACATTAGCTGAGACAAGCTTTTTGATAAAGGACAAATGTGGCTTCAGTATGAATTATGAATGACTGTTTTGGGGCAAATTGCTGCTCTCCTATTAATATATCATTGGTATATCATTGGTCAACAAAGATAATTATCAATTTGGAACAAAATCGCTGTTTTTGTACCAAAAATGCGCTAGCCTTTTGAATTTTTCAGCTGAAAATATTTATAGATGAATATTATAGATGAATACAAGAAAATATTTATAGATGAATACAAGTACCATCTCATTGTTAAATATCACCTAATTTAAATCATCAGCGTTGACATGCTCTGTGTAACAATGTTTTCTTTTGTTTGGTGCTCCTAGGCGACATCAGCACAATGATATCTTTACAATCAGCGCTAAAGTTTAATGGAGGAGGTCACATCAACCACACCATCTTCTGGCAGAACCTCTCACCAGATGGTGGAGGAGAACCAACAGGTACAGTGACCACACCCTAGAATAAGAACCTCTCACCAGATGGTGGAGGAGAACCAACAGGTACAGTGACCACACCCTAGAATAATAACCTCTCACCAGATGGTGGAGGAGAACCAACAGGTACATTGACCACACCCTAGAATAATAACCTCTCACCAGATGGTGGAGGAGAACCAACAGGTACATTGACCACACCCTAGAATAATAACCTGTCACCAGATGGTGCAGGATAACTAACAGGTACATTGACCACACCCTAGAAAAAGAATCTTTCACCAGACGGAGGATAAGTAACAGGTATATTGACCACACCCTAGAATAAGAACCTCTCACCAGATGGTGGAGGAGAACCAACAGGTACATTGACCACACCCTAGAATAATAACCTCTCACCAGATGGTGGAGGAGAACCAACAGGTACATTGACCACACCCTAGAATAAGAACCTTTCACCAGATGGTGGAGGAGAAGCAACAGGTACATTGACCACACCGTAGAATAATAACCTCTCACCAGATGGTGGAGGAGAAGCAACAGGTACATTGACCACACCCTAGAATAAGAACCTTTCACCAGATGGTGCAGGAGAAGCAACAGGTACATTGACCACACCCTAGAATAAGAACCTCTCACCAGTTGGTGGAGGAGAACTAACAGGTACATTGACCACACCCTAGAATAATAACCTCTCACCAGATGGTGGAGGAGAAGCAACAGGTACATTGACCACACCCTAGAATAAGAAACTCTCACCAGATGGTGGAGGAGAACTAACAGGTACATTGACCACACCCTAGAATAATAACCTCTCACCAGATGGTGGAGGAGAACTAACAGGTACATTGACCACACCCTAGAATAATAACCTCTCACCAGATGGTGGAGGAGAACCAACAGGTACATTGACCACACCCTAGAATAAGAACCTCTCACCAGATGGTGGAGGAGAACCAACAGGTACATTGACCACACCCTAGAATAATAACCTCTCACCGGATGGTAGAGGAGAACTAACAGGTACATTGACCACACCTTAGAATAATAACCTCTCACCAGATGGTGGAGGAGAACTAAATGGTACATTGACCACACCCTAGAAAAAGAATCTTTCACCAGACGGAGGATAAGTAACAGGTATATTGACCACACCCTAGAATAAGAACCTCTCACCAGATGGTGGAGGAGAACCAACAGGTACATTGACCACACCCTAGAATAATAACCTCTCACCAGATGGTGGAGGAGAAGCAACAGGTATATTGACCACACCCTAGAATAAGAACCTGTCACCAGATGGTGCAGGATAACTAACAGGTACATTGACCACACCCTAGAATAATAACCTCTCACCAGATGGTGGAGGAGAACTAACAGGTACATTGACCACACCCTAGAATAAGAACCTCTCACCGGATGGTGGAGGAGAACTAACAGGTACATTGACCACACCCTAGAATAATAACCTCTCACCAGATGGTGGAGGAGAACTAAATGGTACATTGACCACACCTTAGAATAATAACCTCTCACCAGATGGTGGAGGAGAACTAAATGGTACATTGACCACACCCTAGAAAAAGAATCTTTCACCAGACGGAGGATAAGTAACAGGTATATTGACCACACCCTAGAATAAGAACCTCTCACCAGATGGTGGAGGAGAACCAACAGGTACATTGACCACACCCTAGAATAATAACCTCTCACCAGATGGTGGAGGAGAAGCAACAGGTACATTGACCACACCCTAGAATAAGAACCTGTCACCAGATGGTGCAGGATAACTAACAGGTACATTGACCACACCCTAGAATAATAACCTGTCACCAGATGGTGCAGGATAACTAACAGGTACATTGACCACACCCTAGAATAATAACCTCTCACCAGATGGTGGAGGAGAACTAACAGGTTCATTGACCACACCCTAGAATAATAACCTCTCATCAGATGGTGGAGGAGAACCAACAGGTACATTGACCACACCCTAGAATAATAACCTCTCACCAGATGGTGGAGGAGAAGCAACAGGTACATTGACCACACCCTAGAATAAGAACCTGTCACCAGATGGTGCAGGATAACTAACAGGTACATTGACCACACCCTAGAATAATAACCTGTCACCAGATGGTGCAGGATAACAGGTACATTGACCACACCTTAGAATAAGAACCTCTCACCAGATGGTGGAGGAGAACTAACAGGTACATTGACCACACCCTAGAATAATAACCTCTCACCAGATGGTGGAGGAGAACTAACAGGTACATTGACCACACCCTAGAATAATAACCTCTCACCAGATGGTAGAGGAGAACCAACAGGTATAATGACCACACCTTAGAATAAGAACCTCTCACCAAATGGTGGAGGAGAACCAACAGGTACATTGACCACACCCTAGAATAATAACCTCTCACCAGATGGTAGAGGAGAACCAACAGGTATAATGACCACTCTACAATTGCAGTCATTTGTATCTCCTGTTCTTTATGATACTCCTCCTGATCCTCAAATATTCATAATGAACTGTGATAAAATAGCTAATATTTTTGTTGGCTCATTCTAAAGTCTTTCTGGAACCAAAAGATATATTTTACCCGTTGTGATTTCAGTCTGTATAATGTGAATGATGATCATACTTTATTCCATTTTTGTGATCTTTTCTGAAGTGTACAAGTACCTACAGATCATTCCTATAGTATGCGGCATACTCCGTTAACATTTTTAAACTATGGAGCATGTAAATCCTATACATCAGAATTTGAGAAAAGAATGGTTTTAGCAGCACTGTCTGATGATTTATACTTCATCTTAGCCCTTATTTATTTCCATTTTGCTAATGAAGATTTATGATTATCGTTATTGCTTGAAATTTGTGTGAAAGATTGATAATCAAGCTACAGAGTGAAATTTATACCTCAAAATATATTGAAAGATAGCATTCTTCCTTGTCCATTCTACCTTCAATATCTCTGTCTCTCTTTCCCTTTCTCCTTCCGTCTTTCTCTTTGTGTTTCTGTCTCTCTCTGTCTCTCTGTTCTTCCTACACTTTTATCAATCACACCTTCCCCACTCGCTCTCTTTGTGTCTATATGTTTGTCTTTCTATCACTGTCTCTCTCACCCTCTATCTTTCTCTCCGTACATCTCTTCTCATCTGTCTCATCAGGTGAGTTACTGAATGCAATCAAGAAAGACTTTGGTTCGTACGATGATATGAGGAGTAAGCTGAGCGCTGCAACTGTCGCTATCCAAGGCTCTGGTTGGGGTTGGTTAGGATACAACAAGGGAACCAGAAGTATTCAGATTGCAACTTGTGCTAACCAAGATCCTCTCCAAGCTACCACAGGTAAGGCATGTCTGCGTCCAGATCATTAAATATTTAATGGTAGTGAGTGAGATGGTAAAGAGTACCGGTAAAGTTATTTCATGAGGTTAGGTTACAATAAGGGAAGTGGAAGTCTTCAGGTCGCTACCTGTGCATCTACCTGACTGAGATCAGGGGAGCGTTTCATCAAGCGTTTTGTCAGTGATTTTTACCGACAACTGTTATAAGCTACTGAAATCCTTGCATCTGATTGGCTGAGAGCAAATTTGTCAGTAAATATCACTGACAAAACGCTTGATGAAACGCTCCCCCGGTGTACAAATATTTAATGGTTATGAATAAGATATTAAACTATTTCTTGAGGTTAGGATACAAAGGAACTAGCAGTCTTCAGATTGCTATCTGTGCTAGCCAAGATCATCTCCATGCTACCACTGGTAAGTCATGTGTGCATCTACCTCATTGTGATCTGATATACAAATATTTAATGTTTATGAGATAGTAAAACTATTTCATGGGGTTAAAATACAATGGAACCAGAAGTCTTCAGATGATAAGTGGATAATCAAGATCCTTTCCAAGCTACCACAGATAAGACATATCTGTATATTTCTCATTGAGATCAGGTATATTTAATGGCTATGAGGGAGATAGTAAAAACTATTTCATTAGGTTAGAATAGAAGGGAACCAGAAGTCTTTAAATTGTTATCTGTGCTAACCAAAATTGTCTTCAAGCTACTACAGGTAAGACATGCATCTGCATCACTGAGATCAGCTATCCAAATATTTAATGGTTATATAGTAAATATAGTATAGAGTGATATAGTAAAACAATTTCATGTGTTTAGGATACAACAGGGCAACCAGAAATTTCAGATTGCTACCTGTGCTAATCAAAATCCTACTCAAGATCATCCTATATATAAGATGACATGTCTGCATCTATCTCATTGAGATCTAATATACAAATATTTTATATTTATGAATGAGATAGTAAAACTATTTCATAAGGTGAAAAATACAGCTAGCTGAATTGAATGAAACACTGACATATCTCACTGAAATTAAACAATATCTTTTTCATTTTCTTGCATCTCACATTAAACAATGAAATATTTGTTTTATATAACATCCATGGTCATTTATCCTGGATAAAATAGAAGGATACCCCATCATCATCATAATTATATTATAATTATCATTAATTTACAGGACTGATCCCACTTTTTGGTATTGATGTATGGGAACATGCCTACTACCTTCAGTATAAGAACGTCCGTCCTGACTACGTGAAGGCCATCTTCAACATTGCTAACTGGAATGATGTGGAGAAGAGACTGACAGGCGCTATGTCCAGTTAGATATATACCTCCTTCTTAGTCAACCCTAGAATTATGCCGTTTAATCAGGAGTTTTACAACACATAGCCTGGTAGACCATCAAATGCCTCTTATCATGTCGGGCTTTGGCACTGTCTTCTGGGAGTCATAAGGACGTTAGCTCATATACGTAATACAAGAGTTAACGCCCTTCTAGTTCTCTGCAGACGACTTTAGTTTGTTATAAGATCTTACTTCATATTATTCAGTAATCCATTTCATTCATCATTATACCATTACAGATGTATTATTTCTTTGCTTTAGTTTCGCCACCTGAAGTGTTTGAATTGAAATTGAATCACATGGATGACAATTGCTCATGTTATGTGTAAGGTTCATGGGTGAAAATGACAAACTGTTTGTTTCTTTTTATATATGTAAGCCTTGAGTGATACATCATACATGTATTTATTAAATTTGAAAGCACATATGGATTTCAGGCATGACTCGTTCGTTTGCACGGACATGCTTGCATACATAAGTCTATGGTGGGGGGAAATAAGACACCAATACGTTTGACAAAATAAAGTGCTTCTGTGTGGAGTGAATGGTGTTTGCCTATTTCACAACAACGCCGGATTTCATAATTTGATTGCATGTACATGTATAGTAAACCATTGCTTAGCATCAACCTTTCAGTCAGTAGGATTTGAATAGCACTCGGGAACTTGCCATTGAACCTTGTAATCATGAGGTCAGAGGTCAAAACCGTTGATTGTTAGCATAGGGAGACAATCAAATAATATTTGATGTACTATTTCTTATGAGAAAAAAAACTGCCAAAGTGTAAAAACGTTGTTGGGATTTTCAGGGATGCATATGTAGTGCTCAGTGTTGTAGTCAAGGCCCAAACCCTCAAGGCCAAGGCATTGAAAAAACTGGCCATACGACCAAGGCAGATCATCAAGGCGCTACAACACTGGCACGGCTACCGTACACGCTAACTCTTTCTCCTGTGGTCCTTGTATTCCAGGCCTCTGTTTTCATTTGAAAATTTTGGGGTCTTGTGTGTACCTGACGACCCCTGTTCGTGTCATCGGCTCTTGCATATGAATAGTGTTGCTATATTCTCATAACCCTTTATATGTACATGTACTAGTTGTAGACTGTTTAAATGTCTTTTTGTTTACAAATATTGAATCGTTGCATTATTTTCTTCCAAAATACTCCCAAATTATGATGTATGATGGGAGGAGGAGCTCTCTCTTTGAAGCTGAAGAGGATTAGAATGAAAGATGTTATAAAAACCCTTATGAAAATTGCTGTCAATTGGAGATACTTTTTGGTTTTTGCATTGAATTAGTCTTATGAGAACCATGTGAGAACTGAAGCAGCTTTAATCATTTTTTTCTTTCTGTACATCTGGGCGGTGTTTCATCAAGTGTCTTGTCCGTGATTTTTACCGACAAATTTGCTCTCAGCCAATCAGGCAGGGATTTCAGTAGCTTATAACAGTTATTGCAACTTGTCAATTGATGACAAGTTTTATGAAACAGGGCCCTGATCTCTACTGTTACATTTTGCTGTCATGAACTAAGCTAAGCTTCACACCAGTGAACACCGTGGAGAAGTCCTGAAAGACACATTACTGTGGTACATAACAAATTTTGATCTGTAGCTTATGAGGAAGGTTTTATGTCCAGGTTGACCGTTTTACAGCAAAAGAAAATTTTTATATATACATGTAGGAAAGATCATTGAAACAGCATATCTGACATGTATGGTTTTGAATATATGGTGCTGTGAGTTTGAGAACACTTAATCTCTGAGATCATTAAAGTCAATATTGATTTTACTGCACCTATTGAATCAAAGATTATCTTTAAAAAAAATTATTTTCATCATATCACATTAAATGTGTAAAAAGTATATTTTTGTTTATTTTTTGTTCTTTCTCTTAAAGGGCGATCCGATATTTGTGACAAGCTCAGGTGTGTGGAAGTAGAAAAATAAGAGAAACAAATTGGTGAAAGTTTGAATGAAATTGGACAAACAATAAATAAGAAAGTTTTTAATGTTTGAAGGATGAGATCTCTAAATTTATGTGAATCTCGTGTATTGGTAATTGGTCACTTGACTATGACATTTATTGACAGCTTTTTGTGTAGACGCAAATGGGAGAGTTGACAGAAAATACATCACATTTTCATCTACATTATGTATTTTCAAGTTACCACATGTATAGTGATTTTCCAAAAACTCACAACTTTCTTATCGTTTATCTCATTTTGTTCAAACTTTCACCAAGCTTTTTTCACTGATTTTTCTTCTTTTCATTCAGTGGATGGCTATATGTTTGAGAGAGATCCATGAGAGAGATGCTCTCAGAGAATTATGGTAAAAAAGGGAGATGAAGGAAGAGAGAGAGAGAGAGAGAGGGGGGGGGGGGTGATGGTGGGAGATAAGATGAGAAGTATATGGTTATGATCTAGTGATGGAGAGACATATGGAAGAGAGATATATGGGAGATAGCATGGTGGTAGATAGAGGAAATAAATAGAATATTAGAGATACAGAACGAGGAGATATAGAAAGATAAATAGGGCAGATGAGAGAGAGACAGAAAGATGGAAAGAGAGGGACAGACATATATATATATATATGGTACGAGATGGAAAAGATTAGAGGTGGATAGTTGGAGGGATACAAAAGTGGGAGAGGGGGGGGGGGGGGGGGGGGAGGGGTACGGGCATTAGAAACTAAACTCTATTCAGGTTAAGACGTTAAAGAAATAGGGCATAGTAGCTGCAACGCAATATAATGACCAGGGCTCAACCCATGTTTCGATTTTCAGTTAAAATTTCATCAACTGCAAAGTCTTGTCTCCATGTTCTAAATTACATTGTACCATGCAAAATTCACCCCCCCCCCCGCCCTCCATTAACGAGAAATGTAAAAGAAAATATAGAAACTAATCTACACGTTTCTGTTAAAGTTCAAAATGAATCTTTTAATTCTTCTTTTAATTTTTATTTATCGAGTTGGTGATAATGGGCATGGCATCCATCACGCTCAAAAATATAATAATCACTGGTTCCGGTGCCCAGCATGTTGGGAGCATTATTTTAATCTACATCAAATAATATCGCAATAACTCTTGAAGTGTTAACATTGTTTATCAGTGTCGCAGGCCTTGGGGGCAAAGGGGCACGTGGCACCTTTCGAATGGTGAAAAAAAGAAAAGCGAGACAGTCAGAGAGAGAGAGAAGAGAAAGATAGGAAGAAAGAAAGAGGATAAAGGGGATATGAAAACAAACAGGATCCTCTCCCACCCCTTTCTCGTGCCCAAAGATTAATTCGCATTTCACCCACATTATCATGAGACCGATGCCGCCCCCCCCCCCCATGCCAGTTTCCCCTTGGTGTCTGGATCGACCCACGCTACCCCTCTGAGTTTTTATAGCACATGTCAGTGGCGGATCCAGGATTTAGTAAACGGGGGGGGGGGGGGGACACACACCAAAAAAAAAAGGCTTTTCCCTCCAAAATTCTCTGACAAGCAAAAAAAACAACAACAAAAAAAAAAAAAAAAAAAAAAAGGTCCTCAGTATATTAGTGTCTCCGGGGGGGGGGGGGGGGCGTAGCCCCTGTGAACCCCCCTGGATCCGCCACTGCATGTCTATTTTCAATATAACCGTGCCTATAAAGAGAGGCACGGTGATAATGAACCCTAGCCTATCGCTGATAACCATATGCCTTTATCATGGTGAAGTACCGGGGCTATGAAGAGCGAGCATATTCACTATAGTCGTAGAGGGTGAATGATTTACACGTACTGTATTCCAACTACTGAACGCACGCATGTCCAAACTTACAAAGCGAGGCCAAATTCTATGCAAGTGAAGTGATAATATGGTTTATTCCGTCAAGACAAGTCTTGTAAGGATTCAATAAAACGAGCAAAATCCATCGCTGTGCATGGAGCAATCGGATCGTCGGTGCATTTTCATGAAGAGATCCCGAGTTCGAATCTCGGCAGGGGTATATTAGGGTTACGGTTAAAGTAGCTATCCAAAGAAAATCACAAATATGGCAATTAATATATCACTAGAAACTGGGAAGCTTACAGATGGCAATCGTATAAGTTTTATGTCAACTGCGAATCTGATGATTATAAAAACAACATAAATAAAAGCTCTTCTCAGCATCTGGAATATCCGAGGATTCGCCAGATATATAGCGATGTTTTGATGTCACACTAGGGACCAATCCTGCTTAAGCAGACGACGTCCTATAATGAATGAACGTAATTGCAATGCAATTATTTATCAAATTATAAAGAGTTTTGTATATTTAAACATGACCTTATTTCACACCATTCTAAAAGGGAAAGTGAAACTGATTCTGATAACTAAAACCGTTTGATTGTAAATACACAGGAGAAGGGTCAATGATCAATGAAATAAACCCCACTTTCAAATTGAAAGCCCTCCGAATAATAGCACGGATGGTATTCGTTCCCTCTTGAAACGCCGAACATGCCCCGGTGCAAGCAGCTGAAAATACAATGGCGTCTTATTTTGTTTACAAGTGACTGATTCCTTTATTTTTTAACGCTGCATTTTTCATCAAAATAATACCATACACGAAGTTAAGAGTGAGGCAACAGACTAACATTAAGACTGACGCTAGTCAAGTAAGAGAAATAAGTGAAGAGGAGATGACAAAACAGGCACTGAAAAATGTGTAAGATGTTATGGGACATCGTCTGCTTAGACAGGACTGGTCCCTGGTGTGTCGTCACACATCTCAGCAGCGTTCGAGGAGCTCTTCAGCTGCTATATCGGGGGCTGTATTTTACCGTTCTATAATTGATAATAATCATTACTTCAAATGTTTCCAAGCGTTGAATTTGGATAACCTTGTTTAATTTATGCCATCTATGCAATAATAAGTATTAAGCCAATATTTATTTTGATGGAATTTTCTTGTAATGTGATCTTTAAGGTTAGATTTTAGGTGTTAAATTTTATTTTGCTAAATTAAAAGTAAGGTGAAACTTTGAGAAAAGACAAGTCTTATACTTGTAGTCTCTTTCAAAGTCTTCAAAACGGGGTTTCTGGTCTGTGGTACGGAAAGACGCCGGCCGGTACCAAGGGCCAATTGTGCCTAAGGGTAACTTTTCGTGGTAATTGTCCGGGAAGGGGGAATTGTTGGGGGGGGGGGGGGGTGGTAATTGTCGTGAGGGCAATCGCCCTACGGTTGTAGTTGTCCGGATACGAAGTGAAAACATTCACAATCCTAGAAGTCTTGCTTTTTTGTGCATCCACTACAGGCATATACTTTATCTGTTCTTTAGATCATCATAAATAATGTATTTATTCCTATCCGAACAAAATAAATGTATTTGTCAGGGGCGGCGGTGATCCGGGGGAACGGGGGACACGTCCCCCATATAAAAACCTTCAGTACACAAGAAAGTGCCGCTTTCAAATTAATTTTTGACCCCAAAACACCTAAGAAGTGACAATTTTTTTTATTTTTTATTTATTTTTTTTGGTGAGGGGGACTTCTCAGAGATTTAAAGGGAGCAACAAGTCGCAATCTATGGGCGGTTTTACAGTTGGCTGCTCCTTTCTTTCTCTGGATCAAAGTTCAAAGCGACTTCAATTTATCGCGCGCAGCCAATAAGAGTTCGCACATTGACCCAAATTTGAGTAAACAAGATCGCGCGTTCTTTATTCCAGTATTTGAATCTCATTGGTCGGTTACGTATGTAGGGATTCGAGTTAACGATCACGCGAGGAATTCGGCAATAACATTCCTTCGGTAGCGCACGATTGGACCTGATTGTATCCGAATTTCCCCGAGTCAGGCCAACTGGTCAGGCCCATGGATTGCGACTTGCCACTCCCTTTAAAAAGGTAAATTAGGGCCGTTAATAAGGGCTAACCCTTTTTGCGCCTCCTATTACAAAATGCTGGATTTACCTTTGTTCTTATTATTGACTGATAATAATCAAAAGATAAAATAATTAGACAATGAATTAAAGGGCCACAATTACCCCCAATTTCTACGGTTTTCAAAAACTCGGGCCAGCAGCTAGGTAAAATTATCACCCTTCCCTCGTTTTTGTATTTGTAATGGTTTTTGTTCTTGTTTTGTTGTTATATAATTTTTTTTTTTTGCTTTGAAATGACAAAAAAAAGATGCAGAGGACATCTCGACAATGGGGTAACAAAATCAAGTAGTGCAATTTCACCTTGTTTTTAGCCTATTTAGTATTGCATGTCAAATAACACCGGAATGGTTGAACTTGACCGAATAACATGTTTGTGTTCGGAGAAAAAATATCAGAATAAGAAACCCGCTTATCATCATTTTCGAAAACTGTGGACGAGAAACTGGGCCAGATGTTATTCCACGTCGGATTTACTTCCTTGTTATCTTAGCCGTTTATGCGGTCTAATATACGTCATTGCTACTGAATATTCCTTCTAATGCACTGATCTGATTTCATTTTTCATCGGTTAACTAGAGGAAAAAACAATGTGGTAGACAGTCAGGGGAGAAGTTATTACAAAATAATATTTGTGATTATGCATTTCTGTGTTTCGTTTATACCTCCAATTTAAAATTTGTTTGGACCACAATGATATCGCAAATATTGTGCGTCGACTTTAGGAAAAGTGCGACATTACAGTGGCAAAATTATTACGTAATCCGAACATTACTCAACTGGGTACTTGAGCCGATTTCTGCAATCGTGTTTCAATATGTTTGTTTTTGGCCAAATATTATAGTTTCAGTTTATATATTATCATGTTATTATTTTACCAAAGAAACCGAGATAATACTTGCATGGGCCTTTTGTGCCGCGGATTACATGGAAACTTATAGTCAGTAGTGAGGTCATATCTTTTAGCTTTGATAAAGGGGGCCACTTTGTAATTTTATGTAAAAGACTTCGGAAATCACAAAAATATGTGTTTTTGTTGATTTCATTGAAGGTTTAGAAACTTTCTTTGGACCATCTCAACTATCTACACTTCCATATACAGGTGTTATCCACAATTATAATGACTTACATACATGATATCAAAAAAGGTGATGCCATTAGATTGTCAACAATGCAATCAAACCATGTCTATAGTTTTCTGTGTGAGTTCAAGAAAAGTGATCCAAGTACATTGGGAAGAAAATCTCAACCTTCCTATCGATTTTGACTGGAAAAATACATTAAAATTAAAATTTAAACAATGAAAAACAATAAAGTGAAGCAATTCAAGTTCAAAGCACTTCGTCGTATCTTACCTTTCAGATATATGTAAAAGGAAATTGTAAATGAAAATTTGTGTGCTTTTTGCAAAAGAACCGAATCGTTTGTTCATGTTCTGTCAGAATTCCCCAAGGTAATATTATTCTGGTAACGTGTTGTCGCATTTATTCGTTATGACTTCAAACAAACACTGATAATGAATGAAAAAACAGTTGATTATTGGTATAGATTCTAAATGTTTAACTGCTAAAGATATAAATACAATCAGTATACCCACAATACGCAATATATAATATGTATATGTTGAACTTGAACTACAGTATTCTCTGGAGAAACGTATACAATAGCTTATTAGCTTTACAATATGGCATGTTTTTAAAAATGAAATGCGTTTGGATAACATTTCAAATGTTATATCAAATGCTCTGCAGCATTTTACTCCTGCCAGTGATTTTTACCCGACTGTAATTTTTTTTCTTTTCGAGATTTTCGTTGTAAAGTGAATGTATATTCATATGTATTTTACTAATGAATTGTTGATTGTACCGTATAAATAACCCTGAAGAGGTAAAAAAATAATATTTAAAAAATCTACACTTCCACGGTTACGGAAAACTATGAATGTGTCCCGGAGCGTCACTACAGGGGGCAAGGGGCACGAGCTCCCAATCAAATGGTGAAGAAAAAAAAGCGAGAAAGAGAATGAAGAAAAGGGAGAATGGGAAAAGGAAGAAGAAAAAAAGACGACCCCCACCCACACTCCCCTAAATAGCCTTGTTAATTTGCATTTGATCCAACGAGTAAGACATGTGCCCCCCTCAAGTGACACCCTTGCCACCCTCAGTTTTGCTACACCACTGAATGTATCTCTGTGTATATACATCAAGCGATGGAGTGAGTGGGCGGTCTCTCATACGCGAGCTCTTTTCTTCGCTGGTTGGAATGCAAGTGGATGCCTTTCCGGTATACTCCTGTCCACACACATTCCGATCGCATACTTCTAGTGATACACCATCAACCAACATAAACAGACGTGTACATCGCCACTCTTTCTCTCTTCTAAACATCATATGTTAGCATCATGCAGTGATGGGGATGACGGTTTGGTAGTCCATGTGTAATCTACGACGTCGGGAATGGACGACATTGAGAGGTCATCGATGACAGTCGCGAAAACAAGATGCGATCTTTTTCTTTTTAGTTTGTCAAGGTTATCGTCTGCTAAGCATAGCTGCTGACATCTTGCACTCAAAGTGCGCTTTACGTCGCTCTCAATGAAACTCCAACATACACAGCACTTGTCGTGCGGAAGAAACTAGAGTGATATGTGAGTGTATGATGATCATATTGCTTTGAACTTCATACATTATATTAATGTGAGTTAAATGAACATAAGCTGTCAGTATTACCTTTCACCCTGCTCGTGAACGTACTGTATTTCTCCTGTGATTGTGAAAGTAATTTAATCGAGCCAGCGCCCCAGCTACGCGTGACTTCGTTTTATCTGTTGGATTATAATGGAAAGCATTGTGTCGTAAACATCTTGACGGCTGTTCCTGTAATTATAAAGTGTAAACTATATATTTCGAGTTGGCTTCTGTCACACAACTATACCTTTAGGTATGTATCCAATTGTCAGTTATTAACTTATTCATTTGCCTGCCCACATAACTGCGTTATAAAACGGAAAGGGAACGGCCTAATAAATCATGTAAATAGAGTTATTATTATCATATACCTCCATAAATCATTAAGAATACGTGTTGGGCCTATTATATTCCTGTTTCACTTGACTCAATTGACTAATAATTATGATTCAATTTTTGATAAGGTTAGCTGTGGCATCGAGTATTAGTGTGCGTGATCTGAATAAATATAGTATTCATTGTCATTATACCACTTAACATGCTTAAAGGTATAATGTATCTATGAATATGATTGATTTATTTATACCACCAACAAAATTCAAGTATGTACAATACATTTTTATACAGTGATATTAAAAGGCATAAAAGCATTGGTTGGTTGGTAGAAGGGGCGAGATAATAACGCTTGCGCTAGTTGAGCCTGACCCACAACAGTTCAGCATACAATTATTACCAAAAATAATACAAAGTATAAAAAATAGAAAGTAACGTTGTTAAATACATTTCTTGTATATATACATGTAAAGACTATTTGCATGCAGTTTTTCGTGATCTTCTATGAATTCCCCCCCCCCCTATAACTATCCCCTGACTTTTATTGCATCAGACTTGGACTACTTAGCAAGCTGACTTTTTAAATACTATATCCTTTTGCAATACTTTTTATCTTATCCTAATGAACTATTATTGCTCTTATGGTCGCGCTTGCTTGACCATGGTTGTGTTATATATTACCATGATATTTTATCATGTTTTTCTCTTTCCTTGACCGTACCCTAGCCTTGCATGACCATATATTAACCTGGCTCAGTTTATTGAATGGAACTTTATAAAATCATACCATATAGTGACAAGCTTCCAAAAAAAAATAAACAAAGGATATATCAATATAAAAGGTATAATTTCTAAATGATATTTGGACTAGTGAAACCGTTAAACTGCGATTTAAAAAAAACATATAAATTTACAGTTTGGGATAAAATATAAAAGTATTTAACGTGATCGCAAAGATTTTCGACAATCAACCTTCGACACTTTCAACATAGACAAGTTTGTCCACCCCCTTTGATTTGTGCAAACATGACAATGCCATGTGTGGCTTCTATATAGACAATAGCATACAATGTGGTATGGAAATTGTCTTTGTGTTAAGATTCTTAAATTGTCACGAGGCGTGTACGAGTAAGGATATAAAAAGTGAGAATAAACCAAAATATATGAAAAGGAACCAATTATTACCCCCACGTACCCCTGTCGTTATTATTTCAAAAAGTTTTGATTGACAATATATCTGCTAGTTATGTATTCCCAAATTGCATCTATATGACTTGTGAAAACTCTCCATTGCGAATCAATTTTCTTGACTCTCGTATATAGGACAGACTTGACATGAAGAAGTATCATTAATAAATAAACTAATGCTAATAAAGCTAATAAGTAATGTTTCTTGGAAGCAACATTAATCATATCATAAACAGAAAACAAAGGAAAAGGAAGTGGGAAAAGAAAGAAAGAAGTCGCTTTGAATTTCACCTCATCATCATATTTGAGGGCCGAAAAAGGGAGGAGCAGGGGGGGGGGGGGGGGGGGGAGGACACGAGAAACTAGGAATCGATTTTATTTGGCCTAATGTGTTGCCAAAAAGGCCTTGTTCTAGGATGAACCGGTATAGCATATCATTTTTAAGTTCCATAAACTTGATAAAGTACATATGGATGAACAAGTAAAACTGTAGTAACAGGATAATGGTTTGAAATGTGAACCAACCTCGCTGTATCAGCGGAGTTGATAAAATAGTCTAAGACACAGACTCTATTTCACTTAAATACAATTCCGTAAAGCCTTGGGCGTAGCCCAATTTTGTCATCTTCTTGTTGTGTTAAAATCAGCCTTGTCAGGAGCAGCCACAATACAGGGCCTATAGAGTACTGCCTCCTTAGTCTCACATTTCAGACTCTCTTTGACCTGTTTCGACAGAAAAGGGTTGGTGCTCGCAAACTATTAGCTTGATACACATTCACTGCATAGCTTTAATGTCAGGGGACAGATTGGTCGTAAATTAGATTTGATGTCTAAGCGACTGGTATACCACATCCAGACGAAACAGATGGATAATTGCTTGTCTGGTCGGTCTGACACAGGTCAAGAGAAGATTGGGAACAAAATGGTTTCTTTCTACAACAACATCCGGTTCATATAGGCCATGCAACATATATCATTCAATTCAATTTAATTCAAATCTTTTTCTTCTTCGTTGCACTTAACATATATAGATTATAATAAAACGTTCAGATACAAGTCATTGAAGGTACTATCCCTGAAAACCTGAAAGAATGACTGTGCATGGGGCTGGGGATGCCCGTTCGCACGAAAACTACAACACGCAAGATAAGTATACACGATTAGGCAGCTGGTAGGATATTTCAATAAATATTTAGGCTGGTGGATGTAGAATGAAATAAGGATAGGATGAAATATATAGGCCTAATTCCATGAGAAACCTACAAAAATATATTTGTTTGAAAGTTCATAAACTGAAAACACTGTGTGAATTAGATTGCTGACTGCTGGACCAGTTATGAAGTTGTCTTGTTCATTATTGATTGGGAGGATAAAAATAAACCCTGAAGTGTGATAATAATATTCAGAGAGAAGAGATGGATTGGCCGGGATGAGGATGGTGGAGATGGGGACAGAGATGGGAAATAATTGAAAAAGAAAGAGTGGGATATAGGAAATATGTACAGGGACGGGAGAAAGAAAGAGAGAGGGAGAGATAGGGAGAGAGAGAGAGAGGGGGGGGGGGGATTACACAAAGGGAGAGGGATCGACGGAGTCACGGAGAGAGATTACTGAATGGAGATATAATTTTAAAGAGAGAGAGAGAGAGAGAGAGGGGGGGGGGGGGGGCACTGACATGCAATGTTGATTGAAATATGATTGACGTTCCTATTATCTTTTTGTCATAAATCATGGCATAATTTTTTTATGTTGTTCAACATAGCATACATTGCCATTTTGAGTATAAAATTTGCATCCCTTTGCGTGTGTAGTGATATCACTCCTTGTCTTGGTCACCCATACGTGAAAAATACTCGCATCTACTCGTATATAGCTGAATTAAGCTATTAAATAACAGTAAATATTGAGGTGAGTGGCCTGAATGTTTTATAGGCCTATCATGTATTCGCATTAAAACAACATAATGACTTACTGAGATGAGTCTCACTGCTTTAATATTTCTTATTTTTGATAGTGCTTCTTTAATATTCTGCATGCATATTCTCTATACTTGGTGAGTAGCCTGAATGTTTTTATAGGCCTATTATCACATTATGTATTTGCAGTAAAGTAACATAATGACATACAGTTTAACCAGGGAAATCCCTGCTTTAACATTTCTTCTTATTTTTAACAGTGCTTCGTTCACATTCTGCATGCATATTCTGTAGTAGTACTTGTAGGCTCGTAATCAATAAGGAGGCCATGCATGCTGCATCTCGAAATCACTTGATAACACTCGACCTTATGCATAGTCCTCCCCGTACACTGGAATGTTAGACACTCCATGGGTCTCATAAAAAAAACTTGCACAGAAGATGGTCAGGTCTTCACATCGTATGAAGTTCACGAAATTAAGCCTATAATGAAATAATATCCTCAGTCGGGGTGTTGTGTGTGTGTGTGTGTGTGTGTGTGTGGGGTGGGGGATATTTGACTATAGTGAAATATTGGACCTTACACATACACATTCAAACAAACAATGTTGTTCTTCAAGTAGTGATCCCATTATTTACTTTTAAATAATAAGTATTACTTCATTTTCAAAATCGTATTTTTTCAATAGATTAATGTCAAGACAAAAGAAAACATTTTATTTGTCTCCTTACGTGAGGTGGTGACCCTTTTTAACAATAGTTGGCCTTCAAAGAGCTTCAATTAAAAATTAAAAAAGAGAAAATTTGAAAATTAAACGAAGCGAAAAAGCAACTACAAAGCAATACATGAAATATGAAAGAAAAGGGGAAATAATACAAGATTTACCACTACAACCATTTAACTGTAGGTATAAAATGGATCGATATTGTTTGTCAGTTCATTATCAGTGACGTATTTTTAAATTTTAATTACTTTGGGTATTATGTTTAACTTACAGAAATTATTGACAGATTCACTCAAACTAAATCCTTGAACTCCACTGCGAAGATTTCGACAATTTAAATTTGTTTTTGAAAGGAAGTATAAGTTTATTTGAATCGATGGCATGAATGAAAATTATTTCCCATCTCTCAAAACCAAAGCAACTGTAATATAAACACAGATATTAATATCATGATCATCATTCATATTGTATAGCACACATCATTGAAACAGTGTATACTCACATGACCATCAGCTGGGTTTCCCATCAGACTCCAGTCATTGCTAAGGACAGGCAGTATGCCCATAAATGGGCATGTGAATATTATCCTTTTATATTACAAGGAAACGTGACTGACATTGTATTTTTTTAATTAATAGACTTGTTTACTAATGTATTTCAATTTATGCATGTTTCTCTCCAGAATCATTATAGTTACCAACTATTTAGTGCACCTGCTATGCATAATGGCATCTCTATGGATGGAATCCATTTTGCATTAGTTGTTGCTAAGTCGGGCAAGCCTCTGGCAAGCTTGATTTTGAGTCGTTACGATACACCTTTGTTCAAGAAGTATGCATCAAATTAGTACAATGGACTTTTGAAACTTTCTTCTTTTCTACTTTTAAAAAGACATGCTAATCAAATCCACCGACAACATTCTTTCTCTTTTATATCTTTAAACCCAAGATCAAACTTGTGCATTACTGTCTGGTAGGAATTATTATTTTTATGCCTAAATTTGTAGATTTTACGACACGCTGATTCTCATCACGGATAGAATATACACCAAGGCAGATAATGGGCATGTGGGGTGTGAAAAATACATGTACATTATTTTGTTAATTTATTACTTTGTATACTTATACTGGAAAGTTGGAAATAAATGTCATTAAATTGCATTGAATTGAATTTAAAAAAGAAGAAAGATGGCAAAACAAATTCACTGACATTATTCTTTCCCTTTTTGTTGTATTACCCTTGATCAAACTTGTGCATATAGTATATGAAGTAGTAACTATCTTTATGCCTAAACTTGTAGATGTTACAATAAACTGATCGTCAACTCGGAATAGATGATAATGGGCATAAGGGATGTGAAAACGAGGAGAGACAGCTACGCAAATCAACTGACATTATTCTTTTCCCTTTGTGTTGTATTACCCGTGGTCAAACTTGTCCACAGTACTTGTAGTAATGACTGTCTTTATGCCTAAACTTGTAGTTGTTACAATTCACTGATCGTCAACTCAGATACAGATAATGGGCATAGGGGATGTGAAAACGATGAAAGATGGCAAAGCAGACGTGGTATGGTTGTTCATGGAGCGTATCAAGAGAGAGTGATATCAGAATATATGGGGTTATAACGATCTTTCTCTGTGCAAGCCATACGTGATAGATTCAACAGACATTAATTAATCAGTGCTGAACGCGACGAATCTTCCTCTAGCATGGCAGCAAGTATCTTTTTCCTTGTCCACAAAGGATTTGTAGTGAGAAAACCCCATGATATCTTTACCGTGGATGTGACAGGCAGATGTATACGTCTCCAACTTTTATGAGCTCATCACAAGAGAACGTCAACGAAAGAGTGAGCTTTTGAGCGATACATTTTCCTAACACCGTATATAACGTATACAGAGAAAAAGAGTAATATCAGTCATGAATTCGCTACATCCTAATAATTTCTGGAAAAAAGTATTATAATCTGGGAGAAATTACGATTATACATTTCAAAATATGGCAGAATGGTTTTATTTATAATGAAATTATTCCATTAATGTGACATTGAATTTCATTCAGAAATTTGTGTTTTTGCGTCAATGTTCTGAAATATACACGCATATTGAAGGAAGGACATGGGGATAATTTTGATGACTACATTCATTATCAGTCACAACGGCAAGACCCAGCAACTATTTAGAAAGAAGATCCTGGCTATTGATCTTATTATTCGAAATGTCACGCATTACCTGATTACAACCTAAAATCCCATTTGTTCAATCTTGCGTTTTGAAGACATTATTCCTATTCCTATTCCTATTCCTATTCCTATTCCTATTCCTATTCCTATTCCTATTCCTATTCCTATTCCTATTCCTATTCCTATTCCTATTCTTATTCTTATTCTTATTCTTATTCTTATTCTTATTCTTATTCTTATTCTTATTCTTATTCTTATTCTTATTCTTATTCTTATTCTTATTCTTATTCTTATTCTTATTCTTATACCATTGAAGTTGATTTCAACCATGAACAACACAGGGTAAGAGACAAGAATTATAGCAGTCTCAGAATGTTGTTTTTCTGAAAATGCTATATTACTTATTAACTGAATATTTGTGACAGAGGGACATGCAAAATATGGCCGGGACGCTGATTTCAATCATGCATGGCCTAACAGATAATGGACATAATATATTATACATAGCACAAAGGAATAACAGATATATATAATTATATAGTAATTACAGAGATATAAATAAGAGTTGATTTGAAAATAAGAATGTGATGTGGTATATCGGCAGCATGTTGACGACCGAGGACTGCAGAGAATAGTGGGATGGGGAGTGGTGAGAGGGAAAGAGAAAGAGAGGGAGAGAGAGAGAAGGGGGTGGGTGGCTATCAATAGGCGTGATAACGAGGAAAATGATATGGAGAAAGTGAGAGATTAGGGACAAGAGATAAAAAAAAAGAAGGAAAAAAATCCGCCATATATTGACAGTTCCTGATTGTTTTCATGGAGAGTAAAGTGTACAGCTAACACACTACAGTTACCCTACATGTATTTTCATATCAACCGTCAGTGTATCAAAAATGATTATGATTATCTCATATCAATTCAATTCATTATCAGCTTGAGAGCCGGGGATGTGGGTGGGTTATGTTTTCACGTTCGATTTTTTCCTTTCCCTTTCTTTGTCTCCATCTTTATATTATTCCCATTTCGTGTTTCCGGTGTACCCCAGTGTGTCCTTCCGTAGGCCAGCCACTGCTCACCCCTCTTACAATTCATATAGGAATTATGAAACTAGAGCATACTTATAGCACTTTATAGAACTTTTCCATCCATAATAACCTTGTAATCATAATGTAAATGATATGATTGTTTGCATTCAATAAAATATACATAAAAAAAATAAATTGGGAGGAACAAAGAGGAGCTTAGTTTCGAAGAGAGTGAAAGTATAGATGGACGTAAAAGAGACGAGATACTGCTTATGAAAGTGTAAACTGACATTCAGAATGGGGATAAGATATCATCATTAAGCACGATATGGGAAAAGAAAGAAAAATTTAAATCAAAATGATAATGATTATTGTTGATAATTGTGTCTGCATTTAGCATTTCCTGTCAAATATATGTAATGCGAAACTTGTGATGCCTCCAAAATTATGTGGACACGATAATGAAACGAATGGTTAATAACAGTCTCATGACATAAAAAGTGAAAGTGAATTTTCTGCGCCTTTATATGGCGCCATAGATGCATTGAATCATTATCATCTAATGCCTCAATTTGCATGGATGATATTTACATGTATATCTTGAAATATAATCATGACACTGTGTTTGATGAAACATTGTTTGAAGGTTATTTTGAAAACCTAGTCATTTATAAGAAATCTTAAGCGATTGGTAAAATGTACGTACTGATATGCACACAAGGTGACACAGAGGGATGAAGAGAAGCAATCGTGATAAAATGCCTTGCCTGAGGACATGAGAAAAAGATTGAAACATTGAACATTTAGATTCGTGTGCCCCCGTCCCTTTACAAAATCCTGGATCCGCCCCTGGTATTACATGATGTACTTTCGTAAGTTTATCATAATGTTTGTATCGATATGGCCGCCATCGACATCACAAACTCTCTTAATAATTGTACTTGTATATAAAAAATATTTTCTTTGTGTTTAGAAGTAAATTGTTAATGTTTGAAAATGCGTTTATATATTTTCTGTGATATTAGATTATTTTCAGTCAAACAAACAAAAACAAACAAATAACCGACATGGTAAAGCACAATGTGATTTATGAAATATATCATGGAATGTTGTGAAAATAATAAAGCAATGCAAAGTTAATATTTTCAAGATTCTAGTTGCACAATTTTTATATTTGGACAATATCATTGGGCAAGTAATATTTCATTTAATCGATAAATGCACTGAAAATCAATGGGAGTTGGTTATCACGTATATACCCAACCCATGCGAGGATATATTGTGTAAATAAAAACGAAATCTTCCATCAATATTGACCTAAACGTTTGCAGAAATATGTCTCCATTCTGTGGAAATGTCGTTGTTTACTACATTTCCACGTATTACACAAGGAAGTTGTTCCGTGTCAATTTCTTCCGGCTCATGGTAATGCACAAAATGAAACTTCGTTCATTTATGAATGGATCAGATTACTAGCATGGGCGTCGCTGAGGCGAGGGGGGTTGGGGGGGGGGGGGGGGGTTACGACACCCCCATTAAAGGTGTTGTTGGTAAATCCACAAAATTAATTACTATTTGAAGGATTTACCTTCATCTACAAAGTCGACATTTTTTTATAGGCTGGTAGGAACTCCAAAAACTATTTAATGATATGTTCAGCTGTCATGTCTCCAAATGTGGTCCGAAACCCTTATTAAAAGATTTCTGTTGGCAAAAACGGCAATGTATAGAGTATTAGTTAATCGCAGAAAATTGATGACTTATTTTGGGGAAATTTGAAGCTACATTGTCGGCAAATGTGGTCCGACACCAACTCCCATTCCCCTCCCCTCCCCTCCCCTTCCCATCCCCTCCCCTTCCCTTCCCCTCCCCTCCCCATTAAACAATTATCCAGCGACTCCCTTGCTTACTATAGCTTATAGAATCGTCATGAAACTGAAAACAAAGTGATTAAACATTTAATTGATAATTATGTTTGAAAACTATAGGCCATATACACACATAGTAGGATTAATTGTTATTTCTGTTTCATATATCCATAGTGGGTCTACACTCTACGGCGTGAAACATAAAGTCATTAAAAAACTTGAGCCGAACTTAGACGCATTTAAATATACTACTAAACTTCTCTTTTTTATGGGGGGGGGGGGGGGGGTGCGTATGAAAATACACGAGTCTAAATTACTAAAAACAATTTCTTTATGGTATAATAATAATAATAACATTTCTAATGCGCACAATCCCCCCGAAGGGATGCTCAAGGCGCCTAACAACATATGAAAATAATAAAATTACATAAGAGTCACAGAGTATATAATATTGAATGAATGACATTATGAAATATGTACATGTAGAAATTATACGAATTATTCTGAAATAAGATAGGTTTTTAAGTTTCTTTGGAAATATAATATGTAAATGTATATCGACTATATTCTCAAAAATATCATAATTATGATTTGGGGGGCGGAGCGGGGGGGGGGGGGAATTCCCTTCGGTAGTTCAATTTGTTCGTTATATGAAGACAGAAAGTGTCATCAGATATCAGCGAAGTTCAAGTTTTCTGCCATCACATTCTCGTATAACAGGATGTTTTCAAATCATGTACGATTCTTATGAGGACATAAACTTTACTGATACTTCAAGACTTTCCGACTTCCATAATTACTTTCTTATTGCATATCAAACACTGATGTATTTGAAGGGGTAAAAGGGGTTAACATGGTAAAGCCCCCTCCCCACCCCCGCCCAACCATGCAAGAGAGAAAAAAAAGAATGATCAGTTACTAACTTTTAAATTCAGTGAGAAAATAATTATTTTATTGTCATCTTAAACCTCATTATATTTTGGCTACTTTCTCAAAGATTTTTTGCTATAGACCTTGCAAAACAACGACGTTCAACATAGTTTATGAAGCCAACCTTTAAACAAATATAGAGGATGTATCTCATAAAAGCTAAAGCCCAATGGAGAAAAATTGGTCGCCCTTCTTCTTGAATTTAAATCAATCTGAAATATCCTCAAGCATACAGAGAAGTATATCATGAATGCATCATAAAATTATTCCCATATGATATACTACTGTGATAATACTGTCCAAAATTTTAATCCAAAGGGAAATATTATACTTCCTTCCTTGCTCGCTCGCTCCGCGATCTCGCAAATAACTACAAATTCATACCGTTGTTACTATGGTTGATTAATGACAGACAATATTATTCAAATATCATATCGAAATCAGAATCCTAAAATTACAAACAAAAAAGAGATGGGGAAAAGGGAACGTCCGTTCCGCCCCGCCCACGTTCTGACAAATTACGGTCCCGGAAAGTGTTGTTACATGGATCTCCATTGGCAGGCCACTGTCAAAGCATTTCCTTTCGCGTGTAATGTTTTATGTTGTTTTACTTTGTTTACTTTGCGCTTCATCGTTACTTTCCCTTTCACATTAATCTTCTTTTTTCAAGTAGAACGTGCTCCTTATAAGGAAATCATTAGGATCAGTTCACAGCAGCTGCATGCTTCAAGAATAGTGTTTAATCATACGGAATCGAAACTCTTTTATTTGGATGAGTATAAATATAAGCTTTGCGTAAGACCGTAAATAGACAATTATATTTCCTTCTGCGAATGATTGATGTTACAGCCAAAGGCGTATGCACTGTAAGAAATCTATTATTTTTAAGTACTGGGCAGAGTATTTCACATTATAACCAGAGCGTTATGAAGGCTGGCCTTATATACACAGAGTTGTTCAAGGAAGTATTCTTGTAAAATTGTTGATTAATTTTACCTTTAGAATTGGATGGAGATGTTGAAAGCCTGACTCCTTGATCAGTGCTAATCTCATTATAGACAAGGTATTTGATATACGGTTGTTCTCTCGAGTCTCGACCGGCATGTTTAGGGAGGAAATTGGTCTCCATGTGAATCATTTTGAAAAATACAGAGTTTTGAATATCATTAAAATAATATCATTGTAAGTGTGATTGTAAAATCTTTTTGATCACCCTTATTTCTTTCCGTCCTTCACCTGTAGTTCATCAGTCAAAGACAACCCAACATGACGTCATCTGACGCAGACATGGGGTCACCCGACTCAAACATGGGGTCACATGACTCAAACGAACCAATCGTGGTCCATGAAGGGGCCCTCAATCTGAAGAGCAGTGTCATGTTCTACACAAGATGGAAGCGGAAATACGTGAAAGTGCGAGCTGACACCAGACAGCTGGCTATCTACGATAAACAGGTATGAAAGAAATGGAAGATTATTTTTATGGATCCTAAATGGGAAAGTAAATGTCTACTCTGAAATTAACGATCCCATAAAATTGAATTACACCGTCACATCTCATCAAAGAACTAAAAATAAAGGGCAGATCCTCATCCAGCTTGAGGTGCACACCTATTCTGATTTCAGGTCCAGTTTGATGTAGCAATTTTTGTATCGACCCCGAGCGCCACTCTGTGTACTTCTTGCGGGCGTAATATCTTTAACCCTGCTATATTTTGCCCCCTATATTTTGCCCCCTCCATTATTTATTTTTTGGCATGGCAAGGAGCAAGGAGCAGGGAGGAATTAATAGTTGATGAGATAGCTACACGCAGCAACAGGCATTGGGATTATAATATTATAAGGGGTGGTGTGTGTGTGTGTGTGGGGGGGGGGGTCATCTGCCCCATCATTCTGTTGGAAATTTGGAGGCACATTCGGTCGGGCTACATACCGCCCCTGACATCGAAACGGGATAAACATGTTTTATATGCCTTCATTCTTTACAACTACATGTATGTACTTTATAAGCAGATTAGGTTTCATTATATTTCCTTTTATCAAACAATACTGAGTGGATGACTCGTACGTAGTGCACTATCATTGATTAAAATATATGATGATGGAAACCCCATGTCTTCTCTCCGAACGCTGTTCATGGCTCTGATCACTATATATTGAAGAGCGCCATCTATACTATCATCGTATTCTTGATCTTTCTTCACATTAGGCCTGGCTACTTAGTATTCTTTGTCTCGTGTTCGTGTTTTTATTCATAACTTATAGCAATTGCGCTCTATTTTCAAATATTACAACAATTGAAATATCAAGCTACCATCTACACTCTAGTACTTCATGAAAAATTGTTTCGTGGTCAGAACTATCAAGTGAGTTTTCTTTTGGGTGAAATAAATGGAAAGCTACAATGTCATAGTTCTGTTTCACCCAAAACATGAATCGCTCTAAGATACGAATGACATTCTTATACGTGTGTTTTTTTTTTCGGGGGGGGGGGGGGGGGTGATGATTGCCCTGAAATAAATCTTAAATCAATTCATCCGATGGGAGTCAGAACGGTATTAAGTCTGTTTTTATATGATATGATATGACCTTTTAGCTCTGATAAGAAGACGAATAATAATTATTCTCACGATTAGCAGGTTCAATCTAAAGTCCTTTTAATTACAGAAACTGTAATAGTCCCCATCGCTGATATGTACCTAAGATTGGAAAGCTTAACTATCAAAGGGTGAAAATTACGGAGGTAAAGTTTGAGGCCTCTCAAACTAGACTGTCACGACTGCCTCTTTAATGTTTTAATGTTTAATATTTATCAAGGATAGTCGGGGGGGGGGGGAGATAAGATATGCGTGCCCAAATAGACATCCACAGAGATAGACAGAAGTGAGATGACATTGAAGAAATAGTTAATATTAAAATGGATTCATTTTTGCATTTGATATCATAAATATTAATGAATACGGGAATGAATATGTTAATCATCGTTCTTTGTTTATCCCGTGCTGCGATGCCTGCATTACGCACGCCCTCCATTGACCGCCTCTGTCTCTATTCCGTCTCCAATCAAGGTGTCCGCTAACTCGACAGGCAAGCGAGGGGAGTGCCTCCTCATTCAACTGAAACAGGTTGTAGAGTGTCGACCAGATGTAACCAGCAAGAAGCAGAATAAATTTCTCATTCAGAAAACACCCAATGCAGGAGCCAATCGCCAGGTAAGGAACAAAGCATATGTTGTTTTCTTTTCCATATCGTATTGTTACGAAGGAGACAACCCCGTGCGGGTGTGATTGTGAATTCAATGTTAATGGGATGCCCAGTGAAATGCGGTTATACGCAGGATATAGATCTATTGTTGTGGAGATGCTGCGTTCAGCCCTCAATCCCAGACATCTTGCTATACGATAATTGTATTTACTCATTCTCTTTTCCATATTTATCCACATTTACCATATTACCATTATGGCCCTCCCATCTCTCTCACCCCTCTCTCCCTCCCTATCCCCTCTCTCTCCTCCCCTCTCTCCATCTATTTCCCCCTCTGTCCCTCCGTTTCTTCACTCTCTCATTTCTCTCTCTCTCTCTCTCTCCGCACCTATATCCATCCCATCTCTCACTTTCTCTATCTTACCCTCCTCAATCGATCCCCTTTCTCTCTTTTCCTTTTTTTCCTTGTCTCTTCCTTCTCTCTCCTTTCCCCATCTCACCCTCTTTCAGTTCCTCCACGTTACTCTCCCTCTCTTTGTCGTGTTTCTCTCTCCCTGTGTCGCTCACACTGGGGAGGATGTATGGAAATGAGTGCTAGTAGTGATTGCGCCTTAGCCGACTGGATGGTGTACCATGGAAACGGGATGTAATGAGATGTTGAGCATAGGGGGATGTTCGGGTTTATATGCGCGTGGTGGCGGTGTAGTCATCTCCTATTGTATATATAGCTGTAATGTGGGCGGTTCAAGTGCTAGGTATATTAGCTTTGCGATCATGAAAATATTTAGATAAGCCTTTTCTATGCATTCAAAGAAAGCGATTATGTCCAAAGATCGTTTGTGTTCATATTCAATCATTCTGAATGATATAAGAGAGTATAATCTCAAATATGCGCACAATATCATAATATTGCAAGTTTCCTATATACTTACAACATGATTTACAATGCCTATGCCATTTCAATGAAATTTTAGGCATTACTGACATTACGTCATAACGTAAATTAATGCAATTGATATGATCAAGGAGTTATCACAGACCATGACCATTATATCAGTCATTACTTGAATATATTACAATTTCTTCTTTGTATCTAAATCATTTTCTATTTTCATTTTCTTTTTCACATCCACCTGCATGGTCGCCTTTTGTAATTAAACTTGATTAATGACGCCTTCATTATCTTTATCGCTATAAGTATCTATTTATTCTAATAGACAGTAGTTTAGAGTTCTATTTTATCGTTCACGCGAACAACCATAATACGTCATGTATTTTAATTTGATATTTATTATAATTTCGAAAAGTACTGTGCTGTATTACGTTATGCAGAATTTTTACATAAATTATAAATCCAAAAATATTATTAAAAACTGATATTCTATTTATAACTGATATTCAACCAAAGCCAAGTAAATTTGCAATAAGAAGGTATAACGAAAACGAAAACGAAATGAAATGCTAAATTTAAATTTCAACAAAATCGGAAAAATCCAACGAGCTGCAAGTTCAAGGAATGTGGTTATATGATATTATGAACATGCTTCCCGTATACCTTCCCATTTTGCAATTTCTTTCACAATTAGAAGTTTTAGAACACGTTTAAAAATGAGTTAGTTCAAACTCCACTGTCATGTTCAACTTTTCGACAGCCAAGAATTCAAGACGATTTCCCTTACATCATATAGGATGGTTATTAGTTCCTGTAGTTTAACTATTGATTACATAGTGGTGTGTGGATGAGGAAGTTGAACGGTATTAATTCATATGTCTTTGTTCCCTATTATAATCATGATAAGGCCTATGTCATTACTGTCAGATACCCACGATTAGCGTGCATTTACTCAATATATAAATGGTCTGTAATCTGTCATGAATGATAAGATATATAACGAGCAGAGAGGATATAGAACAGTGATCTTGTCGGTCAGACCAATTTGATCAACAGTGTTTCAGGTATATGTCTCAGTTATGGGCCGAATATATAAAACCGGTGATTCATTCTCTGCTTGCATCTTTGTACACCATTATGTGCATAGGCACATTTTCGCCGGGGGTGGGGGTGGACTGTTGCCTCTTGCCCGAATCAGTGTTTAAATTTTATGATGAGCGAGCGAAACGAGCAAGCAAAAAGCGAGCAAAGGGGAAAATAAGATATTCGGGACATCGCTGCCCGAATAATTATGAGGAATGGTGACTTTTTCCCGAATGTGGATATTTTGCAATCTAGGGGAAGGGGGGGGGGGGGGGCTGCTGCCCCCGCCTCGTACGCCAATTAGTACGCGATGATGCGAGCAAAAAAAGGTCGGCTTTTGCTGGTATGGTATCCGATACCATTAAAAAAAAATACTTTCATATTCCTTTCTCTTTCCAATATACTTTGCGTATGTATCCTTTTTATAAGCATATTTATAATCAAGTATATTATGTATGTCTTTACGGGGGCAATCGTTTTCCGAAAATTCGTATTTCCGAAAATGAAAAAGGGTTCATAATTCCGAAAATTAAATAGGGTTCACTATTCCGAAGGTTCGTAATTTCGAAAAATGATGTAGGGTTCTGTTTCATTTTCGGCATTACGAATACTATTTCATTTTCGGAATTGAGAACCATTTAGGAAAAACGACATGTAACTGTCTTTACACACCTAGCAGGGGCGGATCCATGATTGCCAAAAAGGTGACGGGGCTAGAGTAGGATGAAAAAATCTATTTTCCCTTGTTTCCCTTTTTAATTGCCACTTTAAAAAAAAAACCGGAGGAGGTGCGGCCGTTTCGGACCTATTTGATCCTCCTATATGTCTAAGGCCAAGTAAAATTGATTCGTAGTTTCTCTTCCGGATTTTTTTTTTTAAATGAGGAGGAGGGGTTCCATTTTTATTTAATATTTGATATTTTTTCTCAATTAAATTTTCTTTATACATCCCCTGCAGAGGCTCAACACAAGGTGAAATTGCATTCTATTAATGATTGTTGTTATTTCATTGTAAATGTAAATGTTCTAAAGTCTTATTTATTCCATTTTAGAATAAAAAATATCCAATAATGAAAAGGTGGGCCGGAAAAACAGGAAGGAGGAGGGGACGAGAAACTAGTAATTAAATTTATTTGGCCTAATGTAGGTTTAGAATATCTTTGAAGTAAGTAATATAATTATCGTCATTTTCGTTCCACATTCATATTATATTTGGGTCCGTGTATACCTTCTGTACAGTATGTTCAGAATATATTTTTAACGTCATTGATATATCACTATTTCAATTCCAGTTTTCAGATTATAATCCTGCTTAATCAATAATTTTCATTCCATTTGTCAGATCATATTTGGCTGTGTTAATCCAGCTGATCGGGACCGGTGGGTCCACGTCATTAATGACGTCATGAATGGAACCATCAGCGGCCAGTCGGCGGTAAGTTTACATAGGCTGCATGCATGCAGCATGTATGGGGTGCAATCAATATGAAAGAAATTATGAGTCAGCGCCCGTTCAGTCAAGTATTAAATGCGTGATAAGGCCTTTTCTAATAGATAACCATGCATAAGCAGACAGACAGATTTGGGGGGGGGGGGGGGGGGGGGGGGAGATATGAAGAAGTGAATCAAATATTTGAGCAGGTTTGTAGTAAATAGAAATGAAGGTAGCAGACGAAGAGACGAGACGTTTCGTCACTCCTCAGGAATGTCTTGATTTATGACTAGGGTATAGTATCGTGCAGATCCAAAATCACATTGTGCAACCCATTTAGCTATCTTTAATAGATCATTTCTTTAATGAATTAATATTTGATGGATATTCTTATTCTGTGAACAGACTTAAAGACGTTTTTTTCTAATGTTACATTCTATAGTACTTTCTGAGTTTATCATAATAGCTGACATTTTTCATGTATTTTTTGTTTAACCCATGGTTTTTGCCAACTCTGTGAAAACCTCCATCATGCTTTTGAGATGGTCCAGAGTAACTTTTATACTGAAAACGGACATAGGGCCCAAAGAAAATATTTTACTCTCATTATCGTCCCATCGTCATTCAGTCTCGTCTGTTTTTTTTGTATTTTAAAAAGTAATTCTCATCTTTTATGATATAATTGTGGTAACAATCATTACATTATTTAAATAGTCATCACTCGGTCAGGTTTTAATCAATTCCATTTCCTAAACAAAATAAAATTATGCTAGAAATTCTGCGTGTTTTCTAAAATTTGGTAATTTGGTAATGGGATTAGATATCCTAGCGTAGTTTCTCGATTTTCTTGTAGATTGATATTTCGCTGTGACCCCTTAATCTTTCTGATTGGCATTTTTATAGTCCTGAAGCATTCGAGCGAAATGAATAACGGTCAAGGGCAAAGCCTCAGTATTATCGATTTAGATCAGGGGCGGATCTAGGATTTAGTATAAGGGGGGCACACAAATGCAGGTTTGTCAAATTTTGGAAAGGGTAGACCCGTATTTTGTGGGTCTTGCCAGCTTGCCAGCTTCTCAAAAAGTCGCTCAGTTGCGACAAATTTTTTTTTTTTTCGTCAGACCTCCCAAATTCGCTTAGTGGGGTGGGGGTGGGTTATGGGGGTCCAGTTTCCCTCCATAATTCTCTGATAAGCGAAAAAAATGTCGACACATTTCGACAAATTCGACAAAAGAGCGGATCCTCTATGGTCAAAATGCATACTTTTCTTCCAAAGGGGGGGGGGGGGGGGACACGGGCCGGAAGTGCCCCCCTGGATCCGCCAATGATTAAGATTATTCATGGTCGATATCTGCACCGTCCAGGGTTCTATTAATTTAAAACCTGTCTTCTATTCACATCTAATTTGTCATCTTGCTCTTCCTGCATCTTCAGCTCTCATCCTATATCCCTCATCTTATTTTCGAATTTCATCTTATCTTCGTCTTTCACGCTATTTCGTCTATTATCCTTTTCCCTTATGTTTAAATTTTATGTGACCTTTTCTTTTGTGAAATGTCATGCATCTCCATGGCGACATTTTTTTTTCGCCAGACCTCCAAAATTCGCTCAGTGGGGGGGGGGGGGGGGGGGGGGGAATTAAGGGGGTCCAGTTTCCTCCATAATTCTCTGACAAGCGAAAAAAAAAGGTCTTCATTCTAAAAAGGGGGGGGGGGAGGTTGGTCAAAATGCATACTTTTCTTCCAAAAGAGGGGGGGGGGGGGGGGGTGGCACGGACGGGAAATGCCCCCCCCCCCCGGATCCGCCAATGATTTAGATTATTCATGGTCGATATCTGCACCGTCCAGGGTTCTATTAATTTAAAACCTGTCTTCTATTCACATCTAATTTGTCATCTTGCTCTTCCTGCATCTCAGCTCTCATCCTATATCCCTCATCTTCTTTTCGAATTTCATCTTATCTTCGTCTTTCACGCTATTTCGTCTATTATCCTTTTCCCTTATGTGTAAGTTTTATTGTGACCATTTCTTTTGTGAAATGTCATGCATCTCCATGTAACCCTTATGGTTTGGAATTTGTTAAGGAGCGTAGATTATCCCAGCTAATAATTATGTACAGGACGGAGATTGGTTAATACATACTACTTTGGGCAAGTTGGGGGAATAGACTCGAAATGCAAACCCTTTATATTTTTTAATTGAAAATTGGAATTATGGTTATCAAGAATATAAAATTACATTTTGATCACATTGCTTAATCTTCGTGTTTACATGATCATCATGGTACTTCGATGGGTAGTATGAAAATTGGTCAAGCCTTTTACCAATATTATCATTACGTGCCCAACGAAATCCTATATTGGTGAGTCATAGACAAGCAAATAACAGTCTAAAGTTCGTTATTGGATTATAGAGCTTGTGCACGTTAATATCTGCTGTATGGGATTACCTATATAATTCACAGTAAAATTGAGCAGAAAAGATTGTATTTTAATAGTCAATAATCGGCAGGAATTGTTTGTAAATAGACAAGGTCATGATTATGCAATGATATATATTTTCAGCTCACAAATTCCTTTCTTAACGATATGTGATCCCTCTCTTTGGAGCATGCAGGATCCAAATGAATCAACGCTAATTATTTTTCTACGTGGGCTCTTTTCATTTTTCATTTCAACAAACAAAAATTCAAGAGGTTTTGTTTTTATTCATCATGCTGCCATTACGTTTTGCTTTGTCTTGTATTTCTTGTCGAGTATAATCTGATATGTACAACTTTGTTTTGATATAATTGCTTTTGTTCCCTTTAACGTGCTTCTGTAATTTTGTTTTGATGATTATGTCACGATTCCATTTCAGTAAATGGGAATTTGACTTTGAATTCGAAAGTGGATTACCCAGTTAATGATGGACATGACCACTCATGTACTCGATACTAAATAAAATTGCATCAAATTACATTTAGTTCACTATATGCGTTCATCAAGCTCTGATGCTTACGACAACCAACATGACTGTCGTTAATAGGAAACTATCTTGTCAACATCAGTATTGGATTATAAATGATATTGATATGAATTATTATGAATATTTATACAATTGTATTAGGAATAAATAAAATTGAAATCAATTTAAATCTAATCAAATCAATGTCATGCTATTTGTTTCTGTTTTAGTTTGACGAGGTGGTAGTATCCTCTAGCGCCCTCACTCATCTTGTGAAGACCAGACCTAAGAACCCAGGTCGAAGACCACCGGGACACAGGTCCAGAGCCCTGGTATAACTCATTCTATTATTCTATTACAACCATCAAGTTAATAGTCATAGATTTTTGTAACAAAATCAAATTGGCACACTAATTCATCTTCCCTTTAAATAACAATCGCACTAATACAGGAAACTATCTACTAATTAAAATTTCTATTTTACATTTTGACACAGTCGTTGATTTTTACTTTGTCTAGGGTGGAAAAAAACACACAAAAAAACTTTGATAATTTGAATGAAAGTGATCGATTATCGTTCATTGTTATAGGAATTATATTTGTCGTGCTCATACCACGGTACGCATACAATGGTATATATCCTCGAACCCAGAGGAGTAATGCCACAGGAATTACTCTCAATAATATTGTACGATTGCCAAAAATCATAATCATCTTATACTTCTTATTAGCAATTGGACTGATTTTCGACTGTCATTATCAACCGTTAAATTTCCATCCTCGGAGTGAATAGAAAGATCAATGTGCTTAATGTGCTTAAGATAAATTTAGTTATTTGTGGTACCAGTTCGAAGTTTTACTCCTTCATTTCCCATCAGAATAAGCGTATAATTTATAGTAAAGGTAATATGAATTTATTGTTCATTGCATTGATATATTTTCTATGTCCCTACTTTAATATGCACGTGAAAGGTACAGTGTCCTTTAAGAGGAATCGTGTCCTGTATAGAAACAACCGATTGTGTCTCCTATAGTCTTATAAGGAAGTACATATAAAAGGGAAGATAATTATAGTTCTTATCGAAATGAGCAAATTAATGTATTTATAATGCAAGATTTATTCACCGAGTTGGCATGGATATAGTCACGGAACCTAACCAATTATGACATAAACAGGAAATAAGTCATTGTACTACTTATAAACAAATAAAACCAAAGACTGCAATGATTTTATTTTTGTAGATCTCATCCCCGACCAGTGAGATAAGTAGCTTTGGGGATGATGCAGACTCGGGAGTTGGGGCGTCATCCGAGCTACTTGCTACACATAGCACGGTGAGGAGAGTGACCGATGGTGGCAGTGGTGGTAGTAATGGTGGTGGTAGTGGTAATGATTGTGGTGGTAGTGGTGATAGTGATGGTGGTGGTGGTGGTAGTGGTAGTGATTGTGGTGGTAGTGGTGGTAGTGATGCTGGT
The DNA here is from genome assembly GCA_025617745.1 of Heliocidaris erythrogramma. Taxonomy (NCBI): domain Eukaryota; kingdom Metazoa; phylum Echinodermata; class Echinoidea; order Camarodonta; family Echinometridae; genus Heliocidaris; species Heliocidaris erythrogramma. The sequence continues at coordinate 5,967,486 of CM046858.1, forward strand.
GGTGGTGGTAGTGGTGGTGGTGGTGGTAGTGATGATGGTGGTGGTGGTAGTGGTAGTGATTGTGGTGGTAATGGTGGTGGTGGTGGTGGTAGTGATGGTGGTGGTAGTTATGGTAGTGGCAGTGATTGTAGTGGTAGTGGTGCTAATGATGGTGGTGGTGGTGGTGGTAGTGGTAGTGATTGTGGTGGTAGTGGTGGTAGTGGTGGTGGTGGTGGTAGTGGTAGTGACTGATGGTGGTAATGATGGTGGTGGTGGTGAAAGTGGTGGTGACTGATGGTGGTAGTGGTGGTAGTGGTGCCGTGGTGGTGGTGGTAGTGATGATGATGGTGGTGGTGGTAGTGGCAGTGATTGTGGTAGTGGTAGTGACTGTGTTGGTGGTGGTGTAGTGATGGTGGTGCCGTGGTGTGGTAGTGATGATGATGGTGGTGGTGGTAGTGGCAGTGATTGTGCTGGTGGTAGTGATGGTGATGGTAGTGATTGTGGTGGTGGTTGTGATGGTGGTGCTGATGAAGGTGGTGGTGGTTATTGTGGTGGTGGTGGTGGTGGTGATGATGGAGGTGGTGGTGGTAGTGGTAGTGGTGGTGGTGGTGGTGGTGGTTGCTGGTGGCGGTGGAGGTGCTACTGATAATGATGGGGAGGAGAAGGAGGAGGATCGTAATGGTGATGTCCGTGATGGTAATAGTGATGTTGCCGAGGACAATTGTGATAACAGTTGTGATGATGATGATGTAGATGATGATGATAATGATAATATGGATGATTATACTGATGATACTGCTGCTGGTGATGTTGATAATGTTGATGATAATGATGATGATGAGGAGGAGGGGGATAATTATCATGAATAAAAACAAAGATGATCTTGATATTGATGATAATGACAATGATGATGATGATGGTGATGATGATGATGATGATGATAATGGAGCTCATGATTGTGATATGTTACCGAAATGCATAATAATGATGATGAAGATTATAATACCTGAAATACATAATACCTTATACATTATGACCCTATTTGTCAAGTCCACTTGAATTCCGATAAATTGTAAAAGAAATATTAATGTACATGGAAGTTTCTTTGAGATCGTTTTCTTCACTATGATTAATTCAGGTAATAAATTCATATTAAATGAAAACATATTTATGACAGTCAAAATCTAGTGTAAATGAATTGTAACACGTCTTTGTCTGCATTGTTTTCAAACTGACTCTTTTTCCAATCTTGCCTTGTATCATTACGTGTTACAGGTCCACAAATCAGATGGCGAATTAGGCGATGACATCATCGAGCAGTCCCCTACGTCAGAGGAGAGCACCGAGAGGCCAGCAACAATTAATGAGTGTTTGGTAGATGTCCAAGTCGAGGATAGTCCTCCCAAGACTGAGAAACTCTCCACCCTCCAGAGGCTTAAGAAACAAAAGAAAAGTGAGGTAAAAACTGCCAAGCAAGAGAGGAATGCGTCATTCTTTAGTCGACTTGGATCCCGTATCTCCCGCGCGCTAAGCAGGAGTCAGTCCACAGACGAGTCCATTGAACAGACAAAGAACACTGAAGAACGTATCAATGGTACAGGGACGGAGAAGGAAGAAGTTGACAATGAGAGGGAGATTGAGGAGATTAAAGAAGAAGAAGCGAAAGAAGATGTGAGAGTGAGTCAGCCACGTGATACTTTCTACGCCATGCCATCAGGGACCAAGTCAGGCCATGATAAGGTCATCATGGAGCTTGCGGCCATCGCACAGAACGCCAAGCTTGTTGCTGCGAAAGCTGAAGCTCTTAAATCAGCCCGACTTCAAGGAGAGAGTGATTCGAGTGGTGAAGAGTCGTCGAGTACCAGTAAGACACTGTCCCGACGTGATTCCGAAAAGAACATTGAACAGGCGGCAGAGAATCTACGGACCACTCTGCAAAACCTCAGCGAAGCAGAATTGTTGGAGAATGAGAAACTCGGCAGTGACAATCTGGAAACACAGAAAGAACAGACTAAGCCAGATACTTCTATGAAGATGAAGAAAATGGATGTATCTATCTTTAATGAAATGGCAGGCTTATTTGCAAAGTCGAATAAACCTCATCTAAAACGTAAAGAGGGCGGGGACAAAACTCCAGACGCGAAGAGCGTAGACACAGACACGGCGGAAGCTGGTGAGGTAAACAAAAAAAATGACGCCGCCTCGGACGAGATCGTGAACGATACCGGACACGATGACAGCCACGATTCAACGAAGAAAGAGGAAGAAGATGACAACAAGGATGAGGAGAGGGAGGATGAACCTAAGAAAGAAGAATCAAAGACTGGTGAACCAAGTAAGGTGAAAGTAAATGAAAAAGTGGAGGATAAGAACGAAGACGGGGGAAAGATAGAAGAAATTAATCCAAATATCAGCCAGGATTGTAAACAAATCGAAACTGGGAAAGGTGATGATGATGATGATGGCGTTGTTGATGACGATGATGCTGCTGATGATGATAAAGTAAATCAAAACTCAACCAACGATGATAAAACGTCGGAGTAACTGCAATGCTTTCTTCACTTACATAATTATGTTCTTGCAATGACACTGATGAACGCACCTAATTCTTGCCACTTAAGTATTTTTTTTCTTCAAGAAAATAAGATCAACACTTACAGGACAAGGTGGTAAAATTATGAGAAAGACTCTTAGCTGCGCCCACCTGCAATCTCAAGTTAACGTTTTGCTGCATGATAGATGCTGTATTATTGTATTAAGTATGGTTGTGCATGTAATTTATAAGTGGAATGCGGAAGCTTTTGACAGTTATTAAAGAAAAAATTCTAGGATAATATATTTATTTTTTAACAAAATAAAGTCCCCCAAATCATTGCCTTGATCGTCATTGAAATGTGCAAACCTGTTTATGACAGTTGATAGAAAGTATCATTATTCTTCCAAATTTGATCTGTATATTTGCGCTGTTGTATATTCTCTCCATTGGTCAAATTATTTTAACGAAAACTGAGAAGGAATGTTTTTGATCGCGAAGTGCCAATATTAGGACATCAAGACTGTAACTACATGTAAGTATTCCTGAAGTCCGATTTGATTTCAAACTCTTAAACAATAACTAAAATGTTAGAAATCAAGTTCATTGTTTGCCTTGATAACAATATGGAACAAGTAGGTGAGTTATATATGGGCATCTTTCCCTTCAATCTTTGATTTGCTTGTAACGAGATTACCTTTATACTTCATATACTCATACCAAGCATGGCTGACAAAATTGTCGCTAAACCCAGCGTTAACCATTAACAAACTTTGTAATGGCAATGATGGATATACTGCCTTTAAGTGTTGGAGTGTTAATATACGCATACAATCTGTGCAACATCTCCACTTACTGGGTGTATCCCTACCATGAATAGTGGTCATCATGTGAATATTTTGGCATAATCAAATTGGCTTGCGGAATCATGCCTCATCCATCTACATCTTTTTCTCCATAGTATAGAATGCTAAGTTTTGTTTTATGTTTTTTTCCCAAACGTCCCATATGCTGGGATACATGACTGACATGGGAATGCGTTATAGTCCAACCCAGGCTGAATATATATATATATTTTCACAAACAAACGCCATGTTCAGTTTCTATGTGTAATTGTCTAATACTCCACACAATCACGAGCCTTTTGTGTAGTGTGTCACTAACATGATTGTGTCCTGGAAATTGAAACTATCAGACTCCGTGATTCAACGATGTAGCTTATGTCGTATGACAATTAACATGGGTGTTCTCAATAATAATAAAAACATGAATATTTCGAGGTAGACATAATCATAAATGTCACTTACGAAGGAGGTATAATGATATACCGATACCGAGATTGTCTTATGTTATTATGTAGAGTATAATGTGCATGGCTGCATTGCAACTATTTGTTGGATATAACTCCGTAGCATGATGGACACTAGAGAAGTCATATATTAATTTTATGTTAGCGTACAAATACATTTCACGAGTATTATTATTAGGATGTATGAAGTGATACGGTGGAACCTCATTATAAAGAACATTTTTATGACGAACTGTTTTATTTCCTTACTAGTCCTGCATGGGTGGTGCTTCATAAAGCTGTTCGTAAAGTTACGAATGAATTTACGAACGACTGGAACATGTTCTTAGGTGCTATACTAATCAGATTCTCAATCATGTAGCACAAGAACATATCACCAGTCGTGCGTAAAGTCATTCGTAACTTTCGAACAGATTTATGAAACAATAAGAGGTAATTTCCTTAGCCCCAAGCAGTTTTTTAAATTAAATAACGAGTTTCCACTGTATATATTTTGTACGCACGTTTTGCTATGTCAGTACTGTACATTAAGCCGATGTTGGCTTATACTTGAACTCTAATACATCGATGGATAAGTTGATAAAAAACGTATTGTTTTATTGTTTACTAATATATTCATTTCATTATTATGTGCATTGTCGTGTTACAGTTACAGTTTTTGTTATTGTACTACGGTATTGTTAGATTATATACATTTTATTAAGTTATACTCTTTTTATAGTATAGTTAGTAAATGTTTATAATTTTATTATACTTTTATAGAAAATCGTATACCATGCAGAGTGAAATCTAGGTATTCACGGTGCGCACAGTACAATTATTTTCATTCATACAAAAATGGATAGGTCTATAACTCCAGATATATATCACATGCATGCCGAAAACTTTTGCAGTACATAATTATACATGGAACCATATCCATCATCTTCCATAATACTGTCGCAGTTAATTGTGTCATTGTAAAATGTTTTGGGGCTATATATTGCAGAATAAATATAAACATTTTCAAAAACGTGCATGAGTCCTCTGCATGGCATATGGGTTTATCCTTTTATGATGGTTTATACTTATACTCTATTGCTAGTCCAGTCTTTGAAGCTGAATATTTTTCTTTCATATAATTTGCCAGAAATCTTTGCCTTTTTGTAAATTCATGGTTCTATTGTGGACGAACGCATTGTAATTTGAGTATGCATGTCCTCACATGTTCTGTTTGGCTTTGGCATTGTAATACATTGGCATTGGTAGATAAACGTGTGGTCTCAATGTACATTGGTGCTGTGGCAAAGTTGGCCATCAATTTTGATTCGTTAAGCAATTAGCATGACACGTTGCACGGAAGGCATGCATGGAAGCTTGTTTAAAATCATTGTACTAAAATAAAACAGAAAAGTAATGTACTATCTTTTTCTAAATATTGAAACGTCGAATGTTTTTTTCAATAAAATGAACACATTTCAGTCACTGAAACGTCGTGATTTTTCTTTGTTTTGTTCACCAGGGCGCTGTTTGATAAAACTTGTCAATAACAAGTTACAATAATTGTTATAAGCTACTGAAATCCTTGAATCTGATTGGCTGAGAGCAAATTTTGTCATAGAAATGGGGCAGTTGTTATTGATAGCAAGTTTAATGAAGCAGGGCCCTGAAGTGGTGAGCACCGAGTGTGGGTACAAGGGTGGATCCAGACAGGTTCAAATAAAGGGCACGGGGGGGGGGGGGGTGTTTCATAAAGCTGTTCGTAAAGTTACGAATGACTTTACGAACGACTGGAACATGTTCTTGGGTGCTATACTAATCAGATTCTCAATCATTTAGCACAAGAACTGATCACCAGTCGTGCGTAAGGTCGTGCGTAACTTATGAACAGCTTTATGAAACACCCCCAGGTCTCAAACATGTCCGACAAGCAAGCAAGTCCAATGAAAATCACATGGATGAGGGGGGTTGGGGGTTGGGGGCTTGTTTTTAGCTTGGTCTATTCTATCTGTGATGAGACTATCCAAGGTGGCGTTACAGGGTTTACCATTTAAACAGGGAATGGGGGCACATGGGGGCGGGGGGGAGGTGCCTCCGTCAAACACAATACTGCACACGATGAAAAGGTACTAGTTTGTCATTATTATTATTATTTTGCTTGTCAGATATTTTTGATCCATATAGTATGCTTCTAAAAGTTGTTCCATGGAAGAAGCAAGTTAAAAGGGTCCAAAAAAAAAAAAAAAAAAGATGCTGTAAACACAACTTCTCACGATTTCTTAATGTACAACGTCATAGATATGTGGACGGGGCGTAAAATATAACCTTCTTATTCTTTCTTGCTCTCTCGATCCATCTTGCCATCTCTCTCATTCTCTCTCTCCCCCTCTCTTTCATTATATCTCTCGAATGTATCTGTATCTTCCTTCCTCCCCCTTTTTTTCCTCTATCTCGCTAAGCAGTTCCACCATCCCCCTCTCATCTCTCCCTATTGCCTTTGAAAGTACACGTACCTCCCTTCCAGTGACGGAGATGTGTTACGCTATTCTATTCATGTGGGGGGGGGGGGGGGGGGGGGGGGGTGGGAGGGTGGGAGGGGAAATTAATAGGTCCCCTCCCGGATAGAATTTCCCGCATATTTCCACCCATGCTCCTTTCCCATTCATTCTTTTATTTCCCCCTCTCAATCCATCTAACTACAGTATCTCTACCATAATCATTCTCTCTCTTTCATCATCTCTCCCCTACTGTATCGATCTCCATTCCTCTCTTTTTTCCCTTTTTTATATCTTCCCTTTCCCCCTCTCTAGCCAGCTCACGACATTTAATTACACATGATACGTCTTGCTCATTGAAAGGTGATTTATTTCAATGCAATTATCTGACACGATTACATATCATTATTAATCACTTCTATGTCATTATCAAGCCTACTTAATTCATACAATTTCAATTTTTGTGTAAACATTATAATTAAATACGACCGATTCACATTTAATGTGGAAGTGCATACCATACCAGTACTGTTGCTCATTTCTTTAATAAGCTTTACCCTCTTCGATTTCAAATTATGTTTTAGTCAGCGATACTTTAATAAAATTAAGAAAAAAAACTACAATATATATGTACTGTATCAGGTACAGTTTGTAAACAAAGAATTATGCGTTATATATAACCCATGATAGTAAAGAAAGATACAGTACTGTGAGAGAGATATAGTAGTACTATTTATAAGTACATTTGCACAACAAAATTGTGCACTGAATAACAGGGGAATGTTTAACTTCAAAAGTTCCCCCTAAGTTCCCCAAATTGTTTGGAACATGAATACTATTAAATATAAGTTTTCTGCCTGATCAATGTGTTTTGGTACAATTTGGTACAAATGTGTTGCTCAAACTTGCCACCCACTTTGCGTATTCAGTGCGATAACATATTTTTAGAATAGATGCTTACTTCTACATAAAAATGTTCTTTTCCAGTTTGATATGTGATAAACAAAATGATACTTTATCACATAGTATACTCTCGTTATGACTGTAATTTCCATATATACTACAAGGAACGTAATGACTTTTTCTCTATACAGCATTTTTTATGTTTAAAACAGAATGAAAAAAAAAAGACTTTTTAATGGATATCAGAAAATCTAGAAAATAATAATTTACACTGCATGAAGATGTAGAGCAATGAAAAAGCATATTACTACAAGACTTTTCTGTAAAATACTCACATGAAATAGTAAATAAAATATAGCATTGATATGTAAATGAGTAATCTTAATAATACACCTACTTTTTACTTTTAATTTCTTTCATATACATGTATACTTCTAAAAAATTAATTTCTTTTTATCAGCCCTAAAATATACAAATCAGCTTAGCCAATGCAAACTAATGCTAAGTTTTTGAAGGAGAATAATCTAGCATTGATATAAAAGTATATGCTTTGCAACTAAAGAAAAACACAAATTGATTTCAATCATACATAAACATTGGCTATTCGTGGTTTAGCATTTCAAATACAAAATATAATAGCTCTGAATACCTCTTACAGTAGATTGTCGATAACGCAATATCATTGTCACCTGAATGGAATACAATTACAATGAGTTCGTAACTCAAATTATTTAAGTACATGTTTGTAAAAGACTTTGTTTGTTAACTTCTTTGACTACAATGTGTGAGTAGGCTCAATTCCAGACTGTGTTGATATCATGTCAAGGCTTGCCCTTAACTTGCCAGCAGGGCCGCTTGAACATGAGATCCAGGTAGCCAAATGGATTCTCAGGTGGCCAGGATGCTACATTTTATTCTTTTGCATCTTACACTATGTGTTTCCGGTGGTCAGCCGGGCCACCGATCAGACAGTTTCAGGTGGCCCGACGCCGTTTCAAGTGGCCATTGGTACCCGTGTCTATCTCAAACCTTTTGGGAGATAAAGGAAATGTGCCTTACGTCCATTGAATACTTGGTTTATATCATCTTCCCCATCTGGTTTTCCTTCAACCAATTCTCCATGATTTAATGTGACATGGCCAGGATTCCATCCATGTCTGGTGATATCACATGTCTGGTGGTCACATGACTAATAGTCACGTGACTGGTACTAGTAGTCTGATGAATGTTGATCACAGAAATTGTAATCACAAGACTTTCTCGTATTACTTTATACTGTTTTCAAGAGGACCAATTTTTAGAAATGTCAGATAATCCCAGATAAATCATTGTGACAACAGAACAGAAGGCCAGAATCTAACAGGTTTGACTGGTAACCCAAACGTCGAAACAGCACCATAGATTAACATATCATACCAAAAACTGAACCACCAGTTTTTAAATCAATCACCTTCTTCATGTGTTCGTTGAAAAGGTTGTTGTACAACATAGTGATATGAAATACATATTATATACAACAACATAATGTGCTTACATATTACGAATGCAGTTACTAGATTTGTACAAAAACTCAAAATGCTAGCCTCATAGCTGCATGTAGTATAAGAGCTTTATGAGCACATGGCCAAGGCACTGGGTTTTTTTTCTTTATCAACCATAATTGTAAAATACCATTCAAAATGCTAAGCCCTTTATATTCACACAACTCATATATGTAAGCTCTACAGTGCATTCACACTTTCATGCAACATTAGCAACAAACTTCCTCTATATATCTCTCGTTTACACACAAAGATGAAGCAAAATTTGACACCACATTAAGAGGAATGTGTAGGGAGAGAAAAGAGAGCTTAAAGTTCTAAGATACTTCTCGAGTTTGGATGACAACATACAGCTTTGGTTTTTGGTTTGTATTTAATACCATGGCTACATATCACCATTCCTACCTAGGCCAAATACCAATCGTGCGGATATTGCAAACACCATTGTAAACAGTCCCATTATGATACTACCTCTGCCCACAATGACTGACAAGTTAAACCTATTTCAACCAAGATATCTTGCTTTGAAAAACAATAAGTTCTTAAGTCTATATTGGACTAAGTTTAGTATATATACCATACCCATCGGTTAGGCATGCTAAAAGTAATTTTACCACTCAATAATTTCAGCCATTCAATAGTATTAACTAATCAGGTATCACCATAAAGACATAGTGGTTTATTAAGTGTTTCATATGACATCAGACTAGCTAGGTTCATATTTTTTTTATATGAATGCTTTGTGAAAGGTGAATTTAATGTACATGTTAATAAATTCCAGAAGCAGATTGTAATTAGTTGCATGCAAGTATAGTCATAAGATGTACTAACCTAGAAGACAATGCATAAACCACATGTTTTGCTTTTAAGTTTGAAGGGTAGCACATCTTGATTCATTGTTTGTAAAAATGTTTTTTCTCCTTCCATCCATCTGATAAGAATGTAATCGTCTTGACACCCATTCCGTAAACCCACAGCACATCATATGATCAGATTGCGACTTTGGAAAAAATGGAAGTATTGTTAGGTACGAAACATGTAAACCCTTCCTGTATGGGGTTCATCATGGTCACATGATAAAAGTAAAATTGAAAACGTGATGTATCATAGGCATGACTGTCTGCATATCGTAGTGATGTCAAACCAGTCGCAAGATTGTCTCTGATTTAAGCCCGATTGGAAGGCTTAATATAACCTGCCATTTCAATATCATCATTCAAACGACCACAGGAGTCGTCCAGAAATTAATGTTTACGGTATATTTTCATATGAAATCATTTCATTTTCTTCCCAAATCAGATCGTACTCTGAATGTATATTGTGCTGTGGCCTATGAATAGACTCATTTTGAGATGTTTTATGAAAGGATAATTGCTAGTAGATTAATATGATCAAACCACATCTTGTGATCCTGTATACCAGAATTGATTTCTTCATTTCTTGCTGGATCTCTTCCATGTCATTCCAATGCTGCTGTCACATCCTGAGTATACTATCTGAAAAAAAAAAGTTTTGAATTTTTCAAATTAATTTATTCATCCATGGAAAAAATTATTAGACCAAGAAGGAAATAAAATATCATAAAAGCAAGGTATAATTGCTGGAGTTTTGTATTCATTCAATGAAATACAAAGACAAATCATTTTTATAATTTTGTACGCATATTATAGTACCCTTATTACAGAAGCTTGGTATAATAATTTTTCCAGGGTTGTATGTTTCATGAAGATTTGTGCACAATTGAACCATATGTGACAACTTCAAAGACATTTCTTTTAACAGAACACCAAATCCTATTTTCCTGTAAAATATTTTTGAAAGGATTAAATTTACTTCCGGCACAGTTATATTTATAAAAGCTTTCCTTTCATCATGAAAATAGTACTTTTAAAATATTGCTTGTTCTGCATCTACCTAAAACTATCATATCAGATACATAGTATCTGTTCAGTACCCTAAATTATGATACATATGCCTTATACAAGGCTATTCATATATGTCATGGTATAAAATAATGAATTCACTCGGGTATATAATTCTACGATAACTAAAAGCAAATTTTGTGGCAAAAATAGTCAACTCTGACTAATTGCCAAATAAAACCAAACTAAGAAGAAGAAAGGAATTTTCCCTCAATTTTCCCTCAGAATGTTTCTATAAACAATGCTGTCCTAGCAGAGTGATATAATGGAGCTCTGTTATGAAGAGCAATGTCATCACAAAATCTTGTTATAACAAGGTCATTTTGCTGGTTACTCTTCTTTGTTTTCTTTCTTTTTTTTGTAAAAACATATTTCAATATAACAAGGTAATATCCTTGGTGCCAAGGAGTTGTTACAACAAAGTTCCACTGTAGATATAGTTGAGATTTGACTTACTATAGATTTATGTTGATTGTTTTGGAGCCATTGCTTTAGATGTTCTCAAAGACATCAATACGTTGCTTGGTGTTACCAGATCTGATCTGTCTCAAGGTCTGGTACTTGTCACGTCCTGCACGTACGTTGCCTGTATGGATTATATCGTTCTGAGTCATCTTCTTGGTGTCCTTCAGGGCTGTCAGCTCATGTTGGAGATCCTAAAAAGAAATAATATTAACAATGATGGTAACAGTAATAGTAATAAGGATATTAATAGTAACAGTAATGAGAATAATAGTGCTAATAATTGTTATAGAATAGTAATGGTAATAGTAATAATAATGGTATCAGTAATAGTAATAATAATGGTATCAGGGGGGTGTTTCATAAAGCTGTTTGTAAGTTACGCACGACTTTACGCACGACTGGTGATCAGTTCTTGCGCTAAATGATTGAGAATCTGATTTGTATAGCACCCAAGAACATGTTCCAGTCGTTCGTAAAGTCATTCATAACTTTACGAACAGCTTTATGAAACACCCCCCAGTAATAGTAATAATAATGCTATCAGTAATAGTAATAGTAAAAATAATGATATCAGTAATAGTAATAGTAATAATAATGGTATTAGTAATAGTAATAGTTACATCATGAACAACAAAAACGAGAGCTACTTTTTATATCATGCACATATCAACTCCACAGGATGCTCAAGGTCCCTACAAAGTATTACAGTGAAATCTCAAATAACAAACTCCTTGAGACCAAGGAAATTACCTTGTTATATTGAAAACTTGTTATATCAGGACTTAACAAGATGAATGCGACTGCGTCTCCTATATGCCTCCGCCTAAATTCAGTTGATGGCTCAAACTCTTCTAGAAATATTTGATAACGGTGCTAAAAACCACTAATTCCATGTAATTTCATGTAAATTGACCTCTGTGACCTTTGAACTTTGACCTACTTACCCCAAAATCTAATCAGTTCCTCTTTCTATGGGGATACATACTGGTACCAAGTTTGAAGTTCTCACCTCAAACAGTTCTTGAGATATCGCGGTAACGGTGCTAAAAACCAAGAATTTCATGTAATTTCATGTAAATTGACCTCTGACCTTTGACCTCCTTACCCCAAAATCTAATCAGTTCATCTTCGTATAGGGAAACATACTAGTACCAAGTTTGAAGTTCTTACCTCAAACAGTTCTTGAGATATCGTGGTAACGGTGCTAAAAACCAAGAATTTTTATGTAATTTCATGTAAATTGACCTCTGTGACCTCCTTACCCCAAAATCTAATCAGTTCATCTTCGTATAGGGAAACATACTAGTACCAAGTTTGAAGTTCTTACCTCAAACAGTTCTTGAGATATCGTGGTAACGGTGCTAAAAACCAAGAATTTTTATGTAATTTCATGTAAATTGACCTCTGTGACCTCTGACCTTTGACCTCCTTACCCCAAAATCTAATCAGTTCATCTTCGTATAGGGAAACATACTAGTACCAAGTTTGAGGTTCCTACCTCAAATGATTCTTCAGATATCGCGGTAACGAGAAGTGGGACGGAAGGACGCACGGACGGACGGACGGACGGACGGACAACCCGAAAACATAATGCCTCCGGCCCCCACCTTCGGTGGGCGGAGGCATAAAAACAATAAAATACAAAGAAGTGGGACCAGGAAAATTACCTTGTTATAATGAGAGTTTGTCATAACAGTGTTCTTTATTATTATAGAAAGGTTCCACTTTATTACCACCCTAGGTTTAGCTAACCTGCCCCAAGATGCTAAAAACATTCAAGGAAGTATTTCCTACCAGGTATCCATTTACTACACCTGGGCCCCGTTTCATAAAACAAAATGAAAGCATAAACAATTCCTTCTTGGGTCTTAGCCAGGTAGAGTTTGCTCTCACATCCCCAACATTATGGTACCATTATGGTACCACAAAGTTTTTCAAACATGAATCAAATAACAATAGAAAGGACACTTTTTTTTCTTCTGTAAATTTAACTGTCATTGTTCACCCTGATAGAATATTGTTCCATGTCACTTCTTACTCCAAAATTCATTAACCCACTTTGCATTTCACAAAAAAAGAGAAGTTTTTCTTTGTCCAAAGTATGAGATAAACGATACCAAACATGGGCTGTGTAAAGAGACGATGGCAGTAAAAAGGTTAGTGGCTAAAAGTAAGTTAAAGATATGACGTACCTGTAATTGGGATTGCAGACTCTTCTTGCCACTGGTATAAACGTCTCTTGATTCTTCATTACGATCATTCTGAATAGGTTCACTAGAGAACTCATGTTCACCACCTTCATCATCATCGTCTCTCTCATCAGTTGGGATATTAGCAGCAGCTTCAGCGGCGGCAGCAGCGGCAGCAGCAGCAGCGGCGGCAGCGGCAGAAGCTTGGGCAGCAGCAGCTTCTTGGGCTTCTAAGAACTCCCTCCGCATACGCTCCTTTTCCTCATGAGCTATCCTCAACTGCAAACATGAACAAAGTGATTATGTTAAACACAGAATGCAATAAATTAATAGAGTTAAACACAGAACTTAGCCATCAAACAAAACAGATAAAATCAGTGTTTTGTATCAAACCGTCAATATTCTAAAATTGCAGTCAGAACCAGAACCAGTAGAGGGTTACCCTTAATGTGCCATGCCTAGCTGCCCGAGTGCTGAATTGTTTTCTTGACAATAGATTGTCCTTGTAAATGATTGTATTATCTTACATTGGTCCAACTTAAGCACTGCAACTTCTCTGTTACACTTGACACAAATTTGTAAAATCAGCACTGATTTTCTTATTTACTATATAAATCTATATACCTACCTATTATACCTATTATGCTAGTAGTCTTGACTACGCGACCCCTTCGAGAACTTTACACAAATGAGTCACAATATTGTGCGCACCCCCCGTAATCCTATTGTTCCCCTCGCCACTCACGCGCATCAACACGCAACGGCCATATTCCTCTTTTGCGAGCAACCCCAAGTAGAAACATGTTGCTTGCAAGGTCCGCACCTTGCAAGCAACATGTTTCTACTTGGGGTTGCTCGGAGGGAGGGTCATAGGTAGGTATATAGATTTATATAGTAAATAAGAAAATCAATGCTGATTTTACAAATTTACTGCAATAAATCATATATACCTACCTATTATGCTAGACCAGCGCCAACTCAAAGACCGGGAGGCATGTTTCGAGCAGAAGGGAATAGGATTACAAAGAAGACACAGCGGCCTTCAAGGTGGCTGATGCAAAAATAGCCTCACCTGCAGGGACATCCCTAAGGTAGCAAGAAATGAAGAAATTGGACGAACGCCAATAAGCAGCCTTCAAAATATCATCAAGCGCCACACCTTGAAACAGAGCCCAGGAAGTGCTGACACTACGAGTGTCATGAGCATGAGGCTTACTGTCAGATAAAAGAGCCTCTGTGCCAGCAGCCCTAATAGCCTCGACGATCCATCTAGAAATGGAATCAAGAGAAGCAGGAGAAAAAGGCTCTCGAGTGATCAGGAACAACTGATCATCCTTATGATAAGACTTAGTCCTATCAATATACCATTTGAGAGCTCTAACAGGACACCAAACTTTGTCCTCGCGCACTGACGAAAATCCAGAAAGCGGACAAAGAAAAATCTCAACAGGGCCAGAGGAAGCCGTTTGATTCTTGGCAATGAACGAAGCCTTAGGAATCAATCTAACACCTTTTCTCTCCCAGCGAACATGACCAGGAGTAAGACAGAGGGCATGAAGAGTACTGCGCCTCTGCCCAGAGGCAATGGCTTAACCGTAAGATGGTGAAGCGAAGCTTCACCTAACGGCTCGAAAGGAGGCTTCGCCAGGGCTTCTAAGACCTTAGGCAGGCTCCAAGACGGGACTAACTTAGAACGCGGAGGACGTTTCAGAAAGAACGACCGAATCAAACCACTCAACAGCGGGGAATTAGAAATCCCCGAACCATCTGAGAAGCCTGAATGAATGGCCCCGATCGCTGATCGGTAGCCTCGGATAGTAGAGATGGATCTCCCTTTGTCAAATAGCGAGATTAGAAAATCCGCAATTGAACCAATAGGAGCCTTAGACGGGGATTGATTTCGCTCTTTACACCAGAGGAAAAAGACCGAAAGACAGGAATTATAAATTTCCCTAGTAGAAACTCTACGACTGGACATTAAGAAATCCGCGGCTCTATCAGAGAGACCCGACTGTCTTGCAGATTCCCCGACAGGGGCCAAGCAGTCAAATGAAGGGACTCTGGATTGTGGTGAAGAATCCCCGAGAGGGGCTGCAACACCAGATCCGCTCTTAACGGAAGAAGGAACGGTTGATCCACCAGAAGGCTCATTAGCTCCGGAAACCAACTCCTCCTGGGCCAAAAGGGAGCTATCACAAGCACCCGAGCCAGATCTTCCCTGATCTTCCGCAAGACTCGCGGAATCAGCTGGAAGGGAGGAAAGGCAAACCCTTGAAGAGAGAGAAAGCATCGAGAGCGCAAGCTCCCCGATCGCGCGCACGGGAGCAATATTTCGGAAGTTGGTGGTTTAGAACCGACGCAAAAAGATCCACTTCCAGTGGACCCAGGCAACTGCGAATGCGGCAAAAGACCTCTGGATGGAGCATCCATTCTGATGGAAGACACCTGCCCCGAGACAGAAAATCCGCAATGAGGTTTTCCTGACCGGGGATGAAAGAGGCCACGGGTGTGATCGCCATGCGACGACACCACCTCCACAGCTGTGCTGCTAGGGCATTCAGGGTAGCAGAACGAGTGCCTCCCTGCCGATTGATATAAGCCGCCACAGTGACATTGTCCGTGAGGATCAGAACTGAACGACTGAGAAGTCGACTTCTGAAAAGAAGCAGGACTAATACAACTGCCATAAACTCCAGGACATTGATATGGGGAAGAGTCCCAAGATGAGACCAATCCCCCGCAACTGTGCTGCCATTGCAATGTCCTCCCCACCCGAACCGAGAGGCATCCGTCGAAAACGAGATCGACGGAAGAGGGGTACGGAAGGACTTGCTTCGCGCGAGAAACTCCTCGTTCGTCCAACGAGAGAGAAGAGACTTGATTCTTATTGGTACTGGAATCCAGACCAACAGAGAATCCTAGCCCGGCTCGAAAGCCTGAGGAGATGTCTCTGAAACGGTCTCATAAGGAGCCGGCAATCCTCCAGAACATCGACTAGACTGGCTAGATATCCCAAGAACTGAGGCCACTGTCAGGCCTTGACCTTTCTGGCCAGCATGAGCTTGCGAGCCGCCGAGACAATGGTGAGAATCCTGTCTCGACTGGGCCGAGCCAACTGATTCCGAATGTCTAAACACAGCCCCCAGAAAAAACTGGGCTGCGAGTAGGAACTAACTCTGACTTTTCCCAATTTATTAGGAAAAACCCAAGTCTTGAGTAAGATTGACGAGCAAACGAGTCTCGTCTAACAAACGATCGCGCGACTCCGCTAGGAGAAGCCAATCGTCCAGGTAACAAAATAGTCGAAAGCCGCATCGCCTCAGTGAGGCTGCCAGCACGGCTACAACCTGAGTAAAAACCTGAGGGGCTGGGCGCAGCCCGAAGGGAAGAGCGTGAAAGCGAAAAGTCTCTGAGAGGAAGGAAAACCCCAGAAGATCGCGCGAAGCGTGATGAATGGGAATATGGAAATACGCATCTTTGAAAACTATCGAGAACGCGTAGTCCTTCCTCTTGATCAACGGGAGAATGGAGGCGAGAGTCTCCATCCGAAAATGTACTGAAGGAATGAATTTGTTTATTCTGTTCAAGTTCAGTATCAAACGAAGTTTTCCCGAACGCTTGGGAATAACAAAAGTCGGAGAAAGGGAAAAAGACAGCCAGTCTCTTACCCTTTCTATAGCCCTCTTTTTCAACAGAGATTCGATCTCCCATGAGGCATGAGAACGAGCGAGGGCAGACATGTGAGGTGACCGAGTTCCTATAGCCCCTCCGGGGAGCGGGGCGGACAGATCTATGAAGAATCCGTCTCGCCCATCAAAGAGAACAAAATCATCCCCGGATGGCCTCCCAAGCGGGGAGAAAGGAACGAAGACAGCCACCTACCAAGTCGCGGACAGAGGCCCGCGTCGACTTAGGGTGAGCGCGAAACTGCGTAAACAAGACAGAGACCCGTTTTCGCGCATCAATTTCTCTTTGAAAAACCGTAGCAAATTGACCGCCAAAAAGCGAAGGACCCCGAGAAGCAGCGAGATGTCTGACTCCTTAACCCAAAGGGCCGTAAGAACCAAGACTCTGCGACAGTACATGACTGAGGCAGTTACAGTGGAAAACTGTGACCACTGCAAACTAAACAGGACGCTTAATAAGAAGCGCCGCTTCAATGCGGTCATACTCCAGCTTGAAATCCTCCGCAAGAGAAATACCCTCGGAGGAATCCTGCTGCCTGAACCAACGCGAAGTCGAACCCTGCGCGCGGGCTGACTGAAAGTCAGGGAGAAATTAGGACAACAAAGCAATCGCTTCTACCCCACAAAGGGAGGCTCTGTCTGCCCAAGCGATTCGGAAACCGAAGCTTGAGAGGCCGCCTCTAAATCTGGTTCCGCCTGAATTGATCGTGACAAAGGATCACGAACAAAGGCCGAAACAGTCGGATCCTCCCATGGACCACCATAAGTCTCCTCACCCAGCGGAGCCCCGAGGGCTGCGAGAACAGGAGACGCATGTGATCCCGTCACAGACACAGAAGAATCAACCATAAAAGGCTGATTAGTCTCAATGTCCGACCCTACAAAAGGGACAAAAGCAGGGGATGTGGTGCCCGGTACAAGTCTGGGCAAAAGCCCGCATCATGCCGAACATCTCAGCTTGAAAGGCCGGTGGGTTAGCCAAACCAGACGGGCAAGAGGCAGGCAAAGCCTTGCCTCTATTAGCCCCTTTCTTAGGCTTCTTTTTGACTGGCTCAACAAGAGCCTAAGCCAAAAACCGCCTTTTAGAGTGTTTATTCGGTTTCGTTCGGATCCCTGAAGCCGCTTCGGAAACACGAACCGAACCCTCCGCTGAGGGACGCTCACCTCCCTCTATGGGAGAAGTGCGCTGAGGGTATGAACCCAAAGACGCGCACAAATTACCCATATCGGCTGAGCAAGAAGATGCAACAGCCATGGGCCGGGCGCTCAAGGCGCCCAGTGCAAGGGCGGACCGGGATGACCCGGTATTTGCCCACCGACTACTAAAGGCCTGTGAACTCGCTATTGTACCACTAGAGAGTGACAATAGGAGAGCACAAGTAGGCTGGCTCAACAAGAGCCGAAGCCGAAAACCGCCTTTTAGAGCGTTTCGGTTTCGTTCGGATCCCCGAAGCCGCTTCGGAAACACGAACCGAACCCTCCGTGGAGGGACGCTCGCCTCCCTCAACGGGAGAAGTGCGCCGAGGGTATGAACCCAAAGTCTCGCACAAATTACCCATACTGGCTGAGCAAGAAGATGCAACAGCCATGGGCCGGGTGCTCAAGGCACCCAGTGCGAGGGCGGACCGAGATGACCCGGTATTTGCCCATCGACTACTAAAGGCATGTGAACTCGCTATTGAACCACTAGAGAGCGGCAATAGGAGAGCACTAGTAGTCGCGCACTGTTGCTCCGAAGAGCGCCCATAATTGTTAGCTCAAGCATTCCCATTAGCTGACAATGTAGACAGCCCAGGAAGTACTCGTTCCCCCACTTGGCATCGACCGGGGGCTAGGGTTTGAGAACCCAGACCAACATGGGCTGAGCCCGTGAGCTGCCCTGCAGTAGTGGGACGCGTCTCCCCTAACGGATAATAAGCGAGTGAATGTTACAGTGCGGGAAACACATCTCCCCTTCTGGTCTTAACAACCGGGGGATTGGATTCGAGATATCCAAACCACTAGAACCTGACGCCACCCACCCCGAAGCCACGGGCATCGGAGTTGACGTCCCAAGTTCAGATAACGCCACCCGCCCCGAAGCCGCAAGCTCCGAGACTGGCAAACTCTGCAGGGAAACACCACTAGGCAACTTACCTGCAGCCCTCCTCCCTCCCCCATGTACTGAAGTACTCGGGAGAATTCTGGAGGGCCGAGTCGTCTTGCTAGACGACTCTTCGGAAGAAGCAATAAATTTGGAGATACGCACAACAAATTTCACAGCAAAACCGTGACAACAAACACCGAACCCAAAGGCTCGGTGCCAAACGGAAACACACAGATATAACTACGTGGGGCTAACCGTAAAAGTGAAAAATAATTGCCAAGAAAAAGGAATCAAAATCCCTTTCAATCGGCAAAAGTGACTAACAAAACACAAGAGTACTATAGTCTAGACGAATATAAGTACCGAAAAGTGCTTTTATGATGCGAAAAAGATACAAAAAGACCTGATTTCAGGAGCGCCGTAACTCGACATCCTAACTCGTCGGGGGCGAGCAAGAAAGAGGAAGATGGCCGTGTTGACGCGCGTGAGTGGCGAGGGGAACAATAGGATTACGGGGGGTGCGCACAACATTGTGACTCATTTGTGTAAAGTTCTCGAAGGGGTAGCGTAGTCAAGACTACTAGCATAATAGGTATAATAGGTAGGTATATATGATTTATTGCAGTAAATAAGCCTCAACCATAAGGATTATAAGTGAGGATTAAGAGGATTAGAGCTTCATTGAGCATTCATTCATAGAGCATTCATTAGTTTCTATGAAAATGTGTATGTGGCAAGTTGCTGGAAGATTAAAAATGTGGGTATGGCCGAATAGGAGTTAAAGCCTTTCTTCTTCTCAAGTAAAATGCATTTACGACACAAGATATTACCTTCTCTGCTAATTCAGCCTGCGTGAGTACAGCATCCTGACTACTCATCGCCAAGCGTTCTTTCTCTTCAGCTAACTCTTCCACCCTCCTAGCCATCTCCTCTTTCTCCTGAATGGTCATCTCTTTCAGGACCTTGGCTTCATTGATCTTTTCTTCCAGCTCGGCCATCTTACGGTGAGATTCTTCGCTCTCTTCCTGGATCTTCCTGGTTTCCTTTACCAAGGCTGCTGTTTCAACTTCCTTCTGTTGCATATCTGCAGTTCAAACACAGGATTTGTGGGGACCATGAGTCAAACACTTTTTCAAAGGCTAAAAAGTCATTAAATTCTGTGTTTCAGGCAAATTTTAAATGTTTTCCTTGATTTTAAATATGAGATTGATCAGGGCCCTGTTTCATAAATCTTGTTCATATTAAACCGGTTACAATAACTGTGCACTTGTCATTTATACATGTAACATGTTTTATGAAGCGGGACTGTGAAGTGAGAATGAATGTAACCGAGCTGACCTTCTTTATTTTTCCTTGCCATGTCTTCCATCTCTTGCATTTTCTCTTCTAACATTTTGGTCCTCTTTTCTGCCTCCTCTCTTCGCTTCATCTCAGCAGCTAGTTGTATTCTAGGAGAAAGAAAAAACCCAATTAGGACAGGGGCCTAGGGATCAGTACATTCATTTAACCCCTTCCAGTCCATGGGCAGCAAATCCCGCTTAAGTATCGAGTGTGAAAGTGTTTGCACTGAGGTCTACAATATTCATCCAGATAAAAATAACAGTTACCTCTATTAAACAAGAGCCCCAGGGGGCACGACGCTCACCTGATGTGGATCAATTCATATCTGGTGCATGTTCTCTCTAGCACCACCAGGAGATATGTTAGAAATTGAAACAACTAGGAGAATGTACATGAGATGATGTTAGAAATTAACATAATTCCCCCCCCCCCCACCCCCATGGTCTACTTTGGATCCCCTACCCCTAAGCATGATTCCTAACAAGTTTGGTTGAATTCCGATCATGTGTTTTGGAGAAGATCAGAATGTACATTTCGCCTGGCAGCGCCCCCCCCCCCCTTCCAGTATGTTACCCCCACAGGGCCCCTATAGGGCCACTCAGAGAAATTTCATGAACAACATTCATTCTTCATCTATAAAGGTATCTCCATACACAATACCAAGTCTGAGCTTTGCCTGGTTCTGGAGAAGAAGATGTTTGAAATTTACATAGCTTTTACAATTGGGGGCCTTCCCCCTGGGCCCCCCTGGGGGCCACATGTCCCATTTTAGCAACTTTGGGTCCCCTACCCCTAAGGATGATTCCTACCAAGTTTGGTTGAATTCCGATAATGTGTTTTGGAGAAGAAGATCAGAATGTACATTTTGCCTGGCAGCGCCCCCCTCCAGTATGTTACCCCCACAGGGCCCCTATAGGGCCACTCAGATAAATTTCATGAACAACATTCATTCTTCATCTATAGAGGTATCTCCATACACAATACCAAGTCTGAGCTATGCCTGGTTCTGGAGAAGAAGATGTTTGAAATTTACATAGCTTTTACAATTGAGGGCCCTCCCCCTGGGTCCCCCTGGGGGCCACATGTCCCATTTTAGCAACTTTGGGTCCCCTACCCCTAAGGATGATTCCTACCAAGTTTGGTTGAATTCCGATCATGTGTTTTGGAGAAGAAGATCAGAATGTACATTTTGCCTGGCAGCGCCCCCCTCCAGTATGTTACCCCCACAGGGCCCCTATAGGGCCACTCAGAGAAATTTCATGAACAACATTCATTCTTCATCTATAGAGGTATCTCCATACACAATACCAAGTCTGAGCTATGCCTGGTTCTGGAGAAGAAGATGTTTGAAATTTACATAGCTTTTACAATTGGGGGCCCTCCCCCTGGGCCCCCTGGGGGCCACATGTCCCATTTTAGCAACTTTGGGTCCCCTACCCCTAAGGATGATTCCTACCAACTTTGGTTGAATTCCGATCATGGGTTTTGGAGAAGAAGATGAAAATGTAAAAAGTTAACGGACGACGCACGACACACGCCGCACGCCGCACGACGCACGACGGACGACGGACAAATTTCCATCGCAATAGCTCACTCGAGCCTTAGGCTCAGGTGAGCTAAAAAAACTAGTTACCTCCATAAAAAACCCAGTTACCTCTATCCAAAAAAAAAAAGTTAATATCAATGGAAGATATTTGATGCCCAATTTGTGACAAGGGATTGCAGATAGCAAATTAATCAAGAGATTCATTTCTACTTTTTAAAAACAATGGACCTACCACCTACAGGGAGACATTAGCAGATATTAGTGCACTCTTTAACTTGAATTCTGAGGATATTTTATGTAATGGAACACTAAACTATTAGTCCCACAGACTGAACGCTAAATGGATGTCACATGTATAGGGGAGCTACACGGTGGACTGTTGTCTAGAAAACACCTGCACATTCCAATCACTAACTAGGGTGTAGAAGCTTGGGGGTAAGATTGGGTTTGTATTTCCCCAGTCTGAAACATCATAACATTGCTAAATTCACGACCATTAGAGCAGGGCTCCACACTTAACTTTTGTAGGGGGTAGTACTGAAGTTTTCTAGGATCTGTACGGAGGAGCCTCTTCTTAAAATTTTGGCATTTGGGGGATACCAGTAGCGTCAAGCCCTGATTAACCCTTTAGAGACAATTTTGTGGTTTGGCTCAATAATTTTTTATTCAGAGCCCTAAAAAATATACCGGTAAATATAAGTAGAAAGAGCAAAAATATCTGCACACACTGTGACCATTTTCGTTACATGACCATATTGCGTTTGATGCCAGGGATTTTAAAAAGGAAAATAAACTTTAAAATCCTTAAATTGGCAACACATTGAGATGTTCAAAATCATGATTGTTTTTGGTCCAAGTTCCTAACCCTGTATGTTGTTTTCAAAGATATTAATATAATATGGACTGGGCTTGAGGGGGATACAACATTTATTGACTGAACTAGAATTGTATTGACTGAACTAGAATTGTATTTGACTGAACTAGAATTGTATTTGACTGAACTAGAATTGTATTGACTGAACTAGAATTGTATTGACTGAACTAGAATTGTATTGACTGAACTAGAATTGTATTTGACTGAACTAGAATTGTATTGACTGAACTAGAATTGTATTGACTGAACTAGAATTGTATTTGACTGAACTAGAATTGTATTTGACTGAACTAGAATTGTATTGACTGAACTAGAATTGTATTGACTGAACTAGAATTGTATTGCCGGAGTCGAAGATGAGGGAAATACGATTCTAGTGAGGGAATTAGTGTTGTATCCCCCGAAAGTAGCCAGTCCAATTACTAACCCTATCAAACATCTAGAGTGAACTTGAAAATATTGTAAAAAATACAGTTTATTGCTCGCTATTTAACACACAAAAATCCATTGACTTTCAAACAGGGCAATAAACAATTTTGTCAAAGCCGGGCGATAAAATGTAAAAACTGCATTGCTTAGATGTCTGATATGGTTAACAGTGTTGGGTCCAAGATCAGAGGGTCCGAGATCAAGATCAGGATCAGACAGTCCGAGATCCAGATGCAGATCAAGATCCGCAGCTCAAGATGAGATTAGAACATCTGAGATCAAGATCAGATATGTCCGAGATCAAGATCAAGATCAAGGTTACTGATGCTGATCTCGAGGTACCCAACACTAAGTCGTGTTTTCGCCGATTGGTGAACGATTTTAAGCTTTTTTGTTTGATCAAGACCAACACCTTCGAGATCAAGAACAAGATCGAGGTTACTGATGCCGATCTCGAGACTGGTCTCGAGATCAATTAATAATACATTTTATTAGAACCATGTAGAGTTAAAATAAAACTATTATTGTTGCCAATTTGAAGAACAAAATGTGATCAATTTAGCCCTTGAATAAGAAGTGTGGGTATCTTACTTCTCTGCTTGTTTGGCAGCCTTGTCATCTCTGGCCTGTGCTTTCATCTGTTGTACCTCGATGGTATCAGGTTTACGTCTGCGCATGTACAGTTCATGGTTGCCCATACACAAAGCAAGGATACGCTTGTTGATCCGCAACCGATGAGCGTAGAACACAAAGTCCTGAAACATCAAATACATATCATCAGTGGTATATAAGGTATATCTGAAAACGGCGTTGATGAGAGACATACTGAAGCTTTCGGTCTTGCACTCATCAGAGTATACCGCAAGAATGAACAGAAAGCCAAATACTTTAGGTCCCGTTATTACAAAACCGGCTGGCAATAAGCCTCATTTCCCATTATTTTCAGGCAGCCAATCAAAATCTGGTTAATATTTCGCGCGCTTTGTTCCTTTAGTTTCTGGTTACATGTTCGATTTTGGCTTTCTTTTCATTCTTGCGGTCTACTCCGATGAGTGAAAGACGAAAAGATCCAGTATGTCTCTCTTCCAATGCCGTATGTCTCTCTTCCAATGCCGTAGTTCTGTAGTACCAAACATCTTTCAGGCATATCTGTACTCTCTTTGTGCCATCTCACAGTCTGTAAATCAATAGCCACATATTTCCATGGTAATCCAATATTTTCTCCAGGCTTTATTTTGCTTCTACAAAGGTATGGAGAGATAAGGATTGCAATAGAGATTAAAGTGAGGTTTAGGGTTAGGCATAGTGTTTGGTCCAGGGACCAGGGTCATGTCAGGAATTCTGTTAATAGGGAGTTTTCGAATGTGTCAACGTGAACGCCGTCCTAGATCCTCCCAGCTACAATGGACTGCTTTGTGTTAACTGCATACCGTGCTTTGTGCAAGAACGGCTCACCCGTCCACTGGCTTCTCCCTCGTCCACGAGTCAGATCGAGAAAGCGTCAAACATGGTATTGCCGTCTTCTCTAAAACGTGAACCTCGTTTCACCAATTGTTAGCGTCATGCTTCAGCTACTTTGTATGTAGTTAACACAAAGCAGTCCATTGTCGCTGGGAGGATCTAGGACGGCGTTCACGTTGACACATTAGAAAACTCCCTATTGTAGAAAACTGACCACAGAGCAATCGTCGCCAGAGAATGGATCATGCAATCCTCTCCATACTTTTCCCTCCTCTGTAATTCTTGAAAACAAGGGGCATAATAGTAAAAATGCCAGCACTGTAACTATTCCAGCTGAGATTTTATGTAACAGCATATATGTAATATATTTCATTTCAGGTATTCTGTAACTTCAGACGAGGTAGAAGAGAGTATGTCTAATCTTAAAGATAAAGTTGAGTTCTGGTCATGCGATTATGCTGCGCAAGAAACTGTCTCAAAACAATTGGGAAAGGTTGATTTCCACTTTTACAGTAATTGGACGAACTAGAATGATAGTACCCAAGGGGAATGGAATGCGAGGACAACAGCATTTCAGTCAAGATACTTCAATGAAACATTCAAACATTATAAAGTTGAGTTCTGGTCATGCGATTTTAGTGTGAAAGAAACAGTCTAAAAGCAATTGGGAAAGGTTAACCATGTCTATACAACAATTGGTGTACACTGTGAGGTTTTGAAATCATCAAAATGATAACAAATTGACCCAATCGAGCTGAAAAAAGCACATGCACTGCACACAGAAATGGGTACATGGGACTGCCCGCACAAGTGGCATGAATGTTCGGCCTGTACACTTCAACTATTTCTCGTCATATTTTGAATATGAGGGTATTTGAAGAGCAAACCTTTTTAGGGGATGTTTTTTCTACTATGATGTTCTTCCAAACTGACAATAAGGAATGGGAAAGCTCACAAATTATTTTTCACCTTTCCAAGAACTCAACCTTCTCTTTAAAGGAGAATCAACCCCTGATTACAAATTTACTTATATTGGAAGGTGTAATATATTCCTACTTATTGGCCTAAATCATTTTCTAATAAGATATCAGAAAAGGGTATAAATAAAGATATTCCAACACCCGGTGTTGTCTCCTACTCATTTACATGGGGGCTGCCATTTTCTTGCTGATTTAGAGTTGTACATGAACCATTGAGAAATGTTCCAGTCAGGAAGATATTTTGAATCCAAATCCTAAATTGATTTTCTTCATTACCTAAAATCCCATATGTGACGAAAATATAAAGTGGGTGTTTACATGTATTATAAATATTAAATCTTTATAATGATACTTTTAAATTGTCTGGTTTTGCTTAACAAAAATCTATTTTCTTGGGTCTGCCAAACAGAGCAGAACATAATATATGCAGCATGCATTCTGACTTTTCAAGTCCATTATCCGAACGCAGGTGAATGCATAGTTTGCCGCTATAGAAGCTCAGGGAAGAAGCATCCATAAAATTTGAATTAATTTGCTCCTTCCCATACGTCCAGTATCGAGAAAATAGATTTCTATTAAGCGAATATCGATTTTCAACAGAAATATATAAGGAAATCTTCAGTTTAAAAATAAATTGACATATCTATTCTATATTTTTAATCTCAAATGGTTTTTTAATTTTGAAAAAAGCAATTGAGCATTTGGATTAAGAAAATCTTCTTGTACACATAAACAAAATGGCAGCCCCCTTGTGCTGCTAGCAGACGATATATATTGCTAGCAGATGATAAATTTTGCTCAGAAAATCTTGATTCGTATCGATCTCGTATATTTTGACGCGAAGCCATATAGTCTAACAAGTAGGAATAAATAACACCTTTGAACACTATCGTCTTTATTTTTGAGCTTAATTCTCCTTTAACCCTAACTGCACTGGGGGGGACTCGGAGGTCCCCCCCTCCATATTTTTGGTGATTGTATCGCGACCGCTGGCAATTTCGGATTCTCGCTTCATGACTTTTTTCCCGGACGTTTTGATTATATGCTAATTAGTATGCACATGTCATTAAAATTGCTAATCGCTCCATATATTTCTGTACAGTTACATGTACATGCTGTTAATAGACAATGGCTTGCATTTCTTTATGAATCTTGCTCAGGAATTGGTTTTCCACTTGATTCGTGCTTCTATATTATTCTGAGATAAATTGGGCAAATTTTAGAAACAATGATATACATAAGGAATATAAAACAATAGAAAAAATAAGAAATAAAAACAATACAAAACATAAGGACAAAAAAGTTGTTGTTTTTTTGTTGCACACATACAAATATATAAGAATTGGTTTATTTCACATTTGGGAAACATTATTCTTCATTATTACAGTTTTCATATAGTTTTCTACTTGTTTAGGCTGAAATTATGAAAATATTGCAAAAAGGCATAAAATATGCATTATGAATAATCAATTAGCTAATTATTCAAAAAATTTGCATAATTGATTAAAATTAATCACACCATCAGATTCAGCATGTGAAGATCTATCGACATGCAAATTTTCAAGTTCATTGGACATTGCATTTCCGAGATCAATGGGGGGGGGGGGGGGGGGGAGGGGGCCCCAGGCCCCCCCGTATTTTCATGGAGCAAAATAGCCCAGTTCAGTAAGGGTTACGCATAATTCACCATTGGTATCACCAACAAGCTTGCGAGTAGCCTGCCTGACATATCTCTACAACATTGTTTGTACTAGAAAGCTTGAAGTCTCAACCACAGTAGAAGGCAAGTAAAGCAAGAATCTAGTTTCACTATGCGCAGAATAGAAATCTGTCTGAAGCCATTTGGTATAAGGCTTGACAGTCAACGTTTCTGCGTAACACAACTTAACCCAATGAACACCAAGGCCAAGATAACTCGGACAGGGGAGCGTTTCATCAAGCGTTTTGTCAGTGATTTTTACCGACAACTGTTATAAGCTACTGAAATCCTTGCATCTGATTGGCCGAGAGCAAATTTGTCAGTAAAAATCAATGACAAAACACTTGATGAAACGCTCCCCTGAAGTCAATAAGAAAATGCATGTTATTTCAAAATGAAATCGTATCAAACACAGTAATTTAATAGGAGGGATAGCAACGCATGAACAAAAATGAACTATTTTTTTTTTTAGTATTTGAGGGAAATATTCTGAAATAAAAAGCTGTTTTAATTTTACAATTTATTCTGAACTGATGATCTTGCAGAGAATGATTATACTCATGAATTATGCCGTTGTGTGGACCTGCAACATTATGATAAAATTGCAAGACCTTACAACCAGACTACTACTACTCCATTTTGAAAGAAAGCATAATAGACAGGATATTTGAAGACTATTAAAGATAAGAATGCAATACATATATGAATATTAATATAAAAACTGTAGGGTATTTAAAGCCTTTCAGTTGGAGAAAAAGGTACAATGTTCTAAAAGTAGGTGGACAGTCCTGCGATTGGTCTGACGTCAGTAATGTTAATCAAGCCTTTTGTCTAGCTAAAGACTTGCAGCATCCTAAAATCATCCAATATCACTACTGATATGACCATGCTGGATGGCCAACAGAAAGATCTTACATTTATAAATTTCAACATCGAGTCCTCAACAATATTTCTTCCAACTGCAATTTGTTTCATAGCCATGATATGAGGTGCCCGTGGCCTTTACATAAGCTTTCCTCTTTGCTCCAATTCCACTTATGATAAATAAGTGTGACATGCACTTTCCATGCAATATGATGCTTTATTTCCTTGTGCCATCTACATATCAATACACATGTTTTCTTATAATTAAAGGGTACCAATCACACAAAAATATTTTATTAGAGGTTCCATGTCGTTATACTATATTCAAAATATGGGCTTCAAGTATTACTTCTATAAAAGAGATATTGCAAGTTTAATTATACTCTCTATAAGCGTAAAAGCGACTTGTGAGTAGACTACTCGACCTATAGATTCATTGGCAGGACATTCATCTACATTTGCCACTCTCCACCCAGGTGAAGTACATGGGTACCCGGTAGGAAGAAATTCCTTGAATGCTTGAGCGCCTATTACGGCGGCCTGGCTAAAGCTGGGGTAATAATATATTTGTATTAAGCGCAGTAGAGTATATTTGTATAGTAGCTGCGCCATATGAATGGACATATTATTATTTCATACTTTCTAGCTGTACACAAATTATTTTTTCTGGTGATTGGTACGTATACTTTAACTTGAGGATATAGGGTTGATGAAGGCACTTACTGGAGCTTTCTTCTCTATGGGTTTGATGACAAACTTCTTGTCGTTGAATGAGATGTTTCGGATTTCACTCCAAGGGAAACCAATCTTGGGCGTCAATCTGTGGCAATAGGATACATACATATATGATTACACTCCAAAGAAACCAATCCTGGGTGCCAACCTATAATATTGATATCCATACATGATTACACTCCAGGGAAATACCTGATTTCTCCTCACTGCACAAGCAGACAGTTTTTTCTTCAAATTTTCAAAGCATTGGATTTTCTACTTATATCATTATTCAAAACCTCACCAAGGCAAGGACTCCTTGTGGCTAGTTTCAAATTCAGATCTGATTACATGTTAATACCCCATAGTTAATCTGTGCACAACTGCTGGCAAAAATGTTGGAGAGTTTCAGGTAATAACACTCATATATATAGTGCAATAAAAAACAAATTTGACAACTTTGTTTCTGCATTCTTCTTCATATTTTGCAAACATACAATGAAGGAAAATTCCAATAGTACCTGCAAATTTTATAAGTATAAGTAATATTTCACTGAACATAAACTTTTCTCAGTTAATTTGCTCTCCCTTCAGCTTCTGAACATTTTTGCTCTGGTGTTATTCATATCAACAAATTATTCGTGAGAATTAACCATCCTAGAAACAGATGAAAAGCAGAATTAAAGGATTATCATAACATTCAATTTATACCCAAAATGTTGAAGACCGAATTGGTTATTTATTAATCTAAATCGAAGCTGAAAAACACCCCTTTTTAAAGGAAAACGTCGACAACAATGTAAGGCCGAAAACAGACCCTTTTCAACGCTTTTTGTGGACGCGGTTGCGTAACACATAATGTGGTGAGTGCCCCCCCCCCCCGGATGTGAACGAGCCTTTATTCCTAGAAGACTCACTTGTCATCCCTCTCGTAGACATTCAATCCCAAGGCATCGACTCCAAGCCACAGATCTGTTCCTTTCTTGTTCTTAATTTCAAAGTAATTCACTCCATACATCTCCAGATCCTGTGCAATCTTCATGTACTCGATCATTGCCTCTTCCCTGAAAATGGAAGGTGGGATAAATATGTCAGACAATGGAAAGAACAAATACAAAAGTTTGTTTAATGAACATTGCATGAAAGATCACTTTATCCACTGCACTCATTCATATTTTAATTTCCTTCATTTTCACACTTTCATGAGCATTGCACTGTGCTCTTTCATGTTATCATATTTCATAATTCAAATTTCACATGGGCCAACACTAGTCAAAGGCAAACTTCACCGCAAAAACTCAGCTTTTGCAGTATAGTTATTAGTCAATCCCATGCACTATTTGGCGCAATTCCATAATTATCATCCAAACTTCACTCAGTGATTGCAAAATCATCCAAAACTATGAAGGTTCATGTAGAGGGGTGTTGGTCGAGTGATTTTGAAACTTCGATTGGAGATGCGAAGGTCGTGGGTTCATGCAACCACACGGCACTGATATCCTTTGGTAAGATGTTAATCTACATTTGCCACTCTCTTCCTAGATGTAATTGGAGGAATAAATTCTTTGAATGCTGAGAGGGAAGTAGTCTAGCATAAGCTGGGGTAATATAAGAGCACCTAGAGCATCGTGTGTGGTGGATATTCTACTAAAAAGCTCCACCTGACACTTCAACCTCCGTCTAATTTACGTTTCTTTTGCTTTGGCCATGCTTAAAACCTAGCACTAGGTTTTCATCTTGAGGATGATTATACTGGTCTAGATAGCAAAGGACTTACTTGAGCAATCCCTTGTGTTCCTTGTACCAATTTAAGACACGCTCGTGCCACTGCTCCTTCGTCATTTTGTGTTGGTCCATCACTCTGCAAATACACAAACATTAATTCAAATTACTGTACTCAAGTCAATGAACAAACTATAACAACACAAGAGACATAATCATGATAAATCTAAGTTTATACAGAGTTTGATATGAAATATGGTCTCTGAAAGCACTTAATATGATAAATCGTCAGTAAGCACCTCACAGATATTAATTACTCTGTCATGGGATCCATTCACACACAATGTGTGCACCATCTCCACTCCCTGGGGAATATTCTACTATTACAAGTATTGAGTGCTGGGTTCTGGACTCAGTGTTGTTTCATTAAATGATTACATGTATGTAGCATGAAAATTTGATAAATATGGATAAATAATTTCTTGGTACTACAAAATTTCAATATGGCACGAAAAAGAGACATGATAACGAAGCTTTTCGACCTGCACTCATCAGGTTATCATGCAGGTATATAACAAATTACTTGAAATCAACTATATTATACTCGATGAACCCGGACGCAACCCAGACGTTGTAATTTCAGAACAATCGCAAAGCTTGGATGAACTGCTTTTGTCTGCACAGAAGGAGTTTGTGCGATTGAATGTAGGCGGCTTCCCGAAAGCGAAAATGCGCTGCGCTTCTGGCCCGGGACATAATTGAGAATTGATCGTCGGCATAGCTTTGTGCGCAAGCTGGATTGTTCAGCAAGTGGAGACCAATCGCTGAATCGCATTTGGCTATCTTTGGTCTGTTAGCGGACGCAACGTCTGGGTTGCGTCCGGGTTCATCGAGTATAATATAGTTGATTTCAAGTAATTTGTTATATACCTGCGTGATAACCTGATGAGTGCAGGTCGAAAAGCTTCGTTATCATGTCTCTTTTTCGTGCCATATTGAAATATGGATAACATAAGATGATCATAATCTTGTTTTTAACCAACCTCTTTGGTAGAATGACGGTATCGTCTGAGAACCTACACTTGGGATGATCATAGTCTCCATGTTTAGCCTGTGCTGCATATGATGCAAGCAAGACTGATGTCTCTGGAGGACAGTAGACCTCGTCTGTCAAGATACCTTCCTTTACTTGCAGGAAGAACAACCGCTGATAAGAAAAACAGGAATGATACAAACTTTTGAATTCATTGTCAATTGCATTCATGTACAAGGAAATGACAAACTGATATTTACAGACTTCCTGCACTTCTAGAAAAAAAATGACCTTTCAATAATGAAATAAAATGTCCATGACCTTTTTTCTAGGCAATAATGAAATAAAATGTCATATAAATTTGGGAACTTACAACACCTCCAGCCCTGAGCATGCAAGGATGGACTCGTTACTCAACTTAGACATCATACCTAATTTTGACCCCAAAATTTGAGGACTCTTCCATGACTTTTGGTAATTTCCAGGCCTTGAAATAAGTTTTCAGATTTCCATGACCTTTCCAAGTTTCCAATGACACCAGGAACCCTGACAAAATGCAACTTCACCTATTGTTTAGATGAGGAACTGAGAAACTTATGATTAACCCCTTCCATGCCACCAGAGTTTTGAGCAATTGTCAAAAATGAATTTTCAAGAGTCGAATATTAACTTTCAATGAGGTTTTTCTTTAGCAAACTGGTCACAGATATATTGCATGGGAATAAACATTATATTAAAGGCACAGGTATCTGTATGAGGAAGAAATTTCAAACCATTCCTAGCCTAAACGAAATGTTCAACACTCACATTTTGGGCGGGATTTGCCACCCACGGCATGGTAGGGGTTAAACACCAAAATGTAGCCTATGCAGAAAAAGCTGGACTTGCAGTAAACAGTATAATTTCATTTTGCATATGTTTAGCCCCGTGGGACCTAGACTGACTCACTTGTGTGACTTCTTGGATCAACTCTTCTGTGACTTCTTCTGGGTAGAATTTCACTCTGAACTTGAACTGGAGAGGGTTTTCTTTCTTGAGATCTTGTGCAAGTACCTGATTAAGGATGAAACAGAAGATAGAAAGGAAGGATTGGGTAAAGTATTAAACCACATTTGTTGGTATTGATTTGTTCAAGTTCTGTTTTATATTTCATGCACACAATAGCCCAATATGTTTTCAAATATACAAAACTAGGATAGTAGAATTATGACTCATTTTTTAGACAATGATTGTACCCCACATCTACATTTTGTAAATTAACATGTACTAAATTTCTTGAGCATCATGGAGACTGTGGGATGGGACCATCCCTCCCATGTATCTCTTACATTAAAATGGCATTAAACTGGCAAAACTTGAACAGTGCCACCTTTAATACAGTAACTGCTAAATTGAGATAATTTGAAATTAATTGAATTTTATTTTGAATTTCGACAAACAGCTGTTTGGTAAATAGGTACATTTCATATTTCAAACTATTATTTTTGACGTTGCACATGTGCAAATTGCCTACAAATACATTCTAATTATCTACAAACTAGAGTACATGTACCTTTATATAGAGAGTAGCGACATGGACGTCTGACTTTTCTGGACACAAACTGGCGTTTGAATTCTTTCTATTGAGAACACCCAGGTGCTCATTGGAATTGAAAAGAAATGTTGCATAGCAGTGGAAACAAAATGGTGTTCAAATCACGAGTTGTCGCTACTCTCATTATGTAGGTACTCTACTACAAACTAGAATGGGGCATGATGGGGAAAATTAGAGGAACAGACACTTATCAAATCCTGTTGAAAGATGGTGCCATTAGGAGCTTCAATTTATTGTCACTTTGATTTTTTTTTTGGGGGGGGGTACAACAATACCAAATCTTGCAGACTTTGTGAGTAAAATGATTTGTTATTCA
Source organism: Heliocidaris erythrogramma (assembly GCA_025617745.1). Lineage (NCBI taxonomy): Eukaryota > Metazoa > Echinodermata > Echinoidea > Camarodonta > Echinometridae > Heliocidaris > Heliocidaris erythrogramma. The sequence continues at coordinate 6,001,146 of CM046858.1, forward strand.
TCTTTACAAGCTACTTTCACACATAGAGAGAAAAAAAATCACGAGACAACTGGCGGTATTAGCCGCAGAAATGACAGATTCACATAAAATACAAAGACATTGTGTTACAATTTTTTTTTAGAAAATGAACAAAAAAAATCAAAAAGACTGTCATCTTCAGCAAACATGAAATCAAAAATGTATTTTTCCATTGGGAAAGAGTTTGTACTCCCTAGAATTTCAAATGTTCTCTGTACACAAGAGTTAATAGATCAATTTCTATGGCATAATTTCTTCACATGTACTAATGGTAGAGAAGCTTTAAAAGTTTGAATAATACAATGCACACATGAACATGTATGTGGCCCTCCCCTTTTCCATATCTGCAATACATTTCTTTTTAGGTTAAGGGATAAAATAGAGGCAAAATCATTTTAAGTTGAGGGAAGTACATGTATGTGGCTCTCCCCTTTTCCATATCTGCAATACATTTCTTTTTAGGTTAAGGGAAAAAATACAGGCAAAATCATTTTAAGTTGAGGGAAGTACATGTACACATTCCTTGATTTCCGCCTATCTGCATCTGTTTAATACAATCTTCCACAAGTTCTTTAACAATGAATTCTTGCATTCCTCTGTAATCTCAAGGACGCCCTACACCTACATGTGGTTAAAGGAATTATGCCAATTATCGGGCACTGCAATCACATGCACATATGTGTTGTACATTTTTGCTCTAGTCTTACCATACAGGTATAAGATACTGTATGTACGGTACTACACGATACACAGACATGCATTAAACAAAAAGATCAAAGTCCAAGCGCTGGCATAACCTTCTACAATTGAACTGAGGAATAATGAATAAATAATGGCATGCTTCAATAGGCTCTGTACACCAAGCTATGAAGGGGAGGTAACCTAGATGACAAGTGAAAGGCGGAAATACTATGAAACTCATACTCTGGAATTTTACAAGTATTTATAATGCATTATTTATTTATAGTACCCATGTTCTACACAATGTACAGTGAAATAGGCATACATGTACACGTTGCAGGGAATTCCCTGCATGTTGTATATCATTTAATGATTCTTTAATAAACAAGTTCTCTAATAAAAATCTCGTCAAAATTATCAGCTTTTAAATAATCAAGTACAGGGTGTTCTGGGCTCAAACTTGAATTCAATGTATTGGATTACATGAATTATACCTACATCTGTGATATCATAGTAGTCACATCCAATAGGGGCCACAATAACCCCGACCCACGCCAATTTGACCTGGCTGACATTACGTAATATTTTAATGAACATAGTTATGAAAAAAATTTGCTCTGAAATTGAAAGCTGACTAGTTCCTCTACAAAATGTAGTGATGTACATTAGGATATATTCAATATTATCAATTAGGAATTTGATGCAGCAATCGAAAAAATGAAAAGGGGGCCACAATTACCCCAGTCTACCCTATAACTTAACATAGATTGCTATGTCAATGTATAATTTAGAGAGCAAGTGTATGTATTGTTTTATTAAATATCTCACTACATAATGTAGGGCACACATAATCATATTTCTTGTACAAACTTGTCCTAAGTTTTAATGTCATGCTATTCAAGTACCCCTACATGTGGAAAAGGCCTAGGCGGCCTACTAGTAAATCTCTGTTGAATACCAGATCCTATTAAAACAACCTTTCCCACTTAATAAAGTTGTGTACATAAAAATCAACTCTGCCCCCGTGAAACCATAAATAAAGCAGCCAATAAAACAAGTCTGCTACCACTGCACCATGCATTTCTCTCTTCGGCATTCAGGTCTGCTCCTATTTTATGTCAATTCAATTAAAATATCTGGGCCCCATTTCATCTATAACAAGTTACAATAAGTAGTACATGATACATGCACCTTAGATATAAGCATTGCTCGTATGTACACAAAACCTTTATGAAACAAATCTATTCCTTCATCAAAAACTAAGAAAATCTTTCCCTTTAACATCTAAGTACATGTACAAGTAGACTCTAAAGTGCTGGTTAGTGTGGTAGAACTAGAAATGATGATTGATATTAATTATGAATGTGATACATGGATTCTTTCAGATATTTCTGGTTACAAAATTTATCAAATTTGCATGCACAGTGAAGTACATGTATGTATCCACGTCAGACCTTATGCTACATGTACTAAGCACGGTCAGACTAGGCCTATACATACAATGTACATACAAGTAGGCCTGTACATGTGTTACATTTCAATTTAGAACTTCAGGTATTAAATTACTGTAGATAATAAAACAGAATAAGATACACATACTGTACATGTAGAAGTATAAAAATGATAAACTGTTCACGTATTAATCATTATACTCTCATATGTTACCCATTATTATGTATCTGTCTTTTTGTTGATTATGACCTGTACATGTATGTATATTTCCATTTGTATAATACATGTAAACAAGACAAATTTCCTTATATGGACAATAAAACATATAGCCACCTACACATTCACTTACATACATGTAGCAGGAAGAGGTAATGTGTCGGTTTTACACAGTACACAAATTTGCCTTCAATGCCATGATTTTTAACAGAGACTGCACTTTGTAATAAGGGATACCTGACAAGTAAACAAAGTAACTCAGAGTTGTTCTTGGCAACTTCCCAAATATTTTTACGATTTTACTATCACTAAAATTCCGTACTTCCATTTATCTAAACATTCCCTGCCCCTTTAAACTTGGAACAAACCTCTCGGCTTCTTAAGACATCATTAAATGAAAAAGAATATGAAAATTATTCCTCTTCCAATGTACGTACAGCCATGGAAAATATTATTAGACCAAGAATGGTTACTGATAGTGTTTTTGTGGTAAGAAGGAAATAAAATATCATAAAAGCAAGGTATAATTGCTGGAATTTGGTATTCAATCAATGAAATACAAAGACAAATCATTTTTGTCAGTTTGTATCTATAATATAATACACTAAGGATTTGAGGCTCTTTTTTTGGTTCAAATAGGCTCCTCCCCTGGCCCTTTCGGTCCCCGCCTTTTGATACCCACGGTGGGGAAGGGTTCTTAGAGTGGTGGGAGGCACTTCTTAAGGGCTGACGTCCCGTCCATATTTCATAAATTCATTTTTGAAACATTGAATTTCCGCAGGGAGTAGGCCTAATCATTCTACCAACCCATGAAGCGGGTTATAGCTTCATGCCCAGCCAACCCATATACCTTTCCCTGTGAAGGGGAGCTATGCCAAAGAACAGCATGGCCATATATCCGCATGGCTTCAGTGTACAGTACAGTATTATACACACGTGTTAGATCGTTCGCACGTACGTGTAGAGGTCATCATACAGGTATAGAGTTACATCATTTGAAGCTTCATGGTCACACACACAGTTTAGTGTGTATGTTTCACGACGTTCGCTACCGGTAATTTGACACTTTATCAGAGAATCTGATAAGAAAATTCCTTCGAAAATATTTCCATAATGATTATGAATACGTATAATGATATTAATCCCTTCTCCCCTCGCCCTGGGGGTGATGGGATGACAATGGAATGGGGGGAGCTGGAGGGGGGGGGGGGGGGGTTAGTAGGGGGGAAGTCAATCCGTCGGTCCTCCCAAGACCCATATAAGGGGGCCATATCCCCCTGAAAATAAAATGACAAATTTCTTTTTTTCTCATTATTGCACCCTTTACAGGGGACGTACCGCTAATTATGGATGTTACTCAATTTTCATCAAGATTAAAAGGAATTTTCTTCAGAACTCATGCAAGCTTTGGATAAATAAGACATATTCACATGATCAGGGGCGGATCCAGAATTTAGTATAAGGCGGGGAAAACAAGTGCAGGTTTGTCAACTTTTGGAAAAGGCAGACCTGGGGGGGGGGGGGGGGGGGGGGGGGGGGGGGGGCGGTGGCGAGAATTTTTTTTCGTCAGACCTAGAAAATTCGCTCAGGAGGGGGTGGGGGTCCCTCCATAATTCTCTGACAAGCAAAAAAAAGAAGGTTTCATTCTAAAAGGGGGCGGGGGCACAATCAACAAAAGGGCGGATCGTCTATGTTCAAAATGCATACTTTCCTGCCATTGAACGGGGGGGGGGGGGGGGGGGGGTGGGGATGCCACGGGCCAGAAGCACCCCCCCCCCCCCCCCCTGGGTCCGCCAATGGACATTCTTGGTAAAAATAACTTTACCCGACTTTTTTATTTATTCACTTGATTATTGTAACAAACATACGGTACGGTGATTAATCATAAACACAGCTAGCGCCCGTGGATGTCCACGGGCTGCTTCTGCTAGTGCATATTATAATACCCTTAGTACAGAAGTTTGGTCTAATAATTTTTTCCAGGGCTGTACAGTGAGCCCAGCTTGAATGCCCCACATTGCATTGTACAAAGATGCAGCTACTGCCCAATTTGTGAAGAATGCAGACACCCCACCGACTAGCTTAAAGCGAAGGGTTAAAGGTTACAATCACTCCCATTTCTCGGTGGAGTTGAACAAGAAATGCATGAAGCCATTTCTACATTTTAGGCTTCAAGTTGAAAATGCACAACAAAAAGATTGTCACACTAGGGGGTTGCTGCCCCCTGACTTCTTTGTCTTATATACATGTATGTACATATAGGTACTGTTTTACAGGGATGTTACAATTTTTTTTGCTGTAATATCATGCCTGTGATTTACCTTACCAGAGCATCAAAAGAAATTTAACTTGATACCCAATTTACTTCCCTATCTTTAGTATTGAGGAAGTTAGTGATTTTTGTCATGGGAAATTACGCTGCTGTTGCCTATTGTTTTACCATTGACTTAAGACAAAAGCTGTGTTCGAGAACAGCCAATTACAAGTAATTCAAAAAATGTAAAGCTTTGTACATGTATCTTTTTCAATCTTCATCAAAACTGAGTGAAATTTTATTACTTATAGATTTAAGCATTTGGAAATGTAAAAACCTTTCCATCTTAATTATCTTGAAATATTTAACTTAATTACTTAATGTACATGTAGGTTTGACATGATTGCCATAGAAGAAAATTTTAAGATTTTTTTTTTAAATTTAAAAGTTAACAAAAGAGGGGGGAGGGGAGGAGGACTTTGGTTATATTCAATCATTTAAAAGGCCTGTATTCAAGACTATATTGAAAACATTTTGAAACCCATTCAAGGTATTTTAATATTTATATTTTTAATAATTTTTATATATTTCCGGAAAAACAATAAAAACAAGTTCAATCTGACCATGCAGTTTCAGTTCCAGTCCATACAAACTACGTAAGTTTGACAAGACCGGTATAGAGAAGATCACTCGACTTTTCATCGGCGGTACATGTATGTTTAAAAGATCCATAAGCATCAACTTAATCCTTGCGAATACTGTATTACTGGGTTTTTACACATGTATGTCTTATGTAAGAATGATGTCTAAATTATCTATATTTTACAAGATTTCATATTCACAATCAGTATTTTCATATAAAAAGTGGGGCAACAAACAACATTTTTCGCATCGTTCGCAGCATTACCACACAACACAGCCAGTGTAGCGCAACACACGTACGTATAGTGCGCTCGCATAACTTATAATACGGCGCTTGCATTGATTGGCGCTATGGCATAGACACTCACTCGCACAGCTTCTATGCGAAGATGCAAAACATGACATGACATCCACCAATTTTGCTGCAAAATAAAAGGTAAATCTCTCACTCAGATTTCAATAAAATTTCACAAAAACACTGATAAATAGGTAATTTATATGAAATCATATCTTTTTTGGGGGCCAAATGTTGTGATCCTTGAGTTGGAGAGGGTGGAACTTGAGCTTCACATTCTTTGTTTGCTACATGTAGCAATCGCCATGATGAAAGTATAAATTGCACATAAAATTGAAGAGGAAAGTTTAACAAATGCGATAAACTTGGTATCTGAAATATCAAATCCTGATAACATACATGTACAGTATGCTAAAGCTGCATTTTCGGGGGATTCCCCAGGACGTCTCCCAATCGAGCGCGCATGCAGTGCGACAGATTTTGACCGCCGCGAAATGCGGAGATTGTAACGTACCTACATTATTAGGGCATGAGTCAGAGTCGAAAATGACCAATGTAGCATCCTGGTAAAACACACATCCCAATCAACATTTGCCTCTTAATAATAACAACTGCTTAAAAAGGAAAAGAGTAAATCATTTTTGTTAATGCTGAAGGTGAAGTTCACCCTGACATTACATGTAATTTTAATAAAGGCAAAAAAATGAGAGAAACAGATCAATGAAATTTGAGAAATCTAACAGAACACAAAGATAATTTGGATTTGAAGTGGTATTCAACATAAAATGCAGAATTCTTTGATTTCCCTTGTAAGTAGCTATTTGTTTTTTGAGCAAATAATTTCAAAAATAAGCCTCTTGTATTTATAACGCAATTCTTATGTGTATTTCAGAAAGGGCCCAGGGGTGTTTTATCAGGTAAAACCTGTGTAAAAACAAATAGGGCAAAAGCATGAAAATATATTCTTTGGTGGATACATTTCAAGAATAAAACACACCAAGAGTTGCTGGTAAAGGTATATGTACATGTCCAATACATGTCATAGCAGAGTTGACAGTCTGTGTTTTATCAATCACAACTCAAAAAACTTCATATCTTCCAGTTCCAAATTCTTTGGCAAATTTTCCTAAACATTCACTGATCTAATACATGTATTTGTCTGATTTCCTACATTCTTTGTTCAATACAAACTTGATGCCACAGTAGACTTCCCCTTTAATCAGTCATTGCTGCTAATTTGAACAAGACTGTGAAACTGACACTGTTAGGTCTATTACAAGAACCTGTCTATGACTGGATCCTTTGTCCTCTGAATGTCAGACAGTGAAAGCTAAGAAGTGATTCCATGTGGAACTCACATACTAATTACATGGAGGCTAGATATCAACAAAAATCTCAGTTGGAACCATGTGTTCTTTTATAAGCAACAAAGACATTATTTGCCAAGACTAGCTTTCCGAGCAGCTTTCCTTATACAATTTGAAATTTTACAAAACACCCATTTTAAGTTGTACAGGGATGCTATGCACTACGCTCTCTTTGTAACATTTGAGAAAAATGCAAGCTCTAACAAAAACTGCTACAAAATATGGGTTTTCTCTTGAATTCTTGAAAAAAATCATCATAAAATAATTTAGAAGATAGGTCTGTATGTTCTACTGCTGATAGATTTATTTAAATTGGTTTTAATTATTTTTATTAAAGCAGCCTCATTACATGTACATCTAGGCCTACATGTGTATGTTTTTATAATGAATTATACATGTAGGAAAGACTACAATTTGAATTACAAGCAAACATAAGTTACTACCAGAGATTGCTTTATAATTTAAAAATTTGCATTGTACATTAAAACACAAAGGGTACATGTATGTATAGTACAACCTGAATATTTATTGGTGTATGTAAAATGTATGGCATATCTAGTACAGCTTCATAATTACACATACACACCCTGCAGAAGTATCAAAAGACCAAGTGTACCTTGTGTTTAAAGGAATGCACAATGCTATAAACCCCCCCCCCCCCCCCTTACAGTATAAAAAAACGTTGAAGAACCAACTAGCCTAGTAATAAACAAAGATTATATGACATGGAAATATGTTGAGAGATGATACTGTGGAGGGTGCATAGCATATATTAGACCAATGGTAACAAGATAACCTTTGGTACAACCTCATCAAGGCGTGGCTATTGTAATAATATGACCTTTATCCTCTACTTATCCACTGATCTCCTATTCTAGGTTCTAGGTAAAATTTAAGTTGATTATAAATTCTTCTTTCTCAAATAATTTCAGCTTTATCCGAGTCTGGACTCTGGAGTAATTACACAGTAGGTTATGTAACAATGATGATGTACATGTTCCCTCTCACAGATGCCTCTTATTTATATGATCAATAAAAGAATGCAATGCAAAGTCATTTCACATTAAAGAAGGGCTGAAAAATTGACCTGGAAGCCAAACTACATACATGTAATAATCTGCAAATATAATAAACCTAAACCTCTTGTAAGTTCTAGCTTTGTTTACACAATGGCTTATAAGCATACAGGGAGGGGTATTAAGACCTTTGTGATATAAGCCCAGTCTGTCAACAGTCTGAACACCATCTTGGACAGGGCTTTAAAATAATCAGTAGCCTGCATAATAGACCACTTCGGTAATGTATGCAAATTTTATGCATACCTCTCAAACAAAGGTTGTTCTTGACAACCTGAAAGCTTGCCGAACGTAGCTACAAATAATATATGCAAATTGGATTCCAAGCATTGAGGCTCATTTATAAAAAGCAGGTTCATGGCATAGCTCGTCACTAGGTGTTCAGAGAATATATGTGCATAAATTTGTATACATTACAGAAGCGGTCAGACTATAGGTACGTTCACACGTAGAGCGATAGCATCGATGCTATCTAGGTTTCAAGACTATTTTGGTCATGACCAGATAGTTTTAAGACCAAACGCTGTCTGAATGCAGATAGTCACGAGATAGAAGCGAGTTGGAGCTAGGTTTCGAAACTATTCTGGCAGCGAGTTTGGCAGGAGTAAATCTCAGGATCCAGCGACAAAGCATCGATGCTTTGCGGTAGACCACCCACCGCGCTTGTGACAATTTGTAATGTGAACGCAATCGCTGCTTCACTCGCAACTTCGCATGATATGACCCCTGTGCACAAACTTCAATACCAATTATACTCGGGTAACCGTGTGTGGCGCAGTAATTATTGTTTTGGCAGCGAGTCATGAGTGGGTGATAGAAGCAAGTCGATCATGGCCTGTCTGAACGTACTGGAAATAGTTTCGAGACTTACAAAGCATCGATGCTATGTACTACGTACATGTATAAACATAACATATGCCATGTGCTGCGGACATTAATAGCAAAAGAATTCAGGAGAATATTCATACTTAAAATTACAAATATCTAAATGAACGTTTTGATTGTACTCAAAACATATTACAGAGATGATAGCAAACATACAACTACACGTAGATCCTCCAACATCAGTCACAAATTTTGAAAAATGACGCTTTGGTCATTTTGAGCGTTGGAACATATGGAGAATTGTACAAACATACAGTGAAGCCTTATACCCCTTTCAAACCAAGCGCTTACCTGGGGAGGTACCCCGTGTAAAGCAGAAGATCTTCCCTGCGTAACTTCTCCACCTACCGAGGTGGAGAACTTACACGGGAAAAGAGAGTTTCAGGGGGTAAGTGGTCAGCCAAGAACTTCCCCAGTGAAAATCCGTCAGAAATCAATTATGACTTCCGGTTGGTCACATTATGATCCCACGTCATCGCAATGACTTTCGTTACGAAAACAGAAACATGCACACCCTGAATCTGACCTGTCTTCCGGTCAATTGAACGTAGCTCCGTAACCAATGGCAACTTTCCCAGGTAAGTGAGGTCGGTCTGAAAGGTGCTCATGTACTTCCCCGGGTAACCTAAGGAATATGTGCTTGTAAAATTTGGAGGTTTTCACCGGGGAAGTTAAGTGGGGAAACTGGATTGAAAGGGGTATTAGCTGACCCCCCCCCCCCCCCACCCCTCCCCAGCCTTTTTCTTGCTTCTTCACATTCATACTCAGGGAGGGGGGGGGGGGGGGATTTGAATGCAAACCCCAGTCACACTGATGAATCAATCGGTCAATTTGTAGTTAGTATGGCAGTGTGAGTAATGGAGGTATCAATATTTTCTTGAGATTCCTACCTTTTTGTTGAGTTTCAGCCATGTAATAAGACCTTTTGAATCAGTGTACTGCAAGCCAAAGAACCAGATTTCCCTAAGACCTATTGTTTTCACGACCTAAGGATAAAAGATAACAAGTATTGTATAAAAACATGAATCAAACACTTGGGCACAAGTTAAGCACATGTACCCTCAGAGATCTGGGCATCGTTTCATCAAACGTCATATTAAAGTACAAGTTTGCCTACATCCATTGAAACGCATGTTAATTTTAATTCACACGTTTCAATGGGATGTCAGCGAACTTGTATTCATGACGGTTTGATGAAACGCTGCCCTGGGCCCCGTCTTATAAAGAGTTGTGATTGATTCAAATCCATCGCAACTCCCATCTCTTAAGTACACAATTGTAATTGATTTGAAAGTTCTCTTTATAAGATGGAGCCCAGAAGTGAATCTATTTTGAGTAATCAGATGGGAAGTCTCAGGAAGAATATGAAATTATCCTTTCTTATTAAAACTAGATGAATCTTCGCGCCGTCAGAATTTATGCCTCCGCCATCACCAAATTGGAAATGTATGGCATACATGTACATGTACACTCTAAAAAGGATTGGTCCAACAAAATTACAAATCTTTTCACTTAAAAAGCACAGGAGACAGAAAATTTATTTCATTTCATTTCCATCCCGTACAAATAAAAAACTAACCATTGATGACTTACAATCATCAAATACACCAAGGAAATAGATATTTTATAGCAAATAGACCACTGTCCCCTTGAAATTTCTAAAATAGGTAGGCCTAGACTCCATACATCATGAACCATTTTCATACATATAATGACCTCTATGACCTTTGACCTTTGACCTTGAGACCCCAAAAACTAATCAGTTCATCGTCCCTCACATATGCATACATGGGCCAAGTTAGAAGCTGATCCGTCAAACAGTTCTGAAGTTATTGCGAGAACGAACCATTTTTATGTACATAATGACCTCTGTGACCTTTGACCTTTGACCTTGAGACCCCAAAATCTAATCAGTTCATCGTCCCTCCCATATGCATACATGGGCCAAGTTACAAACTGATCCAAAAAAAATGGTTTTGAAGTTATCGCGAGAACGAACCATTTTTATGTACATAATGACCTCTGACCTTTGACCTTGAGACCCCAAAATCTAATCAGTTCATCGTCCCTCCCATATGCATACATGGGCCAAGTTACAAACTGATCCAAAAAACGGTTTTGAAGTTATCGCAAGAACGAAAAGGGGACAGACGGACGGACGACCCGAAAACATAATGCCTCCGGCACCACCTACGGTGGGCGGAGGTATAAAAACAAACTAGTTTCTGTGTTTTGATAACAGAAAAATGTAAAATGTGTGAAATTTGTCAGTTATCTTTAATCAAAGTAGGCTATATAACTACAGAGCACAGATGCCTCTCACTTTAATTTATACAACGTATATAGAATATATTCATCATCTTCACTGTTATATGGCAAGTCTATGGTACTTTGTCAAATACGCTACTGAGTACATTAAAGATTTTACTATTTCTAACAACTGTATCAATCTAATACTCTGACAGCTCCACAATGGTTTGGATCATAAAAAATGTCAATGACAACGACACTCTAGATATTAAATTTGTTAAGGACTACATGATACTTAGATCCCGTTCTCATTACAAGGGATAGCTCGCACTAGATCGCACCGCCTCTAAGGTGAGAACGTTGTTTCGGCGCGATCCACAGCGATCCCAAACTGGACCACCGGGGGGAGGGGGGTTCAATAGAGATAGCACGATCTAAAGCGCACCTATTCGCAGTACTGTGCAGAGAGTGCCAAGATAGATCGCGCTAACCTCTACAGGTGTGAACCCGTGGCGTGCCAGTGGACCTCCCTGGTGCGCGCGAGGATCGCCCCATGATAGCATGATCCACTTTCCAATCTCGTAATGAGAACAGGGTCCTCGTAACATGAGGGACACATTAAGACCAAATACTTGGGCTTGCCCTGCAATACATACATGTATATATGCACAAGCACAAGTAAATGGAATAATGATCAGTCAAAGCAATAAACAGATGAGAGAACAGTGCCCTTTTAGATCTGTCAACAGATCTCTAGCCTCTCCCAATCATTAATCATCTAACAAGTAAATCTAGACTAATGACCTATCTATCAGGGATACACCCAAGCATTGCATACAAAGTTCAACATGGGATACTCCCTAAACAAAAAGGGAGTGTCTTTGAGAGAGGAGGGGGAGGAGAAGGGGAGCGGGGGTTATCAACACAGGATGCCTGCCAAAGACAACCAGTGGTTGGGGGGGGGGGGGGAGGGGTGAACAGGAGCAGAGAGAAATAGCCTTTAGCTTTGGAAAGCTCTAATAAGAGTCTAAGGAGCTCTGGGAAACTACAAAAAGGACTCTTGAAAAATTTATAAAACAGATCAGTCACTGTGAGGAAACCTCATTTTCACAATAGTCATGCCATGCCTGCAATAGATTATCCATTAAGGAGCTCAGACTAAGAGCTTATTTTTTCATTTTTTCTGTCACAATGGAGAAAACTGAATTCATCCTCCCTCTGCTACACATTACAAGTAATTTATAATGGGAAGAACATCTTTGAATTCATATAAACAAGAAAGCATGGGTGTAATGGTGGTATGGTATGAGATAAGAAAAGAGAATACAAGCAGATAAATATCTGAATTTATAATATACACCTTTTTTTTTTTTTTCCTTTTCTTTTCATGTTTAAAGGGAATAAACATTGGTGTCACAATAACGAGGAAAAAAAAGTGTGATCAAAGAGAAAGTTAAGTTCTGGGAAAGGTGAAAAATAATTTGTCAGCTTTCTCATTCCTTTTATGTCAGTTTGGAAGAACATTATAGTAGAAATGTTAAATTCCGTGTACAAATTAATGAATTACGCCCTACTGGCTCTAAAGAGAATACCGATTCTTACCTGATCAAAGAGCTGTTTGCCTGTAGTGTTCTGCTGTATGGCAAACTCCAGCTCTGCATCCATAGTAGTCACACGCACCGCAACCTGTCACAAGCAAACATATTCACATTTTTAATTTTGAGCATAAATTTGCATAAATCATTCTTTCCGAATCTTATGAAGCAAGAGCCGAAGAGACCTTCATTGTTACCTGCTCTCAGGACAGTGTAAAGACATCAATTAAGTTCTCTGGGGAGTAATATTTTTAATCTAAAGCTCATTCACTGTATACATGTAGAGTGTTTGACCTTGCTCCTAATGGGACATTGGCACCATCCATGGATACATTCAATTTAAAACTCTTTATTGCTATATTACTAGGTAGCAACAAATGACCATTAATTACTTTCATTCCCCTTTCTTGTGTCGAAGTAAAACAATATAGGCTATCACAATCATCATCAATCCATCTTTACATGTACATGTATAATACGCTAGGGATTTTCAGGTGTCTTTTTTGGTACGAATAGGCACCTCCCCTGGCTCTTTTGGTCCCCTCCTTCTGGTGCGCATGGGTGGGGAATGATTCTTGGATGGTTGGGAGGTACTTTTTTAAAGTTGCAGTGCCTTCCATATTTCATAAATACAATTTTAATATTGCAATTTCCGGAGGGGAACAGTTCAGTTGGTGGAAGAGCTCATTATGTTGTACACACAACACGAACGAGCATGCAACGCTTTTTACTGCTCAGCCCATTGCGAGGGGAGAAATTTTGGGGGAGTGAAGAAAAAATAAATCCAGTCAGCCCTCCCAAGACCCATAACGGTAAGGGGGCCAATGTGGGTACCCCTGAAAAGAAAAGAGCCCTTAAAAAAATTATGTTCACTCTTTCATTCTTTATAAGGGGCAGCCAATGTACATCTATGGTTTCATAGCCTTTCTCTGAGTAAGAACCACAGAAACAAGGCAATTTAGATCAAATAGTTCCTCAAAAAGGGCGAGAATCCTGCAGGCCATAGGGTCGACATGAAATAAACAACTACTGGGGCCATTCGTAATTCAGTGCTAAAACAATTGTTATTTAGTATTCATCAGCAAGATTTGGATGAATAGCACATACTTGCATGTCATACATTTACATGTACATGTATACCATACGGAGATATGTTCGTTTGGGTTTTATCACTTGAACTTACTTGTATTGTGACAAATATGCTGATTAATCAATTATAAACAAAGCTAGTACCCGTGGATGTCCACGGACTGCTTCTGCCAGTTCTAAGATAATTCTGCAACATATCAAATGACATTCTGTCGAAAATTGATAAATAATGTTTGGTGGAAAGTACATAAGTACCATCTCTAAAGCAGATGATGTATTTGTATAGTATGATTTCACTATTCAATATATCAGCAGTTTATTTGATTCAACCTGCTCTTGATTTGAATTGTTTTTCTTTAACATTTTACATTTACAAACATTTTCACAAACAAACAAAATCAAAAAGTAAATAAGAGACAGAATGTCTTCATCTTTTCAGGGAACCTTAAAGGGAAATCCAACCTTAATGGCACGTTGTTCTGAAAGGAAGGGGAAAAAATCAGAGAAGCAGATTGAAGAATGTACATGTATGAACAAAATCGGTCAATCAATCAGAAAGTTTTGAACTTCGGAAAGTTGTAATCACTACACATGGCTGAATCAGTAATGTCACTATGATATAGTGGCAGACAACTCCCCCCATTTGCTCATTTTGTTCAAAATGTATTATTCAGTAGGATCTTATTCTTTCACGAGGACATATAACAATAAGCTATTGTATTTTGAATAGCACCCCTAGGGAAAAGGCACTTAGGAGAAAACTGCAAATTAACAATATTGTAGTGTATGACAAACAGGAGAGTTGACCGCCACTATGTCATAATCAATTCACCAAATTGCCAATTTGAGAATTGCATAGAATTATCTCATTTTTCAAACATCAATAACTTTCTTATTCCTTGTCCGGTTTCTTTCTAACTTTCAACATCCTGTGTTGCTCTTCTTTCTGCTTTCACACAGATCGCCGTCTTATTACCAAGGATGGATTGCCCTTTAAATACATGAACAAAAAAAATGAAAAACATGAGATGAAAACATTCTCTCTCATTATTATCAAAAAGAATTTAACTAAAAAAATGAAAAACATGAGATGAAAACATTCTCTCTCATTATTATCAAAAAGAATTTATTAACTAAAAAAAAGTTTTGATAGAGCTTCCTTCTTCTGCCACTCATTCAAGTGAACTGTATGCGAATTTTTGAAAGTCATATCTATCTATTAAAGTCTAATCTACATTGTACAAACAGACCGTCATAAAACTATAAAATTAGCTGGACTACTCACCCCTGGACGAGGCATTTTGCTGATTGTGTTTTATACCCAAGATTAGAAGAAAGACAACAATCTACCAGTCAGTCTCCCTCTCAACTCGATGCAAGTGCTTTAATCCACTATGTCAGGAAGTAGGAACCGATTCTTCTCTGTCACCTTCCTCCTGTAAAAAATAAAACGGTCATCAAAATGAAACTCTTCTTTACTGTTTATATACACGTAAAGTAACTGCCCAAATAGCTCGAAGACCCAGAGCAATATGATGAAAAGATAAGCAATCTTCTCTTAAAAGTCCTGAAATCATTTTAAAATACTTCCTCATATACATGTGCAATGCTTCAGTCAAGTTCAGTGTATATTATTTGTACACTGTACATAAATTACTTTTTTTCAAATGTGAAAAAACAAAGGTCCTCTTCTTCCTGGTGAGCGACCGCAAATCAACTAGTTGATCATAATGTATAATGTTCAATAAAATACAATTTTGGGTAAGTCATCTTTCCATTTACAGTAGAGTGGCACCTACATATATACACATGTAAATACAGGTAGCTTTGAAGTTATTGATGTATTCATCAAAATTTCATTAAAAAGATCAAAATAGAAAGTTTAAAAGCAATGTGTTTCTTCTCATGATCACTTCATGACATGTTCAATTAGCTTTTAATCAACCATAATTGGATGTAAAAATTTGAGCAGTTATATATTGGTGTATACATTACTGTATACTAAAACAGAACTTTACAAGAAAGTGCTATTTCAGCCTCAGACACCTGCCATGGGAATTTTCAAAATACTTTATTGGTCTCCAGACCAGAGCACTCCCGGGTACATTACTGTAAAATAGTTGGTATTTTCTGTCGCATGTACTAAAGGTATGGGGGGAAAAATTAGATAAATATTTTAAATACTTGCTTTCAAATTCAGCCCTTAAAAATCTCACTCCTACCTCAAATGGCCGTTAGGAAGAACTTTTGATATTTTCAGCAAAATCCAAATTCAAAATCTTGTCCAAAACCGGAGAAATCCCCGCCGATTTGTTTCGCGATCGCGTGTTGTTTACAAACTGCCGATGTCTTAGACTAAAATCGGCCAATAAAATTTTTGTCCACGAAGAAACTCGGGATCGCAAGCGCACATCGATCTTTACGATCCCGCACACAGAAAATCGGAACTTTTCCGTGTACGCCATAGGGACCGAATTTTTGAGGACAAAACTCTTTTGGGGAGATGTCGGCGCCCGCGGCGACCAGGAAATGTACACAATGACTCCGATAGCTCGTTTCGCGAGAATCAACAGTAAATTACGGATTTCATTTTTGGAAATATCTTTTCCAACATTGGTGAGTTGAATTTATTGTATTTCTTGGATATTTTGGGGTCGGTTTTTGAAAATTAAATGCCGATTTTGAGTGAATATTGGTGACTTTTGTGCAGTGGTGTTTTAAAAAGATGAGGTGGTTGACTGCCTACAATTATACACACGAAGTATAGGAATGTACCTATGAGTGGACCAGAGGCCCTTTTCAAATTTCAAAATAAAAATAAAGATGGAAAATACATACCCTCAAAAGGATTGGGAATTTGGGATACGTGTACAGTATGTGATGAAATCCCGAGAGGGCTTTTTCAAAATAAAAAGAGGCAAAGTTGCATGTCAGACTTACATGTAGATACGAAAGAGGTCGAACATTGACTAAAACGTATCTACTCTCTACATTCACCAATAATACTAAAAGTATAGAAGTCAACAAATATTAGACAACCATGCAACACGTAAGATTGTTTGTTACCTGTGCCTGTGGCTGTGCTGTTGAATTATTACAGAGTGCAGTTTAACTTTCAACTTTTCATGCAGTCCAATCACAACACTCAATTCTCACACTAGTTGAATAATAATAAAGATTTCCCTTTCTCTAACTAAATATAAATCACAATGCATCTGGCCTGGTTCGCGAGCACTTTGTGTCGGCTCTCCTTGTGTCTTCTTCTGCAGTTCTTGTTGTTTTCCTTCCGTTCAACGAAGATCAGTAACAAACTAACAATTAATTAGCTGGCTACTATAAAGTTGACAGTGAGGGGTAAGTTAAATTTAAAATGTTAGGTGGAGTCAACCGAGGTATGCAATGAATCATACTAATAAACACACACACCCATCAATATGAAGACACCCACTCACGGCCAGTCAACTCGTTCTCACTACCACTCGCACTGCCAATGGCAATCCAATGCGGAACAAATTGTATGGCTTCACCGCTGTGTGCACACCACCACCAGCACCCTTCGGCCGAGGCTATGGTGTCGCCGTTACTTCGGCGAGTTCTACGTACGGGATCGCGCAGTGTCGCCTCGACGCGCAATGCACATCGTCTACATGCAATCTGTATCTCATGCCGAACAGTGGGCGGTTACTGTTCAGCTTGGTCATTTCCCTAACGTGTCCGAATTCTTCAGCTACTGTCAGTTCACGATGTGACATATTGGCAACTTCTAATTATTTTTTACGGATGCACAACTTTAATCAAGGCATGTAACTGTATTTTAAGATGTAAAACACATTAAACAAATACTTACTAGAGAGTTTAGAGTCCGTAGGTCGGGCACCCAGCTGTACGGAAATACCGGTCGAGGATTTAGAGTTGGTATCTAATTCATTCAAAATGGCAGTCAATGGGTGTGGTGACGTTATCTGTCAATCAAACTCTTCAATAGGGCTACCCCCTCGCGGAGATATTGCTCAATAGGGGGTTACCATAATGACTCTCAATTCTACCTGAGATTTGAAACTTGGCCTAGGGAAATATAATTCATTTTATAAAAGTCAATATGAAACAAATTTACAGATGTACACACAAAAAAAAGGAAGAAGATTATTGTAAAAGTGGTATGATTATCAATGATACATTTCAGTGAAAAAGATATACCTATCATTTGTTATGACTTTGATAATGATGATTATGTTTATAATACATGTAATTGTAAAGATGATGATAATAATGATAATGATAATAATAATAATAATAACAACAGCAATGATACTAATAATAATGATAATAATAATATTAAAATATAATCACGATAATGGTAAAATAATTATGACAATGAAACTGATAATAATAATGATAATAATGATTATGATAGTAATACTGATGATAATAATATTTATAATAATAATAATAATAATAATGATAATAATAAAATAATAATAGTTATTCTACTACTTCTACTAGTACTACAACTGATAACGAATAATACAAATTATTTATTATTTATTCATTTATTCATATTATATTCATGCATGTTCATAATGTCATAATACAGCTACAGCAGATACAAAATAGAGTACACAGAGCCAGAGTATAATGAACACACAAAGGTGCATAATCTTATAAAAGCTTGAGTAGTTGTAACACCTAGGCATAGCCCTACATTAATCCTTTGAGTTAAAAGAGAGAAAAAATGAGAGAGAAGTTTATTTACACTTTTTGTCTGAGCTGTATACAAATGGAAAGCAGAAGCAGAAAAGAGGAATCAGAAAGGTGAAGGGGCGCCCTAATTTTGACCAATAATATATCAAGTCTTCGATAAGAATAGAAAATAAAGTACAATACATAACATATCGATTACAATGTAAACATAAATAAAAGTATCCTTTGAGTTACGTATACTATGCATCTTTGAAAGGAAAATTCGCTTTATGTGGGGTTTGCAAATTACGGATATTTTGCGGAAGAGAATTCCAAACATCTGGACCGCTCAACGGTCTGATTAATAATGTGCTAACCGCGGTAATAATAATAATGATAACAACAACAACAATACTACTACTACTACTACTACTACTACTACTACTACTAATAATTGGCATACATTCGATAACACTGATAATTACAATCGTTTACGATGCTATATTAATGCTTTGAAAAATATAATAAAAGTGCAATAACAAAAAATCATCATCATTATGCATTATTACTGCCAATATTACTACATGTACTACTACTGGTCTATACTATACTACTCCTAATCCTACTAACATCGGGGGGGGGGGCGAAACGAACCGCGTCTGAGAATTCCGGGCGGGGAAAAGTAACGAGAAGAGAGAGAGAGAGAGAGAGAAGGGGGGGGGGTGGGAGGGGGAGGCCACCTCTCAGGTTATTTTTCTAAATATGAAGGTGGAGGGGGGGGGGGGGGAGGGGGCTACATACTACTTATCCGTTTTAAAGGGCAACCCAACCGGCTTTATTAAAAACCGATTTGTGTGAAAGGAGAAAACTAAGAGAAATAGGACGAAGAAAGTTTGAAAGAAATCGAACAAAGAATAAGAAAGTTATGAAAGCGAGATGCCGAAATATATTTGGGGAGTGCAGTGCCCTAATTATGTCTCAATATAAATTATAGTGTAATTTATATTTATAACAAAATTAATGCACTGGGGAAGGGGAGTTCTCTCGCAAAATTAACCTGAGCTCAATTAATAGGCATAAGATGCCTCAACCCCCTCCCCAGAAATCCGCCTGTATACGCCTATGCCCGCGTACTCAGAATTTCTAGAATATAGTTTTTAGATTTAGAATTTTAGATTTAGATTTTTATATACATATACATATATATAGTACTGAATGTAAACTATGTCATGATTTCTATTGTCTGTTGGAAATGAATAAAACAAGAATTTGAATTTGAATTTGAACCGCTTAAATGTAGGGAGGAAGATGCCCAGCCCCCCCCCCCCCTCCCCCTGCTCCCGCAATGCTCGCGAATAGGCTAGTATAGAATATTTGAAGGACAAACGTTTAATAAGCATTTTGAGGTATGTTTTTAGTCTAATTAAAAAAAAAAAAACCATGTAATGTGCTTATGTGAGAAAAAAAATACTCTAAAGGGCGTAGCTTCAATATTGGTTTTGTAAGTATACATATTTTTTCTCCCAAAAAGGAACCATCCCAACAAATGCAACAAGTTGAAGAGCGCCCTCTAACACACAGGGAAAAACAAGGCTTTCAATTATTCTCTCCAAAGGATTCCTGCATGCGTCATCGGTGAGAGCATTGTGTCTCATGAGTAAAGCTAAATCCGTCATCGTTTCCATTTTCAAGAAAATTTCGTCATTTCAAAGTGGGGGGGGGGGGGGGGGGGCACCAGAAAAAATGGGCACTTTTTGGGGAAAGGGGGCACCTACATGCATGCATGGGGTGAACATAAAGCAAAAAAGGGACAATTTTGTGACATTGGTATTACCCTATACAGTCTAATTAATACGTTATCAAGCATCATCTTCTTCCTTTTTATTGTGGTTGTGGACACTGTTTCAGCTTCCCCAATTAGCAATAATTGTACAATATTGTCCAATGATTCATGTGCGAGCGAGCGAAGCGAGCAAGTAAAAATTGTCAAACTTTTTCTAATGGTGAAGTCCTTGGGGTGTGCATTATTATTTTACAGCGATATAATGCAAATGACATTAGCAAATTAATTGGGGGGGGGGGGGGGGGTGTCGGATGATCTTTTTATTCGTACAATAACCCAGTCGTTTTTATTTGGGATTACATCGATATTATAACATACTTTATGCGATTTGCTTGATTTCATTAAACTATAAGACCGAGCGAGTTTGGGGGATTTTTCTCCCAGAAAATATTGCCCTTACTATAAGACTTGATGTAAATTACGGGCACATTCGAGCCAGTGGAATAAGTAATCCCTTAGAAAGAAAAATGGGCACCCATCCGAAGGAAAATTGCACTTATCAGAAGGAGAAAAAGGTACTTATTACAGAGATAAGGAGGCAATTATTATCATATTAATTCTGAAAAGGGGCACTTAGCAGAAGGAGAAAAAGCGCACTTATCAGAAGGGGAAAGGGACATGGCACTTTTCAGAGAGAAAGGGGGCATCTTTCAGAACTAAAAAGGGCACTCAAAGTTTGGGGTACTGACAACATTATTCGGAATCGAAATCACTTTCAAAATCGCCTGGGGGGGGGGGGGGGAGGGCTGCACAATATTAGGAGCAAAATTATTAAGGCCAGATTTTTTTTTTCACTGATGCATTACGAATATATCACTGGAATCGCACTGTCATAAACACCATTGTATCTTTCTCCTTGATCGAGGACAAATAGTCTGTTCGAATCCTAATATCCCACAAACTATTGATTATCGGCTCGATTTAACTGAGCAGAAGGTAACAAACATGTATTGTAAGAAACGAGTGATTCTGTAGTGAATCGTCGTTGCGGATAAGTGGTCTCGAACGGAGGAATAATATAACGACCAGGGACAGAATATGTTTGTCTGTATTTATTTCATATACAGATCAGTGGGTCCAACCATTCACTGATATGTATCATTAATGTTTATACACAGATCTGCGGGTCCAACTAACTTATCCAGTCAATCGAAGTTAAAATAAATAGTTACTAATATTTATGTTTGCAGGTTTGCAATGCGCGCGTCTATATCTGCAATACAGTACTCCAGTCGTCACCTACATACGTGTAGGCTATGGTCGTCACCCCCCATCACACGCGCGCACGATTCGCACGTACTCCTATCCATGCACATGGTAGTGCCGGTGACGGATGGAAGTAGAGAGAGAGTATTATATTATTCATCCTGTCTTATAAACGGATGAACGGACAGAGTTCTGTCCCATTGCGTACCCAGCACCAGTGAGTCTATTATCATCCAGAGTGCTAATCGCCTGGTTATCATTGTAAAAAGCAGCTAGAATTATACCAGTATACTTCAGAAAACTGATTCGGAGAAGCATGTTTCGGCATCGATCGTCAAAAGCTAGGTAAGTTTGTTTCTTGATTGATTCGATGTTTTTTCATTATTGATTATCACCATTCGCTTTCTTTCTTAAGTTTTAAGAATGAATATATTTGTACATACGTGTACTTTGTTATTGTGCATAACGTGAAGCGGGTTTTATAATTTTCATATTTTTTTTTCATTTGTTAAAATGAGACAGTCAACATTGCATCAAGTAAAAGAAATTATTGAAAGTTGGCCTATGAGGTAGCCGAGAATAATACAGTGATTTTTCTTTCGATCACATCATCAATTTTTGTATTTCTGCGTGAGAAAAGGAATGTCTCCCTTCTCATTATCATTTTCAGTGATAATAATTATTTTAGGTTCAAGTTTGTCTGAATATTGTTTGCGTGTTTATGTCTGTTAATTGGAATTATAGAATACTCCTATGATAGATCTACATAGTCAGGGTTATCTGACTGCATACTGAAATGCTATCCAATTTTAATCCATGGCGCACATACGACATAATAAAAACGATTGTTTGTATGAAGAGTATATATTAAAAATCAGCCCAATGTGATCTTACTTATGTGTCCTATTGGCATACATTTGGCTAAAGCTCGGCTACCTTTGTCTTAAATTGTTTTAAATGGAGATCAGGGGCGGATCCAGGATTTTGTAAAAGGTGTGGGGG
The DNA here is from genome assembly GCA_025617745.1 of Heliocidaris erythrogramma. NCBI lineage: Eukaryota > Metazoa > Echinodermata > Echinoidea > Camarodonta > Echinometridae > Heliocidaris > Heliocidaris erythrogramma. Next base: position 6,023,697 of record CM046858.1, read on the forward strand.
TACACAAATCTCCGAAAAACTTTCTGACCTGAACAGTGGCGTATCCAGGATTTCCCAATAGTACATGCATTGTGTCCGACCAACTTATTGCTTATGGGCGATTTAGTGCCCAATCTGAGGTAATGCTTTACCCTGTAACCATCCTCATCAATGGCGGATTTACGGGGGGCACTTCCGACCCACCCCTTTGAAAGAAAATTGTACATTGTGCCCCCTCTTTTTTTAAATTGTACCCGCCCCCTTTTGAAACTAAGAACTTTCTTCTTCTTCTTCTTTGTGATCGCCGTCATGGGGGAGGGATCTTTGGAAAATGTTTGCTTCTGAAGAAGGGCTGAGATGCAAAATAGTGCTATATGTGACCAATTTTGAAGCCTATTTAATGAACAATATTTTCAATTGGTATGAGGATTTTTTTTTTTTTGCTAGTTTTTTTTTTACGACGGCCAATAGGGGGGGGGGGCGCCTGTTGCACCCCCTGGATACGCCCCTGCCTGAAGAAGAAAAAGAAGAAGAAGAAGAAGAAGAAGAAAAAGAAAAAGAAGAAGAAGAAGAAGAAAGTTCTTAGTTTCAAAAGGGGGCGGGTACAATTTAAAAAAAGAGGGGGCACAATGTACAATTTTCTTTCAAAGGGGTGGGTCGGAAGTGCCCCCCGTAAATCCGCCATTGATGAGGATGGTTACAGGGTAAAGCATTACCTCAGATTGGGCACTAAATCGCCCATAAGCAATAAGTTGGTCGGACACAATGCATGTACATTGTACCGTCATGTTGGGCAATTTTTCCCTTTTATTTTTTTATTATTTTTTTTTTTTTACCGTGAGATTTTGTAGACCCACTCGACCTACCGAATTTCTTGAGTTGGTTATGGTTGTAGCAAAGACCACAATCGAATTAAAAAAAATATTTTGAACGTGGGGGGGGGGGGGGGTCATCTCATGTTTAATATTAATATTAATTGCAGATATGCGTGAGCTGATGAGGAGCAGTCGCACAGGTGAGGAGGGAAAGGGCATCACATGCACAAAATATAAATCTCAGGGACCTAATTATTAATTGACAATAGTAACTTAATTTGTCATAACATGCATAATTCATATAGGTATGTATGAAATTAATATTAAGACACGATATAAAGAATCGGATGTGTCTTATAGGCCGTATATGATAATATTTGGGGCGATATTGGCCATGGCTTGTAGGTCAGCTCAAAATAGCTTATTACAGGTTTCAATAACAAGCGAAATAACTTTATAATATGCATTTCGATATTTTTGCTATAGCAGTATCGAGGAGCATGCATAATTCCTCATTGGTAGTATATAGCTATAACGGATAGTCTCTTCCCGGTCACCTGGTTAAATGGTTTATCGTATCATCATTTGATTGTTTTGTGATGGGACAATCGGTGAGTTCCTGTTATACCCTGATCATCAGTCAACTATCTAGGGTCACGATTTCCGATTTGAAAGGAGAAAGTTTGTTTGTGTATATCTAACCGGTAATGAATTTTTGATAAACAGGATACTTTTTATACAGCCCTGGAAAAAAATCATTAGACGAAGCTTCTGTACTAAGGCAGGATACAATAATATCCAAACAAACTTATAAAAAGGATTTGTCTTTGTATTTCATTGAATGAATACCAAATTCCAGCAATTATACCTTTCTTTTTATGATATTTTATTTCCTTCTTACCACAAAAATAATGCTATCAGTAACCATTCTTGATCTAATAATTTTCCATGGCTGCAGGCCTGTACTTTTGATGAGACTGGAATCATAGGCCAACCATCACTAATAACAGATGAAGTTATCTATTTATTCATTTATTTCTGATAAACAGGGTAGCACATTTCAACCAATAGTAGTGGTCTCCCATCCATGAGGCCCTGTTTGATAACAAAGATTTTATTAAAGTTCACTCAGAGAATAATGACACAGCAGATATATCCATAGGTTGACTTCCACAAGCGCTTTCAATTTATTTCTTTCAGGTGGAGTGATCGTACCTGTTAGTTACATGCGTTTATATAATAAAAAAGCAAGGTAGACATATTAATTGCAGTACAAAAGTCTTTAAAATCTCAGTAATTCAAGTTCGGAGGTACAGCCGGATATGAAGAGATAAAGAGGTACAGGGAAGCCGAAAGAGATGTTCAATAACAGTAGCATCAGAATGAATGGAGAGAGAAAACAAGAGACGAGGGTATTATAGTGGGCAAGAATTATTTTTTAACAATACACAACGCCAAATCGGTATCAATAGAGTGTAAGAATAATGATAAATTGAATGGCCGATTTCAAACATGGTGAGTAACTGGAATAAACACTGTGCTGGTCTCCATTATTTACAGTATGCGTGTATTTCTTAGGATTTTTCTTACATAGAGATCAAAGATGTAAGATTCAGGATTCAAGTTGTTAACGAGGCGAAAATTCTACATAGATTATACTGCGGAATGTATAACAGTACACACATATTATAATATAAAATATACCACAGTATATTGGAGAAAAAACATAACCGTATAAAAGATCAAAGATCTATTTTAAATTTACAGAGCGTAAACGTTTCAGGCAACGTTTAACTTTATCATCATCATTCATTTTTTAAAATGGGGTAATTAAGAAATTGGGTTCTATAAAGAGCCAACACATTTTGCTATATAGGTGCTCACTCAATGTTAATTACCTATATTCTTTCTGTCTTATTTGTTGACGATGAACCCTAACTCTGTTACGAAGGACGTCCCCCGTTTCGCCAATGTATTGCTGTTTACATCCTTGGCATGTTATACAATATATTAGATTTTTTGTTTGACAAGTAAATGAAAACCTAATTAAAAATTCAGTGTTGTTTATTCTAATATTAAGTCTATCTGTTATGTTCAAGTGGGGGCAAGTTTTACATCTTTTGTCGCCACACTTTCTGACTCCACCTTTCAAGTTAGTGTTTCGAGAAAATGCGGCTTTTGTTAGGACTTTGCCGCTTACTTGAAATAACTTTCACATTTTCAAATACCATTTTAAAAGTTTCATCAGTCTTAACAGGTGGCATAGAATCATGGATAACTTGAAAGGTATTTAAATGTATGAACAAACACTGCAAAAACTGGGGTGTTAAAATTGACACCAGTTGGTGTTAATAGAGGACCACACCCTATGGTGTTAAAATTACACCCCAGAGTTTCAACATAACACCAAAGAGTGTTAAATAACAACCAAATGTGATGTAATAACACCACTGGGTGTTGATTTAACACCACAGATTTAACACCGGTGTAAAATGACTGGTGTGGTCATCTATGTACACCAGTTAACACCACAGTTTTTGCTGTGAATGGAACTATTTCCTGTTCCTCTCTCTCTTTCTTAGACATTAATTCATGCTTGCTGAGTGCAAGTGCCTTAGAAATGCCGGTTTCAATTATTTCTTTAGGGTAATATCTGGCCGAGCATATGTTTTAATTCTTCTAAACGTTTCTTTTTTGTTTCTTCATCGCTTACAATAGTGCATATTCGTCTAGCTAATTATACGGTACATTATTGTTACACTGCTTAGGGTGACATGACTTAAAATGTAGATATTGGTGGGTATCTGTAACTTTATAAAATATGTCTGTCTTTAACAAATTATCGTCTTTAATAATTGTAATATCCAAGAAATTAATTGAGTTACAACTGACGTTCCATTTAAAACCAATTGCTGGATGTAATTTGCTTAGAATATTATGTAAATTATTAATATCTCCAAATTCATTTTTCCAAACAATAAAACAATCATCTAAGTATCTGAACCAATTCTTTTCAAAATAATTTCTAACGCCAACATCAAAATGTGTTTCAATGAGTTCATAGAGTGTCTCCTCTAGATATCCCATGAAAAGGGTGGCGTAAGTATAGGGGCCATTTTTGTTCCCATCGCAGTACCCCGTTTTTTTTGTACATATTTTTATCATCAAAATGAAAGGTGTTATTATTCAGTATAAACTTTACAGCATCTATATAAATTCTTGGGAAAAACGAGAATCGATTTCTTCAGGATATTTACTAATCCAATATTTTATACCTTTTAAACCTTCACTATGGGTATGTTAGTGTACAAACTATTAACATCATAATGTAACAAAAGTTGAGTCAAATGGTAATTCTTCAGGTATGTGTGTTAAAAAATCTAAATCATCCCTAATGAAACTTTTCACTTTATTAGAGGTTTTAACAATATATCAATAAAATTACTTAAACGGTGTGTTGGACATACTGGACCAGCTATGATTGGGCGCATTTTTAATTTCTTATATAGGAGCGGGACACTGAATGTATTTTAATTTACTTTTTATTACTTCGTTTTCAATTTCTGAACTTTGATGTATCTTCGGAAGACCATACATATTGCTCGTTTTATGTTCAAATTTTATCAAAAATTCATATTCTTTATCAGTGAGACATTCTTTATATTTATTTATCATTTGAATCATTTCCTTTTTTATTTTATCATCAAGGTTAGTTTCTAGTTTCAAATATGTTTCTTCATCTTCATCTTGCATTTTTGAAGCATAAAAATCTACATCCATGACTACAAACGCTCCTCCTTTGTCAGCTTGTTTCATAATAATATTATTTTTAAAATTTTGTAGGCATCGCCTTTCTTTTGCATTAATGTTACATTTAGGTTGAATATATTACAAGACAGTATTGCTATTCAAACAATATACTTTGAACGTTATTATACAGCCTAATAATTGAGTATCATAAGCACCGCGTTAGCACATAAATCAATCAGGCCTAGCGGTCCAGATATTTGGAATTCTCTTCCGCAAAATAATTATCCGTAATTTGCATACCCCACATTCGTTTAAAATGGCCGTAAAGCAAATTCCAAGGTACATAACTCAAAGGATGCTTTTATTTATGTTTACATTGTAATCGATGTTCTATGTATTGTACTTTATTTACTATTACTTACTCATCGAAGACTTGATATATTATTTTTTCAACATTAGGGCACCCCTTCACCTTTCTGATTCCTATTTTCTGCTTCTGTTTCCCTTGTAAATAAACTCTCTCTTTTTCTATTCATATTTTTGGTTGGTTTTTTATTATATGTTATTTTGTAAATAAAGTTTGTTGTTAGTGTCATCATTAGTTATTTCCTTTTATATATATTATTTACAAAATGGAAAGGTATTGCAATGCTTCAAGCATTAGCTTATATTGCCATACCTCTGCATGTTACTATATTTTCCATATATTGTACCTGTATTATGATCATATTTGCCTTTTAATTCTGTTATTGAGTTACTCATACTTATTCCCATTTTTTTTGTCATAATGATCATACTCTGCAATGCCATGTACCATGCAGAAAAAATAAATAAATAAATAAAATAAATAAATAAAATACCAATGGAAGCACCAAATAACTATAATGAGTGGTGTCATACATTCACTTTCAAAAGCTTCATGTCATGAAAAGGTTTTTGAATAAAGAAGTAAATTTCATAAAGAAATGTATTTGAATAATTTGGTCAGTAACACCCGTCAATCAATACACAAGGTAAACGATATTCACTTATACATTTTCTGGAGATAGCAAATTTTAAAATTTTTTTCAATTTACAATGATGTTGGTGATTTCTTGACAGAACTTTCAAGTTGGTTCCATCAGGGGCGGATCCAGGATTGAGTAAAAGAGGGGGCACAAAAATGAAAGTTTGTCAAAAGGTAGACCCGTATTTTTTTGGTCTCGCCAGCTTCTCGAAAAGTCGCTCAGTGGGGGACAAAATTTTTTTTTCGCCAAACCTTCAAAATTCGCTCAGTAGGGGGTTATGGGGTCCAGTTTCCCTCCATAACCCTCCATAATTCCCTGACAAGCAAAAAAAAAAAGGTCTTCATTTTAAAGGGGGAGGGGGGCACAATCGAGTAAATGGCGGATCGTCTATGGTCAAAATGCATACTTCTCTTCCAAGGGGGGGGGGGGGCACGGGCAGGAAGTGCCCCTGGATCCGCCAATGGGTTCCATAATCTAATTCCTGAAACCAACACATGACCAAAGGACTCTGTCCGTTCTAAATTTTGGTACACACAAAAGACACAAGACATCTTTTTCAGCTTAACCATGTAATAAACTAACATGACTTAAATCTCTCTTAAAGGAGAATAAAACCCTGGGGAAAATCAATTTTAATGCAAGGAGAGGATAGAGAGAAGCAATTTACAAAAGTTCCATCGAAATTGGTTATGAAATGAGAAAGTTATGAAAGTTTGAAAAGTCTCAATTTACTTTCTATGGCGATCCTCAAATTGGCAATGTTGCTTCAAAGTGACAGGTTTAGTAGTACAACTCTCCATAATTATGTTTTGGACACAACATTTCACATTTCCCCATTAGGTCTCAAGGTGCAGCTTGTCTCCTTCTTAGCTCAAGATATCATGGGAATATGTATTTGACACAACATAATTGAGTTCACAAAAAGACAAGCAGCATCTTTACAGTCAATGGAGAAAATATAAACTTTTGTGTACCAGTGGCGGATCTAGAGGGGGGGGGGGGGGGCATATCCAGCGCGTGCCCCCCCCCTGGAAGAAAAGGATGCATTTGGACGATAAAGGATGCGGCCTTTTTTCGATTGTGCCCCCCCCCCCTTTTAGAATGAAAACATTTTTTTTCTTTTCCCCCCTTTTTTTTGCTTGTCAGAGAATTATGGAGGGACACTGGGCCCCACACCCCCTACAGAGCGAATTTGGGAGGTCTGGCGAAAAAATAATCTTCGTATAACTCCTTGTACTACTAAACCTGCTTGAGACTTTTCAAACTTTCATAACATTTTCATTTCGTAACCGATTTGATGAGCCATAATATATCATTTTCGTCAAGAAAGTCAGAAAATTGTTTGTGAACTGTTTTTTCTAAGATTTTACACACAATCACTAGCGTAGCTAAGGGGGGGGGGGGAGGTCAGGTTGAAGGCAGAGTGTCCCCCTGACAACTTTTTCCAAATAAAATTATGCCCCCTCCTTGTCGAACTGATCTTTCTTTTTTTTTTTGCTTGTCAGAGAATTATGGAGGAAAACCCCTTAAAATATGAGTAGCCCCCCCCCCTATTTAGTGATTTTTGGAGGACATGGCCCCCCCCCCCCAAAAAAAAAATCTTTTTTTTTTTTTTTGCTTGTCTGATTTTGCTAGTCAGATATTTTTTCTCGACACCCCCCCCCCCCCCCCCCCCCCCCCCCATACTGAGCGACTTTTGGAGGGCTGGCGAGAGGAAAAAAACTACGGATCTCCCTTTTAAAGCTGATAAAAATGTTTTCTTCTTTTTTATTTTTTTTTCTTGTCAGAGAATTATTGAGCAAGACAGGACCCCATGAAATCCGATACCCCCCCCCCCCCCCACTGAACGACTTTTGGAGGGCTGAAAATTTTTCTTTTTTCAACACATCGTAATATTTTATTTTTTCCTTCATCAAAAGATGATTCATCCTGTTCTTTAGATCTTTGTACTTTTTCCATGATGGGTTAGGCCTACCATCCATGTTCAATGCAATAATGGGCTTTATCTCTTTCGTGCATCGCTTCAATAATCTCCTCATTAATCCAAGGGCATGCATTGTTGCGAATTCTTTTCTCGCAAAGCGGTATATTTTTATTAACAATATTCATAAAAAAGACAAGCCGTGTTTCCAATGCGATGTCAATATCGTCTGTATTAAGCATTTACCCCATGGTACCTTTTGTAAGTCAGATTAAACAAAATTCATTGACAATGATGTTTTTAAATGAGCGGAACTTAGTAGCACCAGAAATTAGTAGGAGGGGGCACGTGCGCCCCACTTCCCCTCCCTTGGCTATGGCCAAACTATTTTCAAATTTATATTATTCCCAAGTTGCCTCTTATTCAGTTATTTGTGATGGGTTATAACAAAATTTCATGTAATTTAACTCAACTATACTATACTCATGACCTTATAATTTGATTGAGATTATTTTGTATAACCTTTTTCTCGCAGTGTATCTCTGTACGTGTCATTGGGCCTTACAAAAAACGCGAGCCAAGATGACATAAAGAGGGCATATGATCTGGTAAGTTTTCAACCATAATATATCTTTAGAATTCAATTCTGGAAAATTATTGAAAGTTATTACATAATTATAGGCACAGTGGTGTAGCATTGGTGCAGCTGTTGAGGTGACACTTGTATCGGGGGGGGGGGGGGGGGGGGAGGGGGATCGGTCTTACAAGGTGAATATAAGTCGAGTTTGCAGGGATACCAATAACTTGGAGGGTTGTATCGTCTTCTCTCCATGTTGCTCCCTCTATATTTGTCCTTCTTTCCTTTATCTTGGAAAAAGGCGTTGAAGAGAGACATACTGAAGCTTTTCGTCTTGCACTCACCAGAGTATCCCAAGAATGAACAGAAAGCCGAAATCGAACAATATAACCGGAAACTAAAGGAAGAAAGCGCGCGAAATATTAAACGGATTTTGATTGCTGCATTTATGCATTTATTTAACAGTTTTCTTCTTTTTTCACAATTCGCTCGAGGGCATGTGCATCTAGTGTTCCCCTGTATGCCTATGTAGCTATACTATAATATACACCACTGCTTATACGCATGCCCGATTAGTTTAATACCGAGGCCTCTCCTTCTATTTAGACTTTGTTTTATAATAATAATAATAATACATGCGATTTCTAAAGCGCCATTATCCATTTTAGTTAAATGCTCAAGGCGCTTCAGAGCAATGAATTGAAAAGAAGTTTACGAGACAAAAAGTGAGATGTCTGTGTTCAATAAGCACCATTGAATAAATATGTCTTTAGGTTGCCCTTGAAGGAGCTCAAAGAATTTGATTTTTTGATAGAATTAGGAAGAGCGTTCCACAGAACGGGCCCCGCATGAGCAAAGGCCCGATCCCCCCACTTTTTCCTAGACAATGGAACCCGCAGTAAATTTGTATCAGATGAGCGTAGGGTACGTGAAGGAACGTATTTATGTAACAAATCCAAATTATATTTTGGGGCCGTACCTTTAACAATATGAAAAACGAAGAGAAGCAATTTAAAGACAATGCGCTCCCTCACGGGCAACCAATGGAGACACTGTAAAATTGAAGTTATATGATCGCGTTTGGTAGTATGGGTAACGATACGTGCTGCTGCGTTTCGAAGTTTTTGCAGTTTGTGAAGTTGAAAATCTGGTAAACTATACAAAAGACTATTGCCGAAATCAAATCGTGATGAAATCAAAGAATGAACCAATTTCGATGTAGCGGACTGAGTCAAATATTTTCGAATGAAACCAATATTACGCAACTGGTAGCGAACTGAACTGCAAATATTTGTAATCTGTTTATAGTGTTAATTCTCAAGTTTTTCTTGGCAATTGTATCTGATGATTATAAAAACAACACAATCTGTTTATAGTGTTAATTCTCAAGTTTTTCTTGGCAATTGTGAGAGAAATTGACGAAGCGCAATTTAAGTTGATCTCATTTATTTGCGGTTTCTTGAATTGGTATTCAACTTAAATTGCGTTTCGTTTTCTTCTATATCCCTCGGCCTATAGTTCCAAATTATCGACTATTATAAAGCTTTGATTCATGATTGTGCATGGCGTACTGTTCCTGTAATTTCGCAATCTGTATGTAAGAAATCATACATTAGGAATTTATTGACCGTGACCAATTTATGCGGACATTGTTAATCTGGGTCTCCCAGAAATATTCCCCTAAAATGTACAAATATTGTCAATAAAAGATGACAGGAAACGCGAATGCGTGAACCGCGGAAATAATTGGTTTTTATAATGTTTAGCTATAGGATGACCATTGTTCGGATCCACTTCCGAAATTGACTGAAATTCTAAATACTCTTCTGAGGATTATATGAACATCACGCAACAATTATAAAAATGTTTTACTTGGAAGAAGCCACTCGACGCATACATTCCAATATGTCTCAAATTGTAAAGAGTAGAGTTTGAGCTTATTGAAAGGCACTTGAAACTTATGACCATGACAAACACACAAAACACGAGTATGAACCGTGTTATGTCTACAGCGAGATTGCAAAAAGGTCACAAACGGTTCTTTGCATATTATTATAAGACTAAAATCAAACGAAAATTGAATTCTTGAAATAGGAAATCTTGAAAAAGAAAATGTAATAATGTCAATGCAAAATTAAGGAATGTATTTCATTATTCGTTTTCCTTCTTTGCTGTTGTTGTTGTTATCAATCTCTGAATTTTTTTTCGAATAAATTAGGCATAACAAATTGAAAATCTTTGATGTGGTATAGTCTCCTTGATGGAAAGCCACATAAAAAACCCAAAACATGACAAGGTTGGGTCAATATTTGTTTTAAAGGATTAATATTTTTAACTGGTAGTAGGCCATGAATCGTCATGAATATAAATAGATTCGTACCTAACTTGGATTTCTTTACACAGCTCCAAGTGAAATACAAACAGGATGTAACGGACAAGAAGAAATGCGCCAAGAAAAAGGTATGTTGCGGTTTTCTATAATTTGAATCCAATGTAGCAGGTGCAAAATACCACTTTTTGTGTATTTCTAAATCGAACTTAGAGCCATTCACACTAGTCTTATGAAATATCAAAGAAACAAAAATCTTTTCATCTACCATCCGCTCCCCGTGGACTAAAAGGAAACCGCATGCATTGAACATTACTGATTAAATTGTATTGTTGATAAAATATGTTAATTGTTATGATATTTCCGTACATGAGGTAATGGCTTTAACCTTTGTCACGCACACAAGCCATTCCATGTGCGTGTGTGGGTGGGCGTGTGTGTATAAGATGGAGGTTTAAACCACAGTTTATAATGAACCTCTTCCGTGATCATGAATCTACTTTCCTTTTTCTGAATAATATATTATTATAATTATGCCTACACTCTTAATTAACTTTAAGCTTACATTATTTCTAAGGACGTCGCAATACAGATAAACTTTTAGGGGACCCAAATATGCTAATAAATAATTGGAGATTGTTCATGCATGGTGCTCATTGATCCATGGATCAATTCACCCTGCATTGGCGAATCCATTTTGATATTCGGGGGGGGGGGGGGGGGTCACCACAAAAAAAATTATCTGACAAGCAAAAAAAAAAAAATTATCACTTTTTTTTTGTCTAGTTTTCCTCCAAAATTCTCTAACAATAAGAAAACAAAAAAAAACAAAACAAAACAAAGCAAAACAAAAAAGGTTATCACATTTTTTGGGTCTACTTTTCCTAAAAAATTCTCGGACAAAGCAAAAAAAGTCCTATTCCTGAATTTGTGTGTGTATGTGTGTGTGTGTGTGGGGGGGGGGGGGCATTGGCCTATCTTCAAAAAGGTGGGGGGGGGGGGGACATGTCCCCCTGGATTTGCGCCCATGGTTCCCTGATGTTGTAAACAAAACAAATGGTCAATATACAAACAGAATGTTACGACTACTTTAACGTTGACATTCCTCAACTATATCCATGCCATTGAAGCTGTTTCAATAGAGTTCGTTAATAGTTATATATGTTTAGTTTGAAAAATAATTGAAGTGATAAATAATGAAAACATAATTTATAATACCCGGTATATAAGCCTGAATAATTTGCAATGATGCTTGATGTAATGCTTCCAGCATTGTATTACAAAAAAACTTGAGGGCTTTTTCGAAAATTCAATAGTGAAATGGCGTTTCTTAAAATGTTCAAAATAATGTATATACATGTACATGTATGTATGTCAGTTTTGCAAGCCTTTACATTCCTGCCTGGTCATCATAATTCAATTGACCAGAGTGACCAGTATCCTATTTAGATTTAGTCGGCACTAAGCTACTGACCCATCAACACAGGTCAGGTGCGGATCGGGGGTCAAGGAGGTCTTCACCCCTTTTTTCATTTGCTTGTCAGAGATATTTGTGTGTATCATAACACCCAAAAATTCGATGACCCTTTAAAAAAAATATTCCTTATTCTTTCTTTTATTTATGCTCGTCAGATTCTTTTCTTTTTTCTCTCTCTCTTTTTTTTTGAGGGGGGGGGGGGGGGCGGGGGGACTTGGATCCCCTTTTACAAACTCCTGGAGCCGCCCCTAAAACCCAAACTAGTTTGATTCCGATACTTTTACGAAATGTTAGGATTCGAGTAGTAGTTAAAACAAAGATCCTGATCGTAATGTAGTGTTAATTATATTGTCGGAAACTCGGTATTGACTGATGAAATCTAGAGGGTGCGTGCTATCAAGGCTCAAGGAAATAACATGTGTTTACTGATTTTAACGGGTCCGCTCGCTATTCATATTAGAAACCGCTATTCATTTAACACGCGTTATAATAGCGGTCCTTATGAATAGTTATGAATAATGGTCCTTATGAATGGAGGTCCTTATGAATAGCGAGGGAATCGTCTACGGTTTGCTCGCTATTTAAAAGGACCGCTATTCATACAAAACCGCTATTCATTTTGTCACGCGTTATGGCTAGCGGTCCTTATGAATAAGTGGTCCATATTAATAGCGGTCCTTATGACTAGTGAGGTTACCCCGATTTTAAGGTGTCAAACTATATGTAATGGAGTAATTACTATTAGTTCTGGAACTAAAAGACTTTTATACATCAGATAAATCCGATATATTAAGATCTCTGTCAAATGACCAATGACCTAAATATTGGTTAAACTATTGTATCAAGTTGAAGTTGCAAGGATCTTTACCCGAGTTTTCTCTCCCACATTGCCTCATTGAAATAACATTATGTGATGTTTGATTTTTCATTTCGTGGTAGTACGTTTCTCTTATATTTTTAATGTAAAAACGCCCTTTTAAAACTATGTGTTACTTACACATAGATCAAAGATCATCTATGTGTTACTTCTTTGTAACTGACATTTTCAGCCTGTACAGAATGTATTTTTTATAACAATGAAGTAAGATAAAATAAAATAAAATGAATCAAGTAAAAGTACTTTCTGAAATTGTTTTCTGTCCATCTTTTTGTTTAGCTGAAGGAGGTTGAGAGGGCCTATTGCGTGCTTGGTGATCCCTCTAAACGAGCTCGGTACGATGAGTATGGTACCGTGGGATGCTGGTGCAAGGTTCGGCATGCATTCTCACCAGAAGCTATCGACAAACACAGTCGAATCGTTAAGGTATTTCACTCCTTTGATATTTTTATACTCTGTAAAAAAGAGTGAATATTACTCTATGACGTCAGTGATAACTCATTATTTTTTAGGGTGGATATAGAATGAATATCGAATGCTCCATTAAAACAGATGAGTGAATTATCACTTTATTTTTACTCTATTTCCAATTCCCCGGAGTGTGACGTCAGATAAGCACTCGATATTTTTTTTAGAGTAACGTGAAAATGAATAATAGAATCACTTTACATGCACACAAATTACTGTCAAAGAGGATAACAATTAATTTCGAGTGCATTAGTTTCGGGATAAGGCCCGGGAAACCCCGAGAGTTTTTCTTTACCTCTATTATGAACCATCTTCTTCGTCTATCTGTTTCTATTATATCCGTTTCACGATCCTTGTCGTCAATCTGACATATAGCTGAAAGGACAGCAGAGTATAATACATTATGTGTAGCATGTCGCTGCAGGTGGGGCGAGTTCAAGGTAGTGTTTTGAATGGACCGACACTCCCTGAAACTCCCTGGACTCTCTTTCTTTTCCTGTCTCTGTCTCTGTGTGTGTGTCTCTCTCTGTATACCTAAACGCAGTTTCTTTAACCTTTATTCCTCAGTTACAGAATTATAGCATGTACCTTTTTAAAAGTTTATTCTGTCTGTCTCTGTCTCTATTGACTTTTATTCTTTTCCTCTTTTCAAGCAATACTCTCTCCATCTCTTCGCCTCTATACGATTTTATTCAATTAAATGCCGATATCCCCCAGACTTTTGTTTGTCTCCATTCATGTAATTTCTTTCTCTCTTCATCTCTTAACCCTTTGTCTGTTGAAACCCGTTGGTATGCATTATAAACCTACGGGAATTTGAGCTTTCTGGAGCCATTGGGTTAAACCATGTATACAATTTGTCTGATTCCACTCTCCGAGCTAGCAGTCTCTGTTCAATCTATTTACTTCTCTCCTCCTATGATTTATCTCCGAATAGGGACTGCGGAGCGTTTTTGAAAGTGTGTGTGTGTGTGTGGGGGGGGGGGGGGGTGATTTGATTTCACCCATTAAAGGAGAATGAACCCCCAATAAATAAATAAATAAATAAATGCATTTTAATAGAAGTATAAAAATCAAAGAATCATATCAGTGAAAGGTTGAAGAAAAACGGACAACTAATAAAAAAGTTATGAATACATGTACTTGTATTTGAAATCCTAAAACCGCTCAGTGAATGGAGATCTGGGGAGCGTTTCATCAAGTGTTTTGTCAGTGATTTTTACCGACAAATTTGCTCTCAGCCAATCAGATGCAAGGATTTCAGTAGCTTATAACAGCTGTCAGTAAAAATCACTGACAAAACACTTGACGAAACGCTCCCCTGAAATTGGCATTGTCCTCATTATGCTGAGATGCTGTGATGTAAATGTGCTATACTTTTCAATTGCCTTATACAAATAATGTTGTAAAAATCCACTTTCCCAGTTGCATATATCTTAGAAAATTTGATTTCTGTATCATAGGTGGTGTTCATAAATTTATTCCTTTACAATATATTTCAAGTACACTACTGATAATTCAATTTTTCTTGGTTTATAAGCTGAAATCCGATAATTTTCTTATTTATTATCTACAAAGAGATAGCAAAAAAACGTCATAGCGTCTCATTAGCATAATGATTATGTTAGGTTTTAAGGTTTAGGTTTTTAAAATCTTCATAACTTTTGGATTCTTTATCCGTTCTTTCGCAAATTTTCTGTGATATGCTTCTAAGAATTTTCTGCTTCTGGTAAAGTGCATACAAGTTTGGGGTTTCATTCTCCTTTAATGACAATTTTCGGTCCTTTGGTTTCCAAGATTTTACGAAACGTGTCTACTCAAAAAAGTGTCAAATGTCCTTCAAAATCATACCGGGTGATCGATCTTTCTTTATCAAATATTTTGTGAGTTAATGTAAAATTTGAATGTATACATACACTGTAAAAAATGCTGTAGGAATTTACAGTAAATTACTGGCAACCCGCTGCACAGTAAATTACTGTATGTTTCACGGTATTGTACTGTTGATTCTACAGTTAAACTGTAAAAAGCAGTATATAACTGTAAAAAAAATTATTTAACTGTAAATGAAACAGTATTTTACTGTGCAGCCGGGTTGCCAGTAATTTACTGTACTTCCTACAGTAATTTTTTACAGTATAACGTATCATTGTGATTCCGCGGCCCAATATGCGATAGGCCAAATTATTACTCTCGGATAGAAATCTCAGCATCATGATATAAAAATGTCCTTCAAAATCATACCGGATGATCGATCTTAATTTCTTGATCAAATATTTTGTGAGTTAATGTTAAATATGAATGTATACATAACGCGTCACTGTGGTTTGGATAAAGTACAATGACGAGTGGGAATTCCCTTTTCTCTGACTCTTCCTCGCCCCGACTTAAGCGTTCCTTTTCTCTGTCTTTTGTTTCCATTATACCGCTTTCTCTCTGCCACACTTTAGATTTCTTTTATTACGTGCATATTCTCTTCAAATAATCGGTTTTCTTTTCCTCTCTGACAATATCATTCTCAAGGTGATATTCTGGTCTATCGATCGTTGTCTATACGTGTCATTGTGTACTCTTCCCTCTCATCACGATTTTTATTCGTATATACCACTCCCCCGTTTTGCTTGGATTCATTTTCAGTCCTTTTAACATCATTCTCTTCCCTACTTACAAAATGTTAGCCACATTAAAAAAAAATACAAAAAATATTTCAGGGTTCTCTTTTTCACTTGTCTAGAACGTAGAAGAAACGAGATACGGACCTGGAAAACATCCTTAATGTGTTTATAAGAATTTCATTGCAATTATACGTCATTTACTTCTTATTTGTTATCAAAATGTGAGGATAACTGAGCTAAATGCATCTTCACTGAACTAGAAAAGTGTAAATAATAAGTATTGATGGGTTATGGTTAGGATTCTCACTTATCCACATGAGAACTTCGTGACGTCAATATTTCTCGCACATTTTGATGATCAGTGCTAAAATTATTGCAAGCATGTCAAATGCTCCTCATACAAATTCAAGTCGATAAAAAGTTGTAGAAAGTCAACTGAAAGTTTTCATTCCCATTCCCATAATACGCAGGGCCTATGGATGTTCTGTTTCACTGCAACTGGATGTTGTTTCTGCTACTGCTGCCATCACTGTTGTAACACATGCAAACCCGATGCATGCGATCATGACGAAGATGAAATCTACATCAGGGCTAACTTCTCAGAGTACCTCACGGAAAGTTCAACTTCTTCCGGATCTCCTTTCGGTCAAAAGCGTCATAAGGAAGAAGTCCGAGGAGCAGCGCGAAGGAGGAGGCGGGATATATACAAGAAAAAGGGTCCAGGGGGAAACGTGAAGGAGCTCGGTGGAACGAGCAAACAAGAATGCGAGGTTCGAAATGATGGTGAGGAAAAGATAGATTCAGAAATTAAAGGTCTTCCATTGAAGATCACAAAGCGATCAATCATCAGTAAGGATAGTGGATGTGACATGGGTTCAGACAATAATGGTTATGTCCATGATCCGGATGGTGAAAGTCTCACCAATAGCGAGGGGTTTTCTGAAGAGCATTCAATCGGATCAGATCAGGCTTCAATAGAAATACACAGCACAGGGAATAATGACAACTCGGACGTTTTAAACAGAGGATCAGATCGAGCTTCAGTAGAGGTGCAAAGCACAGAGAATCATGACACCTCGGATGTTTTGAACGACAATATAGAGAAGACAGAGTAATTTCAATTAAATCAGATCAGTAACTCAGAATTAAGGCATTTAACAACCACACGCTAGGCTGCCTGATGATTGGCTCTGAAGGTCGTCAAGATCTTTGTAGCAGAACGGATTACTATCCATGCACGAGACTGTTTGACCTATGAATTCAATCAGGGCACCACCACCACCACCTTCAGTTCATTGGACCTGATGTCATCTCTACCCTAGAAAGCATTTACTAATACCTCTACATCAATCCCCATAAATATCTTACTATTTGGAAAATATACAGATATCCTACTACACTTCATATAACACAAATATTTGATCTAAAATTTGTAATGAAATGCCCTATTAACTTTGATTACGAGTGTTATATAAAACAATTATATTAGGATGTGGTGGGCCAAATATTGGTAATTTCATAATCCGGGGAAGGTGGGGTTGCACTTCTGTGCCTCATATGCCTATGATGATGTAGCAAGGGTTGGGATACTGAGGACACTCTGGTCCATAAGTCACTGATACAGATTCCTGGAAAGTGCTTGTTGTTAGACATATACTATCCTTGCTGTATATGAACGCAACAGGGGAGCGTTTCATCAAGCGTTCTTGTCAGTGATTTTAACTGACAACTGTTATAAGCTACTGAAAACCTTGCATCTGATCGGCTGAGAGCAAATTCGTCAGTAAAAATCACCAACAAAACGCTTGATGAAACGCTTCCCTGTTGTGTTCATACAGCAAGGATAGTATATGTCGAACAACACTCTTAACCCTCCGAATACTGAATTCTATCATTCCCATAGGCTTAGTACAGGGACCACACGGGTCCCATAGGCAAAGGGTTAAATTCTGGTGCTATTATTATATTATTATTATTGTGTGCAAAACTTTGCATCCAGGCTTTGTGTATGCATGTTGGTAACTGCTTCTGAATGTAATCAAGACTGATTTATATACTAAAATTAAAAGTGTGAAATATGAACATGGACTTCATTTTTAGGTTTTACATCAAAATTTTAAACTGTTAAAAATGCTTTCACATGATTATTCTCTTTCAAATGGGTAAAGTATATATTTAATGGTGTATGTTAGACTATGTATGTTTCTATCTATCATGGCTGTACTGTCTCACCTGACATATTAAATTTATAACAATCATATTTGTATTTATGATTCACTATATAGTTGCAGGTTATTTTGATTCACTTTGACCATCATTATGCCTTCTATTTATGCCAGCCCGTATTGGTACACAATTTATCTTCAATGTGACCATTCTGCATGGAAACACAGAAATAAAGTGTAATTTAACCATTATACATAGTCAGGTGGAAGCAGAGAAATATGAGAAACAAATTAATAAGAGCTGAAAATGGATTGGACAAAGGATACGAAAGTTATAAAACTTTGAAAGTTATGATCACCAAATAAGGAGAATCTCCTCCTGGCAATGATGCAGATGTCATATTTAGGTTACTTATTCAAAATGTTGTGTATTAAAGCTTGTAAAGCCAGGTTACACATAATTCCGGAGGAGTAATATGTCTGGGGATCATATCATCAAGTGTTTTGTCGGTGATTTTTACCGACAAATTGCTCTCAGCCAATCAGCTGCAAGGATTTCAGTAGCTTATAACAGTTGTCAGTAAAAATCACTGACAAGACACTTGATGAAATGCTCCCCTGCACATGATACAAGTTGATGAAATACTTGCTAATAGATATGAAAATTACAAAGATACTTGAATAATTGGTACTGGTACTTTACAAACTCTCACCTCACACAACTAACTTCAAGAATATGTTACCAAATAATGTTTGTGAAATGTTTTCTATTAATAAACAAATTCATAATTATGAGACTCGTAATAACAGTCAATTTCATCGATGGGTGGTAAAAAGTACATTTGCTCAAAAATCTGTTCGTTATAATTTCCCTTTAGTATGGTATTCAATCCCAAAAGACATTAGTTCCTGTAATAATTTAAAACTTTTTAAAAACTTATGGCTAAGTATTTAAGTTCTTAGCTGCAATCCAATATCATGAATATCGTTCGTCCTTAGACATGCTGATTTGTCACGTTTATGTTATAGTTCTTTTTTTGTGTGTCTGTTTTGCTTCTTAATTATTTAGTATTTGTACTTCCTTTGGTCACTCATCACACAAGGCCACTGTTTTAGGCCTTATTCGAGTGCACCATTTTCATTGTCATAAATTATTCTTAAATGATTGATTTTTTGTTTTGTATTGTATTTACCAATGCAGTGTTATTTTTACGGATGGTGAAATAAACAATTTAATTGAATTGAACTATGCTTTCAGTATCTTCTTCCTCTGATTTATTTACTTCCACCCAGGCCTAATTTATATGATTTAATTTCACTTTAGGAGATATGTTATAATAAAAGAACTATATTTACCTCTAAAATTCTCTCTATCTCAAAAAGATACTGAATGTGTTTAACTTTGAAATACATGTATATCACTAATCTATTTATTGCCTCTAATCTATAAACAGCTTGGTTTCTTTAAAAATCACATGTTTGTAATATTTAATGAGATAATAAAGTATGCGAAATGAGAACTGCATCATTTGTAACACGGACACACTTAATGCAATAACTGCAATTAAGTCATACAATTTGGCATTTACCTTATATTTTATCTTTTTAATCCTTTCAAGACAATTGACCACATTTTGTGGTTTGGCTCAATAACCTCAATTATCAGATGCATGAGTAGAAAGCGCAAAAAATTTCTGCACGCACTATGTCCATTTTTGTTGCATGACTATAATTTCGTTTGATGCCAGGAATTTAAAAACTGATAAGCTTTAAAATTCTTAAATTGGAAACACATTGAGAGGTTCAAAATCACTGTTTTTTAATCAAAATTGGCAATTTGTTCAACTTTGACAAAATTCCTAACCAGGTATTGTTTTCAAAGATTTGCACCTTATTAATACCATGTAGCACTAACAGAAAATTGTTATTGCTGCCAATTTGAAGAACAAAATGTGATCAATTTAGCCCTTAAATAATTCCTGTCCTGAAAGGGTTAAATCAGAGCATTCAGAGCAATACAATCAGTATTACTTTGCCTGAACACTTTTCTGATCAAAATGAAATTGATCGATGACTTCACTTGACTCTTCTCCCAATAAAACATTAATGAAAAGTATAATATAGTCCATGGGAGCGTTTCATCAAGCGTTTTGTCGGTGATTTTTACCGACAATTGTTAGCTACTGAAATCCTTGCATCTGATTGGCTGAGAGCAAATTTGTCAGTAAAAATCACTGACAAAATGCTTGATGAAACGCTCCCCATATATCTTTGAGTCTGGTAAAACTAATCAATGGTATGTGTATTATATACATGTTGTACCTGTATATAACCAAATATATTCATGAAGACGGGCAGTCAACGTCAAGCACCTTTTCATCTGGCTTACATCTAACTTTTCAAGAAAGAATCTCTGTACTCATATTCTCTCTCTTGCTCTTTTATATATCTCCTTTTCCCTCCTTGCTCTAAGTACAATCTTTCTCCAACCCAACAGTCCTTTTTTAGGACTTCATCAATGTTAACCAAATATAAGTCTTAAAATAATAAATTTGATGGTTAATCATCTCCTTTATATATTAATAAACAAATATTAATTCATCTTTGACAACAGAAGAGAAACATAAACATTCATATGCTCTATGAAATAGATAGTAATTCAATACTCTTTAATTTATGATTGTTACAGGGATTATGATATTAATATTTTAGGTCAACTGGAGAAAGGCATTGAATGCTATTGATATTATGCAAACATCACAAGATGACACTGGAGAAGGCATGGGCGAAGTTTAAAACCAGAACAAAATGTGTTTTACTTTTGATCTTTGATCAGTTATAGTTCAATTCACCTCAAATGCACATTGAGAGCATTCATAAGCATGAGTCGTGCATGAGCAATAGAGCATCATTTTTTTTCCGGTTTATATTTAGCATTAAATATGTGACCCGGCACCACAAAACCACCAAAAAGTCGCAAGCAGTGATTTTGTACAAACAGCCGAAATGGAAATTTGGGTTGAAGAAAAAAAAGAAAAAAAAACAGTAGAAGATGTGTTTTTAACAGTTTTTCTAGAAGAGTTTTTTTCCGGTTTCTTACAAATTCTTCCCATTTCCGTGTGATTTTTTTTTTCATCAGTACCGCTCACCCTCGCAAAATCATTACAATATCACGGGTCTTAAATTACTTCTTCCCTAATGATTTTTATACTAACAGAAAGAAGAAACTCTCAGCAATCTCATAATAATGATAAAAAAGTCTGTGAATAGTCGCGAGAGCAAATTATATAGTTTTTTTTTCATGTGAGCAAGAAAAGAGTGAATACAGTGCAAATAAATAGGCCTGTTTACTAATGTTATTTCAATTTATGCATGTTTCTCTCCAGAATCCTTAGCTACCAACTATTTAGTGCATCTGATATGCATAATAGCATCTCTATGGATGGAATCCACTTTGCATAAATTAGTTGTTGCTATGTCAGGAAAGCACCTGGCAAGCTTTTGAGTTGTTAAGAGCAACTTTTGTTCAAGAAGTATGCATAAAATTAGTAAACAGGTCTATTGCAAGTGTGATTCTTGTGAGCTGTAAAAGAGTTCTAAGTAGGTCTACAGTACAAAGTAAATTCCATAGGTTAATTCATGTGAGCAAGAAAAGAGCAGGTCCTATTCAAGTTCACTGTGATGAAAGAAGAACTATGAATGTGACAAATCGGTATTATATAACAGTGAACAAAGAAAGACACCCCAATGGGGTGAATAGGGGTGAATAGGTATTGTCCAGTGCAGGTGCCAGGCCACCCAGGTGCACGTAATCTCTCCACTGGAACTCTCTCATGAGTGTCATGATAACATTTGAATGACTTAAGCCCCCAAATTAAACTCTTCATAGTGGTTACCATGGCCTTTTGATTCAGTCTTTATTGATTTTCTCTTATGTTTTCTTGCTCTGCACGCTTGAATAGGCCCACACTTTTATAGAGCTTGTTTCCTCTGTAACTAATACCAGCAAATTCTCTTACTAGCTCCATTTATTCGCTAAATTAAAAGGGTTAGGAACCTTCAATTTTGACAATTTATCATTTTAAAGCTGAGACTGTGTTCTTTCCAAATATGATGAAATCAGAAAGAAAATCATTTTTTGCGACTTTTTGGTGGTTTTGTGGTGCCGGGTCACATATCATTACCGCTGACTACTTTACAACAACAAATTCTTGTTGTTTCAGAAGGAATCAAAGCACTGGATCTGGTATGTTAGTGCTCTTTAGTCTCGAGTGTGTGTATACATTTTATATTTCAAACTATTGTTTTTGACTTGGTGTTGTGGAAAATTGTGCACAGGAACCATTCTAGTACATTCTAAGCTTTCAGACTAAATGGGACATGATGGAAAAATGAGAGGCACAGACACTTGTCAAGTCCTGTTGAAAGATGGTGTTATTTAGGAGTTTCAGTTTACCGTCATATCCAAGTCTGGTGGGCAAGACTGTTTTGGACTAAATGTATCAGTGAAGAAAGTTGCTTTACAAATTAGTTTATCTGACATTCTGTGCAAACATGGCATCCATGTTCAACTGATTTTCTGCTCATATGTACCATTTGTTCCCTAGACACTCAAAGCAATATCATATAGGATCCAACATTTTTGCTGCTTCGGAGGAATATTTCACTACAAGGCGACTTATTTAATTTTAAAACATACATGATGCCACTAAATTTGCAGCTGAAAAATACAATATTCAGACTTGCACTGAGTAAAGTTGAAGTAAATGAATCAAAAGACACAACTTTTAATAATTAAAAATGAAAATTATAAAATGTTTGCTCTTTCTGACATCTCATAACAGCTTATTAAGGACACACTATACATGTACAGTACGTCTACAACCAAGCGACAACACTGAAGTTCTGGGGAGCGTTTCATCAAGTGTTTTTTCAGTGATTTTTACTGACAAATTTGCTCTCAGCCAATCAGATGCAAGTATTTCAGTAGCTTATAACAGTTGTCGGTAAAAATCACTGACAAAACGCTTGATGAAACGCTCCCCAGATAAGTTAGCTTAGCAAAATGTAGGGGCGCGAAAAGACGCGTCCAAAACGCAAAATTCATGTTGTTGAAAAACATAATTTTATTGCATTAAGGTAGAATCATATCATTAATAGAGTGGGTAAAAATATCTTTGCTATCTTGATGGGGCTTGATATAACCAAAATTGTCATTACCAATGTCAAATTACAACTTTTGATTCACCACTAATCACCTACAATTTCGCTGTTTGCGTTCTGGATGCGTCTCCCTATGCCCGTTTCGTTTTGCTAAGCTATCTAAGGCTAATAAACACAAGATAAAGTTAATATTTATGAATGGCAAGAAGGAAAGAAATTAGAAAAAAGAAGAAATATGCAGATAATCAAGGCCACTTTGTAGTTTATACATGTCTTTGAAAATATTTAAATTTCTACAGACAATTGAACTTATTTACCAGTACTTCTAAAACAGATCTACTCAAGTGAGTGAATGAAAAGAGGAACTTTAACAATACGCGTTGACTGATTTCAACTTGTGATTTACAAGATTTGCTCATTAGTGTCTGTATTAAAATAGGAAATAGATGATTAACATTTTCTGATGAGTTGCAGCAAACCAATATGATCGACTTATTTGGGACTCTCCTAATGGGAATACTGGCACGAACAGGGCCCCATCTTATCAACAGAATTGATCGCAATTTGTTTCATAAAATCAATGACAAGTTGCAATAACTGTTATAAGCTACTGAAATCCTTGCATCTGATTGGCTGAGAACAAGTTTGTCATAGAAATGTGGCAGTTGTTACTGATAACAAGTTTTATGAGCCCTGGACCTCGTCTAATAAAGATTTGAGAATGACAGGAATTGATGGCAAGTACTTGATAATTCCTAGGCCATTGGTGAGCTAATGCAGAGGATAAGTTCTGTGACCTGTCAAGTCCGATAAATATATAACCTTCAAAATTCAATGATGTCTGTCCCACATGTACTTTTTATAAGGCAGCAAATTGCTCCCACAAAAACATACAAACAAATCAAACTAACAAACAATATTTTGTAGATCATAAACGAACCTTTCACATTGCTTTATTATAAAATCACATTAAATATAATAGAAGAAGAAGAAGAAGGAGGAGGAGGAGGAGGAGAAGAAAAAGGGA
The DNA here is from genome assembly GCA_025617745.1 of Heliocidaris erythrogramma. NCBI lineage: Eukaryota > Metazoa > Echinodermata > Echinoidea > Camarodonta > Echinometridae > Heliocidaris > Heliocidaris erythrogramma. The sequence goes on from CM046858.1 coordinate 6,047,867, forward strand.
AAGAAATAAGAACGAAGAAAAAAGAAAGAAGAAGAAAAGGAGAAGAAGAACAAGAAGGAGAAAAAAAAAGGAGAAAAAAAAAAGAAGAAAAACCCCCAAATATTTCATGGACAAGGCAATGGAATGTTAATAGCTTTTGAATAAAGTAAAGAGATCATTTTATCACAAGAGAGACTTTTGTACAGACTTTTGTATCTTATCAACAGAATTGATCGCAATTTGATATCAATCGCAACTCTTTACTAATGAGATGGGAGTCTGTAATGTTCAACAGATTGGAGTACTTGCCATCAATTCATGTCATTCTCAAATCTTTATTAGACGAGGTACAGGGCTCATAAAACTCGTTATCAGTAACAACTGCCACATTTCTATTACAAACTTGTTCTCAGCCAATCAGATGCAAGGATTTCAGTAGCTTATAACAGTTATTGCAACTTGTTATTGATTTTATGAAACAGGGCCATGGTGTCATCACTTACCTTCAATACCTGAACTTGCTGTTGTTCCCAATTGCACAATATATATATATATATATATATATATATATATACAGCCCTGGAAAAAATTATTAGACCAAGCTTCTGTAAAAAGGGTACTATAATATGCATACAAAATTATAAACAAAAATACAAATTCCAGCAATTATACCTTGCCTTCATGATATTTTATTTCCTTCTTACCACAAAAATAACACTATCAGTAAGCATTCTTGGTCTAATAATAATTTCCATGGCTATATATATATATATATATATCTATATATTACTATTTCCGATCATAGGGGGAATCCTAACAATGCAGTTTATTCCGTCACAATAAAAATTGGGCGTTACGGGGAATTTTAACAATAGGCCGAGACAAAAGAATTCCCCCTATGGCCGCAAATAGAGTTATATATATATATATGTATATACAAACAATTGTACAAACCAGCTTCAGATGCGAGTCCATTCATGACAGATGGAGCAAAATTCAGCATACTTTCTCATCTTTCCATGAAACAAACTTCATACTTCATTTAGTAAGAGTCCGACCTGATCCTCTGAATCCATTGTTTCTTCAGTCTGATAATCTCGGTCCAGTTTGGATCAGCTTCCTGATGGGGTATCTATCTTGGCTAACTCCATGATATTCCTTGCTTGTAAGACAAGAGGCATGTCTATCATACTACCCCTGAACATGAAGGCTCCCTGGAAATAATATCAGACAGAACAGAAAATATGTTGAAGATTAGACAATCTATATCTTGATTATTCCCAAGCCAGTTTTGACAGGTGTAGAGGTATCTATCTTTGCTAACTCCATGACATTCCTTGTTTGTAAGACAAGAGGCATGTCTATCATACTACCCCTGAACATGAAGGCTCCCTGGAAATAATATCAGACAGAACAGAAAATATGTTGAAGATTAGACAATCTATATCTTGATTATTCCCAAGCCAGTTTTGACAGGTGGAGAGGTATCTATCTTTGCTAACTCCATGATATTCCTTGTTTGTAAGACAAGAGGCATGTCTATCATGATACTACCCCTGAACATGAAGGCTCCCTGGAAATATTATCAGACAGAACAGAAAATATGTTGAAGATTATACAATCTATATCTTGATTATTCCCAAGCTAGTTTTGACAGGTGTAGAGGTATCTATCTTTGCTAACTCCATGACATTCATGTACTAGGCATTCTAGCATACTACCCTTGAACAGGAAGGCACCCTGGAAATGATTTAAACAGAAACATGAAAACAATAAGAGTCTCTTATGAAGCAGTTACAATGTAACTAACCAAGGGGATGACAGTACCAAAATTACCAAGGTCACTTAATTTAGTTACAATCATGCACACGAGAGTGCACATTTTCCCCTCCATGGGGAGCACTTCAGCTAGGCCGTCTTTTACGTGCACGCACATGCTAAGCCAATCACAATGACCTTTGCATCCTACCAGGTACCCATTTAACACATTTAAAAAAAAAAAAGAAAAAAACCCAAATATTTCATGGACAAGGCAATGGAATGTTAATAGCTTTTGAATAAAGAGATCATTTTATCACAAGAGAGACTTTTGTACAGAGGTGAACAGGAGATGTAAGGGTATGGTTTCCTTGACCTCTCCTCATAATGTCTTTTCTCACAACAAAGAACAGATTTGCAGTAAAATTCAACAACTTGGGGAAAAAATTTCTGGGTTGGATATTGTACTTTTGCATTGGAGGCCTACACCGATGTGTTGGCTCAGTCAGTAGAGCGTCCGCCTCACAATCGGGAGGTCGTGGGTTCGAACCTCAGCCGCGTCATACCAAAAAAGACATTAAAAGATGAGAGTTGCTGCTACCTTGTTTGGTGTTCGACAAATGAAAGGATAGAGCAACGTCGATCTGGCGCTGCACAGTGGCTGCCGGGTCCACGATCAATTAGGCAAAAAGAATTTCCATTTCGGTTAATACATTTGGAGTGTATTGTTATGTAGTTACCTTGTAATTAAAAGAGTTTTAATTCCATTCAACTAGTCTACATTTACTGCTCTGTGCTATTGAGTTTACACCATAATTATATACTGTACTTCATTTTATCTATGACACGTTTGGAGAATGAGTGTGGGACTGAGAAATAAATGCATCTAATTTTGAACTGTATATATACGACTTGAACTCCTTTGTTATTGTTTCAACATAATTATACTAATTGGTACCTCTCATCTACAACACATACAACGATCCCACGTAGCGACCCCGCTACACAACAGTATTTCTGTTGGTCAACTTGGTCAACTCTTTAGGTAGTACATTTAAGAAAAAAATAAAAGTCACATGAAAGAAGTTTTACTTCAAAATACATAGCAAGAAGCTAAAGAAGCCAAATGAAAGAATTCACAAGAAATGGGATTATCGAAAGTACCACAGGAGAGGAGCTAAACTTGATAGGACATTTGGAAATAAGGAGATTAAGTTCTTTTATGCTTTGCCAGTCAACTGTTTCTTCTTCCAAAAGAGATAAAATCATGAGTTTTTTTTCCTAATCATCTTGATCTGAAGATCTTGCACTCTCAGTATTCAAGATGTCAATCCCAACCTTTAAAAAACTTAAACTTTGATTCTTTGTTTTGCTGAGCATGTCTGGAATTACATGCCTATCATGTTCAAAATACCAGTTTAAAATATTTGAGGTTTTAGGAGGGGTGGGGTGGGGTGTGAGAGGTATATCATATGCAATGGTATTATATCTTACCTGTCCAGTTTTTTAATGCTGATGGAAGCCAGCTAAAGGGCTGGTAACATTTGTCTGATAACAATAACAAGATTTTTCATTAAAGGTACACCCTAGAACTGCCCTACTCTTAACAGAACCATACACGTACACACCAAATAGTAGCGTGTACCTGCGTCTATGCAACAGGCTCTCGTGAAGCCTCTCCTTAAGAAAGCAAATCTGGACAGGCAAGTTTTTTCGAATTATCGACCTGTGGCAAATCTAAGTTTCTTATCAAAGGTTATTGAACGTATTGTTTCAATACGTATTCAGTCCTTCCTTAATGACAATGACCTTCAAGATAACTTCCAATCCGCCTACCGAGGAAAGCACAGCGTTGAGACTGCACTTTTACGAGTGCAAAATGATATCCTTGCCGGAATGGATTGTGGAAAAGTGACTGGGTTGATTCTGCTCGATCTAAGTAGTGCATTCGACACAGTAGACCACGCCATACCGCTGAAGAGACTCCAGTCGATCGGAATTGGTGGACAGGCTCACCAGTGGTAAACATCTTATCTCTCAAACAGATCCCAGAGGGTTTGCGTTCATGGAGCTGTCTCTGGGAAAGTTCATCTTCCCTTCTCTGTGCCCCAGGGATCGGTGCTTGGGCCGCAACTCTTCAATATCTATACTCTTCCCCTCCATGATATCAAGAGGCATAATCTCAATCACCATATGTATGCCGATGACACGCAAATATATTTTTCGTGTTCTCCTACACAATGTGAAGTTGATGCCTGTATTGCTCGTGTTGAAGTCTGTATACGTGAAATTAGGAACTGGATGAAGGATAATTATTTGAAGCTCAATGATGAGAAATCTCAGTTTATTATGCTGGGTTCGAGGCAGCAGCTCAACAAATTGACAATTCCTAATTTGAATATTGGTTCTTCATCAATTACTCCAGTGGATAAAGTTCGGAATCTAGGAGTTATTTTTGACTCAAATATGACCATGGATTCACAGGTATCATCGTGTGTTAAACTCGCTATCCACAGTCTCCGTAATCTCCGTGCTATTCGCAAGTATCTAACTACAAAAGCAGCTGAGCAGCTTGTGCATTGCCTATTTGCGTATCGTGCCCTGACGTTCTCCTCTCCACAGTACATTTCATCTCTTCTTGACTTTCACAAGCCTGGTCGTCCTGGTCTCCGCTCTTCCAATACATCTACTCTTGATCTTTTCATTCCTAAAACCAGACGGTCATGGGGAGATCGAGCATTTATATCAGCAGCTCCCCGTTTGTGGAACAGTCTTCCAACTAAACTAAAGGACTGTAAATCAGTAGAACATTTCAAGTCCTGTCTGAAAACTCATCTAATGGCCCAATATTATTGTAGTAATTTGCATTGACATGAATTTCAATGTCTTTATACCCTAACCTGTAATGTTATTGTAATTGTATTTTAGGTTAAGTTTATATGCAATTGAATTGTAAGCGCCTTGAGCACCCTTTGGGTGGATATGTTTTTGCGCATTATAAGTGTCTATATTATTATTATTACCTTTAATTGAAAATCTCGTAATCGTTATCGTTACCGGACAAATGTGACCAGCCCTTTAGAGTTCTCTAGCCCATGCTATCCTCTCTTAACTTGGAAAAAACATTTGTTGTACGATAGATAGATTGTACGCAGTAGCTAGCTTGGTATTAGGTGTTAAAAAAAGCTGAAGACTCTTTTTATTGTTAAGAACTAAAAAATCACATTTCGCGCAGCATGAAATGTGCGTGAAATAAAAACACAAATATTTTTGTTTATGTATTCTTTTGCCCATCGAGCCTAGCGCATCGGCGAAATTAAACACACATGTTATTATTCACTTTACTCAGCCAAGCGCGAAAAGTTAATCGCGCAAAAATTTCCACTTTTCCCCTCGTGGCTGCGTAGGAGACGGACGTCTTCCCAGTGAGCTCTCGGAATTCACAGTTATGTGAGGAATACACATTATCTTTTTACAAGGAACCTAAGACATGAGCTAGGGGAAAGGTAATTACAATCTACGACAACATTTGACACCATAGCAAAATAGCAAATAGCAAAATAAAAAAACGTCAATTACAAGTAGAATGGCTACGATATCTACTCCAGCAGTGAAGAGAAAGCCTGACCCGTGAGAAACTGATCATGTGACGGAGAACATGCCGACCACTAAGCGATCGCCGGTATTGACAGCCATAGAGGATCTTAAAAATATGTTTACTGGATTATCACAACAAGTAAATAAGGTAAACTCTAAACTAGACTGCGTAATTGATGAGCTCAATAACATAAAACGTGATCTAGCTACTACGAAAGATTCTGTTTCTGCTCTAGAAGACAGCATGTCCCTTGCTAATGATAAAATTACAAACATAGAAAAGGATACCCTCCCAATAATAAAAGATCAGATTGATAGAAACAAAGATGATCTTGAAACTGAATTCAATCTGGTAGAAATACATGATCGAAAGCAGAACTTGCTTTGTTACGGAGTGCCAGATAACTGAAAACTGAAAATATTTTTGCTGTAGTTCAAGAGCTATTGTGCCATTTCCTTGAGATTACCCCGGATGAAGCGGCGAAGATCCCTATAGCCAAGGCGCATCGGATTACAGCTAATCGTTCCAAACAATTTGTTGTTCATCGTAACAGTGCCCCACCGGAACCAATCGTCATTCGCTTTGTGAGGATGCCGGGCCGAGATCGTCTTCTCAACGCCTTTGAATGCCGACCTCGATCAGATGGCAACAATGATCAGACACCATCCACCACCCCAACCACCGCCCCTTTTGGCTACGCTACCACTACCGCCGCCTCCGCTACCCCAGCACCTCTACAAGGCCCTGATACAAACACAACGCAATCAACTTCTTCCAATCCAGCGTTCTGCCACGTAACCATTCGCACGGACCTCCCACCCGCCCTGAAGAGGGAGAGGGGTCGCCTAGCCACTATAGCTTACAATCTGCGATGTGAGCAGAAAATCTCCACTATAGAATAAAGCTCATAGGAGCCAAGTTATTATCTCCAAACGTGAAAGATCAGCAGATATGGAAACCCCGAGCAAACGGCATGGACCAACTGGACAAACTCAACTTAACTCAAGTCAGACATGTCATAGCAATGATCTTAAAGGGTCACTAAAATAAAAAAATAATTGCCCATTTTTCGTAGGAAGGTGTCATCAGGAGCCAAAAAATATCCATCACACAATTGTTTATGCATTCAGTCATATTTTATAATCATTTGAAAAGTATATTTTTGCTGATTTACACAGTCATAAGCCCCGCCCCTAAAAAAACCCATCGAAGCGACATCGTGATCACGTGATCTGTGACGCATGAAAAGTAAGGGAAAATATTCCACTAACCTAGCCCGGTGCCGAGCATGATATTCACCGCATCGACCATTTGCATTGCGTATTTTCGCGGTTTAATTCCTCACAATAACTTTGATTTTGGGACACAGTTTCATCAATAATGCCTAATCGGTGTATAGTTGCGGGCTGTAGCAAGACCCCTAAAGATGGTGTAAGCCTACATCATTTTCCTAAAGTTGAAAATCTACGGAAATTGTGGGTCGCAAAATGTAAAGCTCACGCGGGCAGAGTGGCAAGGGCCGGCCAAGTGAGTGGAGTACAATCTGCAGCGATCACTTTGCCGAAGATGATTTTGAGCATCCTGGCCTGTATTCCGAATTTGGCATGAAGAAAAGGATAAGCTACCTAAAAGATTCAGCTATTCCATCGATCAGACTTGGAGTCAAGTCTTCTAATCTGTTTTTCAACGACAACAGCTGCAGCAGCTTCACCCGTAGACCGAAAATTCTGTCTCTCGCTCGTTAGCTAAGACGACCTAACGAACGAGAGACAGCATTTTCGGTCTACTTCACCCGTAACTCCAGGGAGCTCCAACGCATTGGAGCTCCCTGGAGTTACTTCACCCACGGCCCTTCACCGTATTCTGCGAGGGGTTCAAACATATAACATGGTCGAATTTCCCCTTGCCACTCGAGCTCCTTTGCCTTCGGGGTCTGATAAATCATCTGCCAGTAAATCAAAGTTCGTATCTGCATGGCTCAGAAAAGTCCTCCAACTCGGAATCGCGGGCACTTTTCCTCTCTCTATATATAAGTTACTCGAATTCAGCCAAAATCTAAGTCAGTACTAATGTACTATGTAAAGCGAAGTAAAACAAAAAAACCGTAAGTGAAATAAACAAAACAAAAGCGTTCACCAGTCGCTATGTACGAGGGGAACATAGTCACTGCCGTACTAAAGATGTGTAGGACATTGTACAATCATACAGACGCATAAAACGGCTGTTCACGCGTTTATGACCAATTTGTAAAATCAGCACTGATTTTCTTATTTACTATATAAATCTATATACCTATCTATTGATTTGATTTGATTTGATTTATTTATTTCTGCTTGATTTCTCAATTCATCAAATAATGCATACGTTATACAAATTATGCGATATACAATACAATGGAACATCATGACATTAATATATCTTAAACTACAAGGCTAACAGTAGGATTATAGAAAGAGAAATCAAACAAGAGGGTTTTCATAATAAGCCGAGGCTTGACAGCATGAAAGCCCTTTGAGATAAAATATAATTAAAAAAGTAATGAGAGAGAGAATGGGAAGAGGATACAGAGAGAAATAGGGATGAAGAGAGGAGGATAAAATGAGGCAATTGTACCTTTCCAAATATTTTAAATAACAACTGTATTAACAATAGAGAGCTAATCATCCGGTTTGAGAGGCAGACATGATATTAACATAATAGCAAGTGGTAAACTCGTTTTGTAAACTAATATCATATCTGCCTCCCAAAGAGGTGAAAATGTGCCAAGTCATGGGTCCTATTTACATAATTATACAAGATATATTATGGGTGTACTACACAATCATTATTGTGGGGAATATTGCTTAATTAGGTGATTTTTTGCTGCTCGCTTGAAAGAGTACATTAAAGTCATGTTTTTCATTTCGGGAGGAAGGGAATTCCATACATCAGGGCCAGAGTGCCTAATAGAATTATGTGCAAGAGCAGTCCTGGGGTTAAATAAATGCACATTTTTTGATTGTCTGGTGGGATATGCGTGAATTTGTGTGTTCGATTGAAATAATGTTGCAAATACTGGGGGTAAAAGGTTGGAGTTATACTTAAACATGAATAGAGCTTTTTGTAGGAAATTAATATCTTTGACCTTGAGGGACTTAAGACGAAAAAACAGAGGGTCAGTGTGAGAGCAAAAACTTGCCCCACTACACGCCCGGATGGCTTGTGCCAGTGGTCTTGACTACGGGACCCCTTCGAGAATTTAACACACATGAGTCACAATATTGTGCGCACCCCCCGTAATCCTATTGTCCCCTTCGCCACTCACGCGCGTCAACACGCTACGGCCATCTTCCTCTTTTGCGAGCAACCCCAAGTAGAAACATGTTGCTTGCAAGGTGAGGGGAAGGAGGGAGGGTCATAGGTAGGTATATAGATTTATATAGTAAATAAGAAAATCAGTGCTGATTTTACAAATTTACTGCAATAAATCATATATACCTACCTATTATGCCAGACCAGCGCGAACTCAAAGACCGGGAGGCATGTTTCAAGCAGAAGGGAATAGGATTACACCAAAGATTACAAAGAAGACACAGCGGCCTTCAAGGTGGCTGACGCAAACATAGCCTCACCTGCGGGAACATCCCTAAGGTAGCAAGAAATGAAGGAATTGGACAAACGCCAATAAGCAGCCTTCAAAATATCAACAAGCGCCACACCTTGAAACAGAGCCCAAGAAGTGCTGACACTACGAGTATCATGAGCACGAGGCTTACTGTCGGACAAAAGAGCCTCTGTGCCAGCGGCCCTAATAACCTCGACGATCCACCTAGAGATGGAATCAAGAGAGGCAGGAGAAAAAGGCTCTCTAGTGATCAGGAACAACTGATCATCCTTACGATAAGACTTAGTCTTATCAATATACCATTTGAGAGCCCTTACAGGACACCAAACTTTGTCCTCGCGCACAGAAGAAAAGTCAGAAAGCGGACAAAGAAAAATCTCAACAGGGCCAGAGGCAGCTGTCTGATTCTTGGCAATAAAAGAAGCCTTAGGAATCAATCTGACGCCTTTTCTCTCCCAGCGAACATGACCCGGAGTAAGACAGAGAGCATGAAGAGTACTGCGCCTCTGCCCAGAGGCAATAGCTACCAAAAAGAGCGGTCTTAACCGTAAGATGATGAAGCGAAGCCTCACCTAACGGTTCGAAAGGAGGTTTCGCCAAGGCCTCCAGGACCTTAGGCAGACTCCAAGACGGTACTAACCTAGAAAAAGAAGGTCGTTTCAGAAAGAACGAGCGAATCAAACCACTTAATAGCGGGGAATTGGAAATCCCCGAACCATCTGAGAAACCCGAATGAATGGCCCCGATCGCCGAACGGTAGCCTCGGATAGTAGAGATAGATCTCCCTTTGTCAAATAACAAGATTAAGAAATCCGCAATTGAACCAATAGGAGCCTTAGAAGGGGTTTGATTTCTCTCTTTACACCAAAGGAAAAAGACCGAGAGACGGGAATTGTAAATTTCCCTAGTAGAAACCCTACGACTGGACATTAAAAAGTCCGCGGCTCTATCAGAGAGACCCGACTGTCTTGCAGATTCCCTGACAGGGGCCAAGCAGTCAAATGAAGGGACTCCGGACTGTGGTGAAGAATCCCCGAGAGGGGCTGCAACACCAGATCCGCTCTTAACGGGAGAACGAACGGTTGAGCCCTTAGGAGGCTCATAAGCTCTGGAAACCAATTCCTCCTGGGCCAAAAGGGAGCTATTACAAGCACCCGCGCCCGATTTCCTGATTTTCCGTAAGACACGCGGAATCAGTTGGAAGGGAGGAAAAGCGAATCCCTGAAGGTTCTCCCAGCTGAGGGAGAAAGCATCGAGAGCCCATGCTCCCTGATCGCGAACACAGGAGCAATACTTCGGCAGCTGGTGGTTTAGCACCGATGCAAATAGATCCACTTCCAGTGGACCTAGGCAACTGCGAATGCGGCAAAAGACCTCCGGATGGAGCATCCATTCCGATGGAAGACACCTGCCCTGAGACAGAAAATCCGCAATGAGGTTTTCCCGACCGGGGATGAAAGAGGCCACGGGTGTGATCGCCATGCGACGACACCACCTCCACAGCTGAGCTGCTAGGGCATTCAGGGCAGCCGAACGAGTGCCTCCCTGCCGATTGATATATGCCGCCACAGTAACATTGTCCGTGAGAATCAGAACCGAACGACTGAGAAGTCGACTTCTGAAATGGAGCAAGGTCAACAGAACTGCCATAAACTCCAGGACATTGATATGGGGAAGAGTCCCAAGATGAGACCAATCCCCCGCAACCGTGCTGCCGTTGCAGTGTCCTCCCCACCCCAACCGAGAGGCGTCTGTCGAAACCGAGATCGACGGGAGAGGGGTAGTGAAGGACCTGCCTCGCGCGAGAAACTCCTCGCTCGTCCAACAAGAGAGAAGAGACTTGATCCTTACTGGTACTGGAATCCAGACCAAAAGAGAGTCTTTTCCCGGCTTGAAGAACCTGAGGAGATGTCTCTGAAAAGGTCTCATGAGGAGCCGGCAGTCCTCTAGAACGTTGACTAGACTGGCTAGATAACCTAGAAATTGAAGCCACTGTCGTGGCCGTGACCCTTCTGGCCAGCAAGAGCTTGCGAGCCGCAGAGACAATGGTGAGAATCCTGTCTCGACTGGGCCGAGCCAACTGATTCCATATGTCTAACACCGCCCCCAGAAAAACTGGGCTGCGAGTAGGAACTAACTCTGACTTTTCCCAATTTATTAGGAAACCTAAGTCTTGAGTAAGAGAGACGAGCAAACGAGTCTCGTCTAACAAACGATCGCGCGACTCCGCAAGGAGAAGCCAATCGTCCAGGTAACAAAACAACCGAAGGCCGCGTCGCCTCAGAGAGGCCGCCAGCACAGCTACAACTTGAGTAGAAACCCGAGGGGCCGGGCGCAGCCCGAAGGGAAGAGCACGAAAACGATAAGTCTCTGAGAGGAAGGAGAACCCCAGAAGATCGCGGGATGCGCGATGAATGGGAATGTGAAAATACGCGTCCTTGAGATCTATCGAGACCGCGTAGTCCTTCCTCTTGATCAACGGAAGAATGGAGGCGAGAGTCTCCATCCGAAAATGAACCGGAGGAATGAATTTGTTTATTCTTTTCAGGTTCAGTATCAAACGAAGTTTTCCCGAGCGCTTGGGAATAACAAAAATTGGAGAAAGGGAAAGAGACGGCCTGTCTCTTACCCTTTCTATAGCCCTCTTTTCCAAGAGAACAAACGCGTCCCCGGAGATGGCCTCCCAAGCGGGGAGAAAAGAATGAAGTCGGCCACCTACCAAACTTGGAAGAACAAACGCTCGGGGAAAAACATCAAAACCCAGGCTTGGCCTTATGCGAAGCCGTCGCCTTACCACGAGAACCTCTCGAAAAGCCCCTGCCACGACTCCCTCTCCCGCGAGAAGGAGCTGGCTGCGGCTCAGAAGGCGGGACCCGAGACACACGACTGCGTTGACCCGAAGCGGGACCAGCAGGCCTCCGCCGGACAGGGGCCCGCGTCGACTTAGAGCTAGTGTGCTACTGCTTAGGAATATCCGAGATCTGTTTTCGCGCATCGATCTCTCTCTGAAAAACCGTAGCGAATTTACCACCAAAAAGCGAAGGACCCCGAGACGGGACATCCCGGAGAAGTCGAGCAATGCCCAACTCTCTAACACCCAGTGCCGAGAGAGCCAAGGTCCTGCGACAGAACGTAACCGAAGCAGCTGCGGTGGAAAGCTGCGACCACTGCAAACAAAAAAAGAGTATGCAGCAAGTCGTCAATAACCAGCTTGTCACCATCAGTAACATTCAACTCCTCCGCCCTGGACCTAAGGTCGGAGAGAAACCCTTGAAAAGCCGCCAAACGCATACCTGACCTAACCTGGTTTTCAACATTAAACCAAAGCTTATCCTCCGCCTTAAAAGCAGCGGAGGTAAGCGGATTAGTCGCCTGCAAGCGACGACAAACTTCCAAAATCTCCGGAGAAAGAGTCTTAGCTTTGAAAAAGCTGTCTTGATCCTGAGAACCGAAGGCGAAGGCCTTACCCTTAACAGCAGTAGGGCGCTTAACCAACAGCGAAGCCTCAATGCGGTCATACTCCAGCTTGAAATCCTCCTCGAGAGCAATACCCTCGGAGGAATCCTGCTGCTTAAACCAACGCGAAGTCGAACCCTGCGCGCGGGCTGACTGAAATTCAGGGAGATATTTAGACAACAAAGCAATCGCTTCCATCCCACACAGGGCGAGCGATTGAGGCTCCGCCTGCCCAATCGATTCAGAAACCGAAGCTTGAGAGGCCACCTCCAAGTCTGGTTCCACCCGAGTGGAATGAGACAAAGGACCGCAAACAAAGGACTCAGCAGGCAGAGCCCCGCATGGTTCAACAAAAGTCTCCTCGCCGGCGGCGCCCCACGGGCCGTGGGAATAGGAGGCACATGCGAACCCGACTCAGACAAAGACGAATCAATCACAAAAGGCTGATTAGACTCAAAGTCAGACCCCTGAATAGGGACAGAAGCCAGGGTTGAAGTAGCCGGTACAAAGGACCAACCCTGATTCTGAGCAAAAGCCTGCATCATGCTGAACATATCAGCTTGAGAGGAGCTAGCCGGGTTAGCCAGGCCAGACGGGCAAGAGGCCGGCAAAGCCTTGCCACTTTTTGCCTTCTTCTTGGCCTTCTTCTTGGCTGGCTCGACAAGAGTCGTAGCCGAAACCCTTTTCTTAGAGCGCTTAATCGGAATCGTTCGGATCTCCGAAGCCGCTTCGGAAACACGAACCGAACCCTCCGCGGAGGGACGCTCACCTCCCTCAAAGGGATTAGCGCGCTCAGGGTGTAACCCCAAAGTCTCGCACAAATCACCCATATTGGCTAAGCAAGAAGATGCGGTAGCCATGGGTTGGGAGCTAAAAGCACCCAGTGCGGGGGCAGACCGAGATGACTCGGTATGTGCCCGATGACTACTAAAGGCGTGTGAACCCACTATTGGACCGCTAGGAAGCGGCAATAGGGGAGCACTAGTAGTCACGCACTCAGGTGAAAACACCTGTTGCTCCGAAGAGCGTCCATAATTGTTAGCTCGAGCATTCCCATTAGCTGGCAATGTAGACAGCCCGGGAAGTACTCGTTCCCCCATATGGCATCGGCCGGGGGCTAGGGTTTGAGAACCCAGACCAACATGGACTAAGCCCGTGGGTTGCCCTGCAGTAGTGGGGCGCGTCTCCCCTAACGGATTTAAGCGAGTGAACGCTACCGTACGGGAAACAACCGCCCCCCCTTCTGGTCTTGAAGACCGGGGGATTGGATTCGAGATATCCAAACCACTAGAATCTGACGCCACCCACCCCGAAGCCACGGGCTTCGGAGTTGACAATCCAGACTCAGTTAACGCCACCCGTCCCGAAGCCGCAAGCTCCGAGACTGGCAACTCTGCAAGGAAACACCACTAGGCAACTTACCCGTAGCCCTCCTCCCTCCCCCATGTACCGAAGTACTTGGGAGAGTTCTGGAGGGCCGAGTCATCTTGCTAGACGACTCTTCGGAAGAAGCAGGTCTCTGTGACCTAACTGCTTCTTCTTCCGAATTCATACCACTGCAATAAAACAGACAATAAAGTATACTTTTCAAAATAAGAAATACTTCAACTGAATGCAGTAAATAAGACTAAAATTTATTTGGGAGATACGCACAAAAAATTTTCACAGCCAAAACCATAAGAACAAACACCGAACCCAAAGGCTCGGTGACAAACGGAAACACCCGCAAACACACAGAAATATCTACGTGGGGCTGACCGTGAAAGCGAAAAATAAATGCCAAGGAAAGGAATAAAAAATCCCTTGCAATCGGCAAGAGTGACTACTAAAACACAAAGTACTATAATCTAAGAGAATATAGGTACCTAAAAGTGCTTTAAAGATGCGAAAAAGCGCGCCTAAAAGATACTAAAAGACCTGATTTCAGGAGCGCTGTGACTAGACGTCCTAACTCGTCGGGGGCGAGCAAGAAAGAGGAAGATGGCCGTAGCGTGTTGACGCGCGTGAGTGGCGAAGGGGACAATAGGATTACGGGGGGTGCGCACAATATTGTGACTCATGTGTGTTAAATTCTCGAAGGGGTCCCGTAGTCAAGACTACTGGCATAATAGGTAGGTATATATGATTTATTGCAGTAAATGCAAAACTTTCGTTCGGCAATCTCAGATGGATGAGAACATTGTTCAAAAGAAAAGCTAAAAAACAAAACAAGAGCTGTATATTTGGGCAAAAGCGTTTTCTGATCTTGTAGAAAATATATTGCTAATGATTATTCACTCCTAAGATTATATTGATTAATTTCCTATTTTCATAAATTGTCCCTTGAACAGAGGGGTCAAATACCGCATTCTGTGTACAATATTATATGCTGCAGCCTGCAGATCTTGTGCCTCTTACTTTTCATACGTCACTTGGGGGTTAGCCAATCAGCTCACGAGTTTTAAGGAACGGTTTTAAAACCTCTACTTTTTCCCCTTTTTCGCCAAAACGAGACATAATTTGGACAATCGATTGGCAGATTCGTGATTAGAAGGCAAAACTACATGGAAAGAGCACCCATTTTTTCTCTAATTTAGTCAACCTTTAAAAGCCACCTATGATCTGTCACAAGCTCTTGTGTCGTGTTTATGTAAGTTTATTACTATATACTCTGAAATTTATCAATGCCAAAAGTGAAGCAAATGATGAAAGCGATTTATAGTGAAACGGCCACCATTTCATTGTTTCTGTGTGTGTACATATCACAATCAAACTAACAAAGTTTCCCCTTTATGCATCTCATTCACCAAAGTAAAAAGAAAAAAAGAAAGAAAAGACATTTACATTAAGAACGAATGGTAGAGTTACATGTATTTGCTCTCATACTGCTCGTAATCCCCCATGATTTTATTAATGTTAATCATGAAAGCAAGACCTCATACCAGGATGTCAAGAAAGAATTTTGTTTGTTATAGCTATTATTCTGAATCAGGGTCAATATGGAAAGCTAGACGTTGCATTAAAGGAAAGATCAAAACGGTTGAACTATAAGAAGCAGGTCAAGAATAATATGTTTAATGGTTTATTGATACAAGAGTCAATTGAATTACTAGTAATTTCTATGGTTCTGGATCAAATCGCTCTTGCTTTAGAATGGAACCATCAAGTGCCTTAATGGGTTGTACGGTCTAATACCTAAATGAACAAATTGGCATTTTTCTTTTGTTCTTCACACCATAGAGGTTTGAAAAGCAAAACGGTAAATCAGAGATTTCTATTGTTGATTTTGCATTTTTTGTTTTACTGTTAAATGTTTTCTGGTGAAAGACAGACATCACCTAAACCTAAAATTAAATTTAAACATCACCTAAATTATGATATCATACTTTCTTATTTTTTAATATAAATTTAGATCACGATATACCATTTCCCTACCCCAACCCCCCCCCATGTCCTTTCATACCAAATGTATTTATATATATGAGTGTATCCGAGTTTGTAATTCAGGGGCTAGCTATTTACAAGCTTCGCATCTTGTTGGCCTGTGATTTCATTTTCATTTTCAGCACTTACTGATTATTATTTTGTACCCTATACTGCATGTTACCTGTATGTACGTTTATGTTCATATATTTCATTGTTTTGTTATCGAAAATGAATCAATAAATCAAAATCAAACTTGCTGATTAATTTGATAGCAAATTTACCAAAATTGTACAGCTATGAAGAAAGTTATAGAATGTTTTAGATCCCACCAAACACTTCTTTCGCCCGTCGTCTGCTGCACACGGGGGCCGTCATTTTCCACGAATGACGTATCTGCGGACAACTAGCTAGTCTGGATCGTGTCCGTTTTTTCATATTTTTTTATTTGGTTTATTCCCCTACACTGCTCTTTCTCTACATGCATATTCCACACAGGGCGCAACTCTCCAGTAATCGCGCGATCCCAAAAATTTCACACGGAGGGTGGAATTGCAAAGGACTCTTATTGTTCGGATCGTGCGATACGGAGACACAAAACAAATTCGGGGCAAGTTCTATTACGTTTCTCTGAATACTTTTCTTAAATATTGCTTTGAATATTTAATTAGATTGTTCACTTTTTGAAAAAGCGAGGACACAATCCAGTAATTAATGCACAGCACAACAGTTACCATTGTGCGTTGCAGTTGAAATTCCAGAACACAATTTTAACCCAGAGACATGAATCATTAATGACACTGGACCGCAAAAGGTTGGGAGCAATGACAGCTGCAACATACAATATGGCAATTGTGTTGTGAATTAATTACTTATACACACAGATTTTGTTGCCTTGTTTTTTCAAAAATTGAAAAATCTAATTATATATTCATAGCAATATATTAAGAAAAGTATTCAGAGAAATATGATGTAACTTGCTTCCAAAAGATTTTAAATCCTTCAACTTTACAATGTTAAAACCTCAGTCTGATACGATGTACAATTTTTGAGTTATTAACAATCAAATGTGTCCTAAGTATTTTTTAACACCTAGTTGTAGTGGAGAGTCGTGCTCTGCGTGGGATATGCGTGTAGAGAAAGAGCAGCATAGGGGAATAAAACAAATTAAAAAAAAAAAGAAAAAAGATAGAATTTAGACTACCGGTAGGAATTGTCCAAAGATACGTCATTCGTTGACTACGTCCACTGGAAACATGGAAATGGCGGCCTCCATGCATGTGCAGCAGATGACGGGCGAAAAACATGTTTGGGGGATCATCATTCTATAACTTTCTTCATAGCGGTCTAATTCTGCTAAATTTGGAATCAAATTAACCAGCATGTTACCCTTCATGTAACATCAATAGAAAAAATTAAGGTTGGATTTCCCTTTAAGTTGAAGGATGTAAAATTTATTGAGAGCAATTTTCATGACATATCTCTGAATACTTTTCTTGCTCTGAATATTAATTACATGTTTCACTTTTTGAAAATTAAGGCCACAAAATATGTGCGTATCAGCAAATATATTCAAATTTTATGCATATTGTTAAACAAAGGTTGCTCTTGACAACCTGTAAGCTTGTCAGAGGCTTGTCTGACATAGCAAAAAGTAATACATGCAAACTGGATTCCAAGTATTGTAGTTCATTCATTAATAATGGAATACCTTGTTACTAGGTCCCCAGGAAAGAAACATCCAGGAAAGAAACGTCCATAAATATGAATAACTTTGTGAACAGGTCTATTATTTCAGAACACAACAATTAGACCTGTTTACAAAGTTATTCAAATTTACGGATGTTTCTTTCCTAAGAACCTAGTAACGAGGTATTCCATTAACCTGTTATTAATGAATGAACTACATGCAAAATCAATGGGCAAAATTAATGCCATGCAGAGAATTTCTTTGTTTTATTGTATTTACATGTCTGTTATGTCGTATTGTATTGTACTATTTTTCATGTTTCTTTCTGTAATGCTGGTGGAAGTCAAATTTCCATGGTTTTATGTGGATCAGACTTAATAAATTATCAAATTATCAACTTCAATAGTTTTTTTTAAACTCTCAGTAAATGTATATGATGTAGAATGCAATGTTATCCTACCTGTCCACTTTGTTGATGTTGATGGAAGCCAGCTAAGAGTTCTCTAGCCCATTCTATCCTCTCCTGACTAGGACTAAATGCTTGTTGTACAATAGATACCTGGCTGGGATGAATCACCTGTTTGCCTGTACAGGATACATCAAGAAAAAAAAATCAAAGTTGATAATGCATTTCTATCTATTTATTCATTTATTTCAATGGGGTAGTATCATTTCAAGTCCATTTCTGCACCTGCTCTTCCAGAAAGCCTTGCATTCACAATTGAAGGCTAAGAACATATTTGAAAAAAAGGAAAATAAACATATGTAAATCAACTGAAAATCCATTCTTTTTTCCATCATACTGGGCATAAAAAAAAGGAATCACTTTGAATGAATTCTATAGGAAGATGATATTTGCAGGTAATACAAGTTATATTATAAGAGTAAATTTCTACCACTAAATGGTAAACACGATTGCATTTTACCAACAAACCTGGGGTGTTAACTAAAAGACCAAACAAAAAAAAAATAAAACTAGACATTTAATTCGTTCACTGAGACGAATTAGGTGATCTGTCTTTTGATCTTAATATTTCTGACGAAGACGAATGACAAAATGATAATGTGAAGGATGAGGTTGATATCACGATGAGATTAATTATAATGAATCTATTCACGATTTTTATGATTTCAGCCTTTTCCTAGCATTTTCAATTCGTAGGCTCTACTACCTACCTTAGTGAAATAGCGCCCCCTTTGTTTCAATGGGGCATAAAGTGTGTGAAAATGAATTTTGGATGATTGGTGGATATCATGACAGTGATGATGATAATGATAATCATCATCATCATTATTATGAATATCATCATGACAGTAATGATAATGTTGATGATAATCATGATGATCATCATTATATCATGACAGTGATGATGATAATGATGTTGATGATAATCATCATCATGAATATCATCATGACAGTGATGATAATAATGATGATAATCATCATCATCATCACTATGAATATCATCATGACAGTAATGATAATGATGTTGATGATAATCATGATGATGATCATTATATTATCATGACAGTGATGATGATAATGATGTTGATGATAATAATCATCATCATGAATATCATGACAGTGATGATAATAATGATGTTGATGATAATCATCATCATCATGAATATCATCACAGTGATGATGATAATGATGTTGATGATAATCATGATGATAATCATGATGACCATGACTGAAATGACATTGACCTTAGCCATGCCAAATATGAAAGAGAGATGACATTTCGTGAAGAAGATACAATCATTAGTTGATTTTTACAAAATGGCGCCTGGATGACGTCACAATAATCTGATGACCTTGAAAAAGATGCAGGAACTTGACCTTATTAGGACTGATGACTGACAAAAATTTGAAGATAATTGACTAAGCCAATTTTGAGAAATTGTGATATCAATAGGACGATTTGATATTGCAGGATACTTGGGAGATAAACCCCATAGCTCTAATACACGACAGGGAATCAAAATTTCCATAGGGTTGTACACAAACTACTGCACATTACTTTCTAATAGACATAACATGGAAAATAAGGCAGTTTATTACATGATTTGTGATTGTTTATGTTATAATAGTCGAAGAGGATGGTAAAATGACAAGCAAAAACAAGCAAAAAAAAATAAAAAATTATGGACCCACATGGGATCGAACCTGGGTCACCTGCATGGGAGGCAAGTGCTTTGACCAATATACCAAAACATTTCCCATAGAGATAACACGTACACGAAAAACGGGATTCTCAAATCACATTTTGTAGTTAAAAATTGGGCATGATGCCGACATCTGATCAAAATTTGGAGACCACACTGGTAAAAGCTTATAGTCTCAGCTACAACATATTAAAATCTGGAAGGAAATAGACCAAGAATAACTGAGATACTGCTCAGAGAACGATGTCATGTAGATTCATCATTCGAAAAAAAATCATCTTCCATAGACATAACACGCAAATAGGGAAAATTCTGACATGTCGTTTTTAATTGAAAATTTCACTGTGATGACGTTATCAAAATGAAAAACCGTGGTCACTGATCTTGTAGAGAATTGTCTCAGCTATAACATATCAAAATTTGGAAGAAAATCGACCACTTATTACTGAAATATTATCAAATGAATACAAAAATGATGATGTCATTTTTTCAAAATCATTTTTTTGAGTTCATATGCAAATATGATGACGTCAGACCATGCGATCGGCAAAAATTCTGCATGAATTCAGATCTACAACTCCCAGGCTTTCAGATTGTGTAAAGAAATTGGGGGGTTTCCTCACATTCTGACGAGCTATGGCGGATTTTAGATAGGCATGTTTTTACCACTTTTTACATTAGAATGTCCATTGACGCGCGCACGAATTTGAAACTTTGACGCACGCGTGTGGCATTATGGAAGGTCGAGAATGACTGTAAATAGTTGGAAATTGTCAAGAACAGTGTCAGGAAGACAAACCATGCGAAAAAACGGCGTTTTTACGTTATGTACGCGCTGCGCGCGCGCATAACGCGCACGGACGGAAAATTTTTAAATGCTTAAAATGTCCTGAACCATACTCTAATTTGATTAAAAAGTGATTTTGAGCATTTTTAAATTTTGACGCGCGCGTACGTGCGCGGATTTTGATGACATTTTCTGTTGACCCTTGACCTGAAGTTCATGTGTGTCAAATATGGTTCATTTTTGATGACTCGTTATGAAGATATGATTGATAATGTGATTTCACAAAATGGCGCCTGGATGACGTCATGATGACCTGATGACCTTGAAAAAGATTTTGGAGCTTGACCTTATATGACCTGATGACTGACGGAAATGTCATGAAAATTGACTGAAAACTTTTTGAGATTTCGTTGGAACAAAATAAAAATAAATAATAATAAATAAAGAAAGAAAATTCTGACGAATACAATAGGTGATCTGTCACTATGACAGATCACCTAAAAATTAGGAAATATTGTTGGGCACAGCTACCCATTTTCCCCATACCATTGTCTTTAACAATACATTTACACAATGAGTATTGGAGCAGCAGCTTTTTGATGCAATCTGTAGAAGAATGATGGTATACCGGACGCATGCACCAGTGACAATTACTACAGGCTTTTTTTCATCATAGATATAGGGTGGGGATTAGGGTTGTAATTGGGTTTAAGGTTAGGGTTGGGATTAAGGTTAGGGTTGGGTTTAAGGTTAGGGTTGGGTTTAAGGTTAGGGTTGGGTTTAAGGTTAGGGTTGGGTTTAAGGTTAGGGTTGGGTTTAAGGTTAGGGCTGGGATTAAGGTTAGGGTTGGGTTTAAGGTTAGGATTGGGTTTAAGGTTAGGATTTAAGGTTAGGGTTGGGTTTAAAGGTTGGGTTGGTTTAAGGGTTGGGTTTAAGGTTTAGACCAATGGATTGGTTTTAAGGTTAGGTTGGTTTTAAGGTTAGGTTGGTTTTAAGGTTAGGTTGGTTTTAAGGTTAGGGTTGGGTTTAAGGTTAGGGTTGGGTTTAAGGTTAGGGTTGGGTTTAAGGTTAGGGTTGGGTTTAAGGTTAGGGTTGGGTTTAAGTTTAGGGTTGGGTTTAAGTTTAGGGTTGGGTTGGGTTTAAGGGTTGGGTTTAACCCTAACCAGGCCCCCCCTAAGATCTCGGCAACGGTTGACTCTGCACGCACGAAATTTGGCACAGATGTAGATTAACTTGTGTAGAACACAATCCCGGTGTATTTTTTTTCAATATTCTTGTTCGTTTTTTTTATATTATTTTATTACATAATATGCAATTTTTTAAAAATTTTTTCTCAAAATGGTAAATTTTTTATGAAGATGAAAATGGATTGAATATTGGCTGTAACTGGACCTCTAAGACTCACAAATACATAAAAAGAAAGAAAATTGGGTAAAACTGTGTTTTATTCATTAATATTCATTAATATGCAAATTAGCTGTGTCATGTGTATTACAAGCCAATAATGTATTTCTTTGTTTTTATTCTTATGTATTTCTTTGTTTTTAATCTTATGTATTTTTTTGTTTTTGAATTTTAATGTATTCTATTGTTTGCCAACCATAAAGCATATTTGTTAAATGAATATTGTGATAAACAAGAAATTGTAATGATTACTAGGAATGGTTACTTTTTTGCCATAGGCTAATACACACATGAATGGAGAATTTGATCATTTTGCTTGACATGTGATCAATAATTGTAATCTGACACCAGAACCGTATGACCGATCCACATAAATGAGGTATCAAAATGTGCGTGAAACATCAGGGAAAAAAGTCATGAAATTCGAGCGCGAAAGATTCAGCCGTCGCGAGGCCACGTACAAAATTCGGGAGGGTGGGGGGGGGGCCTCCCAGCCCCCCCCAGCCTAGTTAGGGTTAAGGTTAGGGTTGGGTTTAAGGTTAGGGTTGGGTTTAAGGTAAGGGTTGGGTTTAAGGTTAGGTTTAGGTTTAGGGGTAGTATAGTGCTTGGTCCAGGGTCAAAATAAAGAATTTTAGTGTGGGATATTGACCACAGAGCAATAAGCCAGTTTGTAATTACAATTTGCGGCATGTGCAGATAATGGTCATTTGTATCAAGTACAATTGACCTTTATACGCTCTCATTTGCATGCAACAGTATAATTTTACAATTAGTGTGTGCATGTATGAATTGGGGTCACTTTAGGGTCATTTGTACCATGAGCTAATTACAAACTGGCTTATTGCTGCAGGGAGCATGTGAAGAATGACAATGAGGACAATGAGGATGAACTTACCAGTGAAACCCATCATTGCACCTTGTTCTGAATACTTCTGCAGAGCCTCTTGATCTGGACAAATCAAACATGAAATTGAACGTTAACTCCACTGACATTTCAAGAATATAGATCGATTGAGGAATGACAGAACAAATTTACCGGGATCATCAAATTATTATGGAATAAAGACATATAACATTATGGTAAAACACAATGAAGAAATATTTATGTGCATGCAAGATACCATACTTTTGATGTATAGTGTATGGAATTGTACTAACATGAAACTTACCACACCATTACCATTATACCATACTTGAAATATATTGCAAATATATTGTATGGCCATAGGAATACTGCCAACCATTGATGCAAGGTCCAAAATTACGAAAGAGAACTTACGGCATACATTCATATCTGTCGTGTCTACAATCACAATTAAAAAAAAAATGTCTGTATTTCATGATACATTTTGATACTTATTGCTACAAAAATTGAGATAGGCCTAGCATCTCCAAATAAAATTCTCAAAAAGTCTTCAGTGAGAAACCTGTGTGCGTCTATATCGCTGAAAGCTGACACATAACTATTGATGTGATGTGGAATCTCATTCGTCATGTTCAATGCTTTCATCTAGGTGCTTGAGATGTGCATGTAAATAAAGTGGGAAACTGAAAGACTGAGCATTGTAATAAAACATACATAAACTTGGAAAACCATAACCAGACATCTACCACCTGGACAACATTGCTCCCATGATCAATTACCCCGCAGGACAGTTACTCCCTGGATATCTAAGAGACACCCTCTACAACTACCTCATAAGGAAACTACCCCCAAAAGCGATTACCTACTCGCCTATGGGGGGTGGGGGACACAGTTGTTGTCAAGTTGGATAGTTGTTCACTGGAGACTTGTTTTGGGGAGTAAGCTGTCTGAAGGGTTGTTGTGATTGGGGAGGGGGCAATTATCCCTGAGTAGTTGGTCTGAGGGTAGTTGTCCGTGAGTAGTTCTCTAAGGGCGGGGGAGATTGTCCAGGAGAACTGTAAAACCAGAAATTTCCGCGTGCATGAAACTTTCGCGAATTTCACGAGTGGTGGAGATTCGCGAAAGCTTCAAATAATCAAATCACAATTGAAACATAAAATTATTGCAATTCGCGAAAGTTTCTTGCTGCAAAATTGGCTGTCACTAACAATTCGCGAATGTTTTATGTCGCAAAAGTATCTGGTTTTACAGCAGTTGTCGTAGAATCTTGAACTGTACCTTTAACATCTATGTGTACCATGTCAATAGCCTGGAGTCCAAAAGCCTTAGCCACCGAGACAACCTTCTGTCTGGCATAGAGGAGTTCTATTCCATCATGTGACCGGGTTGCTCCTACAATAAAACAATACATTGTGTAAGCATCAACATGGTAAATGATATTCCAACAGAACGGCAAACGATAGAGTAACATGAGGAACATTTCCATGAGATATGTAGAGCATCCTATTTGACCTCTCAACTCCAATGAAGTATATTCCATGTTATATGTAGTAGCCACACTAAACTGTGGGCATTAAAATGACATTTCAAGATAGCTGCTTCATAACCACTACTTAGACGACAGTGGATGAGGACAAGTTTCAAACATCCCTTCCCCCTACTTTTAAAAATCATTTGGACTTGAACGATTAAGATCTTGACCATACCCTACCAGGTGGCCGTGGGAAAAATCAGGTTTGCGTAAGCCGAATTTTCTCGTACACAAAGTTTGTGCGTCGAACGCGTCCGTCGGACTGCTGGAATTATATTTTGGACTGTATGAAGCCGACCGAATCTCGCACGAGAGCTTGAGCTCATAATGCAGGCGGAGCGTGCATGTTGCACGGCGAGCAGTCTGTCCAAAATTTGCACCCCGCAGGGCAACGGCATGATCAGGTAACAATCATGGTGCCCTCTCACGGCATAAAAATGTCTGCAATCTGCGGCTGAGTATCCCTTTAAATGATTTAACCCCTTCTGGGCAACCACATTTTTGGACAATTATCATAGATGAACTTTTAAGAGTGATTTTTGGTTGAAAATACTTTATTTAATTGATAAAAAGGGGAGTAAATATCTTCCATGTATAACTTCAGAATAGAGGTAGCTATTTTGGTATCTGAAAAAAAGAAATAAGTAGACCTTCTGGGTGAAAACATATCGTTCAACACTCAAATTCCTGGGCAGAATTTGCCACCCACTGCACGAAGTGGTTATTATTATATTCCATTGAGTTAAATTGAGTAAATAATGACTCGCTCTATCTTACCTATATTAGCACAGTAATCATCAGAACCAAACACTACACCATCCAAAAAGAAGGGTTCGGATTCAAACAGTTCCATGGCCTCACTGATGATCTCTGGTAATCGTAACAATCCAATGGCACTCTCTGCATAGATAATGATCTTAAGTGGTGAAGTCACATCTCTGTCTTTCAAGCTGGATTTCAGCTGCCTAACCAACTGTAAAAGAACAATATTTACTTAGGTAATCATAAACCGACTTTCAAATAATTATAAAGAGCCTAAGTAAGACTAGATTAGCCTTTCTAAATTGTTATATACTCTGTTGAGATGGGCATAAATCTATTACAATAAAAATATTTTGAAAAAAAAAACTTGGAAATTTAAGGGGGAAACAAGATGAATGCGACTGCGTCTCCTATGCCTCCGCCTAAATTCAGTTGATGGCTCAAACTGCTCTTGAAATATTGTGATAACCAGAATAAAAGCCTCTAATTACATGTTAACTCTTTGACATTTGACCTTACACCTTATAACCCAACTTATCTCCTCCTAGTCATGAATACAAATTAGTTGAGATATGGTGATAACAATGTAAAAGTACCCCAAAATCTAATCAGTTCCTCTTTCTATGGGGATACATACTGGTACCAAGTTTGAAGTTCTTACCTCAAACAGTTCTTCAGAAATCGCGGAAACAGTGCTAAAAACCAAGAATTTCATGTAATTTCATGTAAATTGACCTCTGTGACCTCCTTACCCCAAAATCTAATCAGTTCATCTTCGTATGGGGATACATACTAGTACCAAGTTTGAAGTTCTTACCTCAAACGGTTCTTGAGATATCGCAGTAACGAGGCTAAAAACCAGTAATTTCATGTAATTTCATGTAAATTGACCTCTGTGACCTCCGACCTTTGACCTACTTACCCCAAAATCTAATCAGTTCATCTTTCTATGGGGATACATACTGGTACCAAGTTTGAAGTTCTCACCTCAGATAGTTCTTGAGATATCGCGGTAACGGTGCTAAAAACCAAGAATTTCATGTAATTTCATGTAAATTGACCTCTGACCTTTGACCTCCTTACCCCAAAATCTAATCAGTTCATCTTCGTATGGGGATACATACTAGTACCAAGTTTGAGGTTCCTACCTCAAATGATTCTTCAGATATCGCGGTAACGAGAAGTGGGACGGACGGACAACCCGAAAACATAATGCCTCCGGCACCCACCTTCGGTGGGCGGAGGCATAAAAAGGAGTTTTGTTGATGCAATGAAAGAAAATTTGAACAAGACTGTCTATGAAAAGCACATGAACTAAGCTTAGCACTTCTTCCAAATTTTTTTTTAATGGTTGTCTATGTTTCTTGGTTATCTCTCTCTCTAACAATAAGTGATTTTGGTTGTTATTGCCTAACAAATGTTAACTGTACATCATACAAGGCACTAGCATCTTTGTCATGCTAACCATGATTTCCTGTGCTGAGATGCGCAAAGATCATTCCTTTACAAGTAACTAAATATTGTAGGGTGCACTCCCTATATGGCAGCTTTACACTAATAATGCAAACTTAACATTATTTCATCCTGGTACTTTTAAGTTTGCAACCTCAAATATCTATACCAAAAAAAAAAGTTTGACTATTAAGGCTTGTTTGATTCCCAGTGTGCAACATGAACATGTTCCTTACCCAGTAGATATGTTCCACTGAATCGACCTTTGGAAAGAAGATAGTATCAGGTAGTCTTTGAGCCTTGAGGATCGTTGACAGGTCATCCTCTGCAAACCCACTTTCCATGGAGTTGATTCGGATGGCTACATCGGTTACAAGAGGCAGATCCAAGGAATCCAGCATGTGAAGAACCATCTCTCTGGCCTCTGCCTAAAGGTTTACAATCATATCATTCAGGTCAGGAAAATAAATTAGATGGGTGTGGGGAACTCCTTAAACCATTGGAATCTGATCAGGTCCATATTTTTTTTTGTCTTGTGCGCATTCTGGGACTTGACTGAACTTCTGTAGATTTTACATAATCTGCTCTTCCTGTGAATACAGACAATCATTTCACGAAAAATGTCTATATTAAAGCCAGACTACTTTATTGCCTAATTTCATATTGTCACTCCATTCTAGCCTAAAGAGAGCTGTGATTGGCAGGTAAACTGAGAAAGAATAAAGATAAGCCCTCCACAGCACTAGTGACAACCGACCGACCCTGGCCCCCGAGCTAGCACCAGAGTCCTCTATGTTATAGACTCCTACCACTGCATTTTACTTGTAACACATAGTTTTGCTTTTCTTGTCCATTGCCACAAACAGGAGCAACTTAGCGAGAAGTCATCATAATTCACATTTTAAAATGATTTTGAAAATGATTTGTACCTTGATGTGAACTTAAATTTATCAGGTTTTAGATCTAGACCTACAGTCCATTGGATTGGTCATTTGACAACACTTTACTGTTAAATAGGGTACATTTTTTCATTGAAACACTCCCAAGATTGCCTTGAGCTTCCTGCTTTTCACTCAGCACTGGGCCCATAACACATAGATTTTCAATCAATCGCCAAGTTGCAAGAGCCAATAGGCCAGTTTTGGCGATGCGAGCGCGATGACGTAATGCCTGGTAATAGTAACCAGGTTGGTCAAGCTTTGACATACCGCCATATTGGATTCGTGCTTTTGGTATTGCTCCGCGCCGATTTCCGTTACCTCGTATTTTTATTTCATTCGTATTTTCACTATTAGTTTACGATTACCTTGCTCAACTTTTGATTTTGTTTTGATGGCTTCCTTACTGTCTTTTGACAAGTTTAGTGTGAAGAATTTACAAGATTTTCTTCGAGAAAGAGGAGATTATACCGTAGGATACAACAAGCAGAGACTTGTTATCTATCATCCACTCCGTTTTGAGAGTGCCTGAATGGCAGGGAAAGTTCTTTTGAATATACTTTTTTCTCAGGATTTTATAGGGTTCATTACAAAAGAAATAAGATATTTAAAAGTTAGTTACAAATTCTCCAAACGCATTTTGTGGTACTTCGCTTTTGTCAATATAGGCTTCATTTTCTGGTACCATGTCATCGACCTTGGGCGCAAGTTTTGCTTCTGTGGCCGGGGTACTATCGACTGTCTATCGTGTGTACCTGGGCGGACGGCTGTAGCAGCCATGCAGTCGCTGCTCAAGCGCCGTTGGTGCAGCACACAGTGGATGAGGGTGCTCGGGTACCGGGTAGGCCTTGCTCCCCAGACAAAATGTTTTGAACAGATGTATGTAGATTGTTTAATGTTATCCACTTCGAAGTCTTTCCTTCCGCATATTTTCAACCAAATTTTGTATTTGTCCATGATTTTTTCTGTTTTGGAAGGGGGATGAAGAAAAACCCCCTTGCGTGTGTGTATGTGGACATTGCCGTTGGTCACAGCGGGTGTCGCTGTTTAAATACACGTCCCATACTGCAGTGTTTTCCCATTTTCCAATCTTTGTTTGAACCGTTTGTACGCTCGAAATATTGAATAGTATGTTGGAAAAAGATATCCAAACTTTCATTTAATAATCTGTTCAAATAATAATGCAACAAAGAATTCAGTAGCAAACAAAGGGTAGTAGTTGCACAGTGAAACATGATGTACAAGAGCAGCTGCGCACCGCCGGTCACCGTTGTTTGTCCAACCCTCCGATTACGTAATCGCGTTTAAAGGTCTGTGCACTGGTCTATTGAGATCATTGTCTCATGCCCATAGACGGGTACGTTGTATCAAATTGGTGATTGATTGCAAACTACTGTGTTACAGGGCCCTGGTCATAATCTGTGTATGGAGTATGGAGAACATTGACAAACAATCGTCATTTTCATTAATTACATTTAGGCCTACAGAATTCTCCAAGAGTCCATATTCATCAAATGAAAAATGAAAGAATCTACCTAGGCCTACCTGACAGATTTTTGTTTGTCATACCATACTTTTTAATGTTTGTTACCTTTTTATTCACTGCAACTCCATCTTCACACTCCATCACAGCACAGTCGACTTTAAGCTCCAGTCAGTTTCTTCAACATCTTCTCACTTTGGCCTGGTACATACAATACAGCACGTCGAGGGGTTTTGGAGATTTCAACATCGTTACCAAAGCCTGTTGAACACAGTCGCTTGCTGGCAACCCAGCGGTTCTTCAATACACATTCCCCCGGAATCCACCCGCTCTCACTCAAGTACCGTCCCGCACATCGCAACGTACTTCTCGCAGTCCGTAACATTTTTTTCTTTATCTTCAGTTAGTCACAGTTTACAGGCCTCAGAGTTCGAAACTTTATTGATAAAGTTTTAAGTGACACAAAACAGTTATGCATTTGTATTGATACAGTTTTAGATTAAGGTAAATCACTTACACAGGCTCAGGAGATTCGGAAATCCATCTCGAAATGTGTCGTCAGACGTCAGAGATCAGAGGAGCGTTTCATCAAGTGTTTGGTCAGCGATTTTTACCGACAAATTTGCTCTCAGCCAATCAGATGCAAGGATTTCAGTAGCTTATAACAGTTGTCGGTAAAAATCACTGACAAAACACTTGATGAAACGCTCCCCAGCTCGCTGGCGCATGGATGGCCTATATAGCTATTGGGCCGCGCGCCCATGGCCCATGCATGGCGGCCGACCCACTGCACTGCAGCGCTGCTGGTACATACGGTGTAATGACAAGTGGCGTCCTAGGTTCTGTTAGTCCAGCCGGTCGGCCATGACCGGCCCTCCTGATTAATGCATGTGGACACTTGTTGCCGAGTGCTGGAGTTTTACTGTTTGTAAATTTCTTGCTCGATTAGCATGCTGGCTCACTTTTCCTTCCGTCCTAACAATATAGAGTGGAATTCAAGCTTATGCATATTGTGGCAAGCAAACGCGGTGAGCCCCCAATTCCCCCCCCCCCCCCCCCCCCCCATATTTACACCAGTTACACCAGTAGCCTAGCCAAAGTCGAGGATTTTTCTCTAATCAACTTTCGAAGTTTTTAGATGGCAACATTGAGTTGGGGTTATTGTGCCCTGTCTGGCAGTTCATTTAAAAATACATGTACAATGTTCTCCTTTGGGAATCCTGATATTTTGTTTCTCTCTTTATTGATTCAGCCATAACGCGAGACAATGAAATGGTGACTAAGCACTATGGACCCACAATCCTTTAAAAATAAAAGATCAGCATTCAATTAAAAACAAAACAAAAAACAAAAAACAACAACAACAAAAAAATATACAGCCGTACCATTTTTTTTTAAAATCACTCATGCGAATCTAAAGATGATTAAGATAGATTATAGGGAATACTATTTTGGTCCCCTAAGGCATTGTATTATCTTTTACCCAGAGTTGAAGAGTGAAGCAGAAAAAAAGGGGGGGGGGGGGACTGATAAGAGGAAGTTAAAAAAAGCGTAAAGAAAGCAAGAAAGATAGGACGTTGGAAAGTTGAGATCATTGGGAATTCGGTATAACATTTACCCAAATATAACACTTCTCTCAATATTACTGCGGAATAAAAAATTTACAAATAATATCTAATGTAAAATTTAATGTAAATGTAAGATAAATATTATTTAAACATAACATGTTATTCACGATTATCCAGGAATTATGTTTGTTCCATCATATACTTATAATGCTTAGTTCTGAAATAGCTATACTAATAGTAAATTTATGACATCGCACATGACCCAACTGATAACCTTTGAACGGAAGGTTTTTCTATTAACATTCAAACGTCCATAACCAGGGGTGGAGGAGCGTCTTTCAAAGTGGGGGGGGGGGGGGGGGACCAACAAAAAAGGGCACGGGGGGGGGGGTATCTACAAGGCGTATACATAAAGCGAAAATTGGCAATTTTGTGACATTGGTATTACCCTATACAGTCTAATCAATATATAGGTTTTCTCGGCGAACTTCGTAAGCTTTTCATTCGTTTTGATACATGGGTCATTCAAATTCGCGTAATACCGATGTAGGCTTGAGAATGTCATTCAAAATGGCACTTCGTTCATTTGAATTACTTCTTTGTTCAATGGAATTTGCACTTAATTGTATCATTCAATTTAACAGCCGGTTACAAATGCGCAATTTGCATTCAAATTCGTCAACGCTGGCAAAGTGGACGTCCGGATCATTCAATTTCACACCTGGTCATTCAACATAACAAAGTTTTTATTAAAATTCGCCTATATCATTACAAACATATGGTGTATGCACATTTTTCTCATCTAACAAAAGTGAGCTTTATTCTTTATCAATATTCGGTGATGTGTTTAAGAAATAACTCCTTGCATACCACCTAAGGGTCATGGTAATCAACAGGCGGGGGACAGGGGGACATCCCCCCCCCACACCACGATTAGGATGGTGATTGTGATTATGACTGTGGTAGAAAGACTACATATAATGTACACAAATATAAATGGCCCAAAAGAGATCATGACCGCCGAATAAATTAAAAAAAAAAAAATGAACAAATAAACAAACATGAAAATAAAGCGATGTCCCAGCATGTAATGTCCCACACCACACACTTTGCTAATTCTACATGTCGGTGATGTGACTAGGTATAAAAAAAATTATTATATAATATTATGATCGTTCAGTTGCTAAATAGTGTTGATTTAGTGGGTATACAACCCTAGTGGGAGCAAGTGAAATGTTTGTTGCTCACTATACCGTATAATTTAAAATGAATATAGTACGGAACGAAGCTAGCGGATTTATATGAAGATTGGGTGAGATTAACATGATTAACGTGTTTATTTTGTCTGCAAAGCGTGTGAAGTTGTAAGCAAAGAAATGAATTTGAATTCACGGAAGGCGTTCTTACGTAATCGCGAATCGTCTCGCTTTAATTTGAATGAAAATTCTCCAAAGACGAAACACGTTTTAATTCGAATGCAAACAAAATGTTTTTGAATGACAGTTTTATGAAATCGAATGCTAAAAAACAAATTTGAATGATAAAACACAGCTACGGTGGCAGAATCGGTGAATTTGAATGCACATAAAATGAATTCGTGTGGCCAGCTTACGAATTTGACCGAGAAATCCTATATTATAAGCATCATCTTCATTTTTATAGTGGTTCTGCTACAGCTTTCCCACTTAGCAGTTGTAATGGTCTAATTGAGCGAGTAAACATTTTCAAGACTTTTTTATTTATTTATTTTATTTATTTATTCATTTATTTCTGATCTTTTGTCAGGGTAGCCCATTCACCATTAAGTAGTGGTCTTCCATGGGGCCCTGAATAATAATAAACATATTTACATCAAAATGCATAACGTATATACATAATAGTTCAAAATAAAAATCCTCAGTAAAATTAGAGAGTGCAAACAAAGCAATAATAGACGTGGCGCAAACGAATACTCATTTGAAAAATAAACAAATATCAGTAAACTAGCTCAACTGTAATGCCAATATGAAAATATTGATTCAGTCGCAAATATGTGCACAAATCATACTAATATTACAGAATAAGCACTGAGTGTATGTTAGGCTGAGTTATTCATAAATTACAACTTTGTTTAAACATCCTCTTAAATGAACTGACAGAGGAAGCTGTTCTCATCGAATTATCGAGCTTATTCCATTCAAATATAGAAGATACAATTGGGCTACACTTATAACAATCAGTGTGAAATCTGGGCAAGCGTAAACATCCACTGTCTCTTTGTTTAGTATGATGCTCATGTACATCGTTAGGATTGATTAAGCCTACCTGAAGGTAAGAAGGTGCTAAGTTATGAACACATTTATATATCATCATAACGCGACTTAGCTCAAACCGTTACTTTCTAATGTTGAAGTCCTTGGGTTGTGCATTATTTACAGCGATATAATGAAAATAATAACAGCAAATTCATTTGCAAAATTTCTGATTGTTCCACTTCTACTCAGGTAAAATTAGTATACGGTTCAGTAATGACAATCTATATTAATTTTAAGTCTAGGAAATAATTAGCTTATTTATTTTTTTTATAAGTTTTAAAGAAATAATGATATGCCTTTAACTGAATAAAAATTGCACACTATTTGTCTAGGGCCTAAGTAGAGAGAAGAAAATATCAGACTATAAAAACAAATCCTCACTGCTTCTACATTCTTTTTACTATTAAACGATTTGGAATGAAATTATGAAGAATCGAGTTTAGATTTAAGAAGGTTATATCAAATTAATTTGAATAGTTATATATTAAAAATAAATATCAGTGTACAGCTGACAACTTTGGCTTTCAAAAAGATGATAAAATAAATATGAACAGTGGACGAATCCGATAGTTGATTTTAGTTTGTTTTATTTCGGCCTCATGGGGAAATCGTCAGGTTCTACCACCATCGTATATGTTGCAAGCATACGGTGTGATGTCTGCCCGAATGTAAATTAAGGTAGTTTTATAATCCAAGGAGGGGGGGGGGGGGGGGGGGGGTGTGCAGCCCCAAGCCCATTCCAAACGCTATTTGTTTGGATGTGTTTCCATAAGTTCCAGGTTTAACTTATTTTACCGTTGATTAAAGACTCACAATTGATGGTAAATGACAATTACTTTGTACAAACCAAAAGGCAAAAATACTAACATTAGGCCTATTCATTTAAACGTTGGTATATTTTTACAATTAAAATTAATTTAAATAAAATAATATGCATGGTTTCTTTTAGACTAGATTAAACTAATTATCTTTAAAAAAAAGAAAGAGCACACGATAACCATGATAACTCCTTAAACCCGGCTCCAAAGTATATCAAACTTGAACCAATGCTAAATGTGTTTGTTCATTGATTTCATCCTCCTGTTTGGCTGTTTAAGAGCACCGATATGACTAGGATGTTGAAGGTATAAAGAACACAACTACGACTTCATTGATCATGAATACGATGGTGTAAGACTGGATCACGTTTAACATAGCTCCTGTGAACAATGTTGAAACGATGCTTAATGTGTTCGTCCAATGATTTCATGCTCCTGTTTAAAAGCACCAGAGGTAATAGGCAAGAATGCCTGCAAAATAGGTTAAAGAACTTAAATAACAAAATCAAATCATGTGCATAATAATTATGGTGTACGGGCACATTTTTCGCGAGAGGGCAGAATCCTTTGCCGATTATTAAGCTCCCAGTTTCTAAATTTTTGTAGTGAAAATATATACAGAAATTTTAATAATTCAAGAAAAAAACCGTATTAGAATTGGAATTATCCTAGACAAAATACATATCGGTGATTGTAGCGAAAAGTTGCTTTTCCCTTTTTGACATGTAATTTGTAAACGCACTTTGGTTAAACAGTGAAACAAATACCAAATCATTTCAATATTCAGAAAAAAGTTTTACGGTACAACCATGTGAGTTGGAATAACTCCACGTTCTGGTCAGAATGCTCTGGCCGTCGTCAGGAGAATAAGAAGAGCGAATAAATCAGCAGAATTTATATATGAAGCGGTAGAAATTCTACAGCTTCACAACTTGTTTGTAATGTTAGGCAATTCACTATTAAAATGGAGGCAAACAATAACATCACGGAATTAGTATAGAAAGAAATAGTAACAGTACCTGCATTGAAAGGATAAATAACATCAAGGTACCTGCATTGAAAGGATAAGTAACATCAAGGTCTTAACGACAGAGAGTGGTACTCATAAACTTTCTAATACTAGTGCAAAGGTTGTATTAGACGATCTCTTCGACTGTCAATGATTGAGTGATTTATAGTAAATAATAATAATAATAATAATAATTTACCTATCTGCGACTTAAGGCGAAACCTAACAATAGGTTTATTCCGTCACAATAGAAATTCGACGCTCGGCGAAACGAACGTGGGTTAGGGCAAATCCTAACAATAGGATGAGATAAAAGGTTTCGCCTTAAGTCGCAGTTAGAGTGTGAAAAATCCTACAAAAGATCTTATTTATCAATGTTCACAAATACATTCACAGCTATACTTCGAATTTGCTTTTACGTTTAATATTTCACTTCTTTTTTTTAATATAGTTTTCTTCTTTTTTCAGCATTCGGTGTCAGTGTCAGCATTCAGTGTTTAACAAGCAAACCACTTATAGCTATAGTGAACACCCTGCATACAGCATAAAGGTCTAATATGACCCGATACTTTGCAATAATATATTTTGTGATAAATAAAATCATTAATATTTTGAAGGCCCTTGTTTTTTTTTGGGTTTTTTTCACTATCGGGGTAAACTGGGACACCTTTTCCCAGTTCAGCCCGATTACTTTTTGTGTACGTTAGGAAAATGAGCTTTAATCATCATAATCCATGGATGTTTTACATGAAAACATCTTCATTATACATCTACAATTCGTATTAAAGTCATACTGGTTTATTCCTTTTAACAGGACATTCATACTACTTCAGACAAACTTTTGTGTAATAAAAAATTGTATAAATATTATAAGAATTGTTTATTTTTGTCCCAAATCGTCAAAATATAGGTTAAAACTTACAAAAACGCTAATCAATTCATCGAATATTTTGTAAATGGGCATGCATCGTATCTTAAGTTAACTAGTGACTCTTCAGCTCTTAAGTTTTTCTTAAAAGTGACTATATTACTTTTGGACATTCCCAACACTTATTTTTTGGGGTCCGCTCCCTATTCTTAAGGACCGCTATTCATAATAAGACATAAGGGTCGCTATTCATAAGGGGAATTATTCATAAGGTCTGCCATTCATAATAAGACATAAGGATCGCTATTTTTAATACGGAAAGAGGGCCGCTATTCATAATACCAAATCAGGGTCGTTAATCATAAGGGTCCCTATTCATAATACGAAAGAGGGTCGCTATTCATAAAGGTCGATATTCTAAGGGTCCCTACATAAAGGTCAATATTCATAGGGGTCGCTATTCATAATCGAAGAAGAGCCCTGATAGCAGAAAGTGTTAAAAAATGACGTGATATTTACGTCGCGGTTTTCGTCTTTTTTACGTCATGTAATTACGTCAATAAGACGACAACTTGCACCAAGGCAAGACGTCAAGAGGACGTCTTATTTTGACGTCATCTCTACGTCTTCATTCCTCTTCCCTGATGGCAGAAAGTGTTAAAAATGACGTGATATTTACCTCGCGGTTTTCGTCTTTTTTACGTCATGTAATTACGTCAATAAGACGACAACTTGCACCAACGCAAGACGTCAAGAGGACGTCTTATTTTGACGTCATCTCTACGTCTTGTACATGTAAAACTAAAGTGCTACTTTTAGGGGCATGTATAGTGACTGCACCTGAAATGCTGTTTATAGCACTTGTAGTGTGCTAATTTACCAGCAAAAAAAAAAAATGTGACCGTGGCGAGCCTCGAACCAGGTTCCGCTGATTGAGAGGCGCTGACGTTACCGATGGACTAACAAATGCTTCTTGCAATCCAGTTTAGTCATGGGAGTCAAGTAGATAACATGAACTATGTGGTGTCGTAAATTCACTATGTAACAATATGATCTGCTCTAAATCGTACAATGTGAGTTAGTCTAGCGGTAATGCCAGCAATTCTCGATCAGCGGACCCTGGTTCGAAGCTCGCCCAAATCATTTTTTTAATGAATGTTTTTGCAGTTTAAGGAGCCGGTCCAGCTCCCGTGAAAGTGCTGAAATAGCACGCTGTGTGCATTCAATAGCACTCTGAGTGCTGTCCCTATGCATGCCCTCAAAAAGTGCTATATACAGCACTTCGGTTTTTACAGTGTACAGATGACGTCAAAATAAGACGTCCTCTTGACGTCTTGCGTTGGTGCAAGTTGTCGTCTTATTGACGTAATTACAGGACGTAAAAAAGACGAAAACCACGACGTAAATATCACGTAATTTTTACCACTTTCTGCTATCAGGGAGGGTCGTTATTAATAATCGGAGAAGAGGGTCGCTATGCATCATCGGAGAAGAGGGTCGCTATTCATAATAGGAGAAGAGGGTCGCTATTCATAATCGGGGAAGAGGGTCGCTATTCATAATCGGAGAAGAGGGTCGCTATTCATAACTGAAGAAGAGGGTCGCTATTCATAATTGAAGAAGAGGGTCACTATTCATATTCGAAGAAGAGGTTTGCTATTCATAATCGAAGAAAAGGGTCGCTATTCATAATCTGGGAGGAGGGTCGCTATTCATAATCGAAGAAGAGGTTAGGGTTAGGATTATTTGTAAAATATTGTAATATGATTTTCATTGTTCAATAATTTCAATTTAGAAAGTAAGGTAACCCTAATATATGGGCGCTATGGCGATAATAAGGCAGTGACGTGCCCGAACATTGAACATTCATGGACATTTTACAATAAATACTATGGAAATATTCATGGTCCTCGCTGCCTGAAACTACTGTATTTCAAAGTTTTGTGATAAAGCGAAGCGAGCGACGGAAAACGTACTCTACTATCTCCCACTATTTCCAAAACACCCGAAGTGTTATACTGGGGTATCTTGTTATTTCTCATTATAGTTTCCAAGAAGTCGATGTTTTATAAACTATTCTCATGGCACTCCGGTTAAATAGGCTGTATTAGAGGGCCATAATTTAAGGGCCTGAATGACTTGACCGGGTCCGCCTAGAGTACTCCATGCATCTTGAGAGCGGGAAAATCTTCCATTTTGAAGTGACCAGACACATTAAATACCCCTCTCTCTCTTTTCCAGTATGGTTTCTATATTTCACTGTCTACTATATTCCATAACCACAGATTTCATTAGAGTCTTATCAGTTTATCACTGCTTATCTCCCCATGTTATCTTTGTATGATGTTTTCTGTCCAATCTAACACTTTTTAAAGATCAAAATGCATCATTCAGTCATTGAGCACTTCAATTTCGTCCTATAGTCTGACAGGAATCAATAATCATCCAAATGTCAGATGTCAAAGATAGTTTAATAATTAAAATGTCATTCAGCAGGTCCAATGGTCAATCACCTTCAACATATCTGCATTCATTTGCGTGATTGCGTCAGATTTCATTCGAATTCGTCCGACCTGGCAATCCGCTGCAAAATTTTATCATCAAATCCATCTTTGGGAAGTCGATTTCAAGAAATTGTCATTCAAATTCGTCACATAGACAAGACCTTACAAACAGCGGGTGACGATTATGAATAATTCTTTGAACTCTTTCAGTCTTTGACAAAATCGATAGCAAAATAAAAAATAAATTCCGAAAATGAATGGTCAAAGACATATTGACTAGGCCTTATGGCTTTGCAATATATGAAGTTCGGGCGCGAGCTCGATCGTATGTTCGTTCACAAAACAATAGCACAAAACCCCAAACTGCGAAAATCTCGCCAAACCGGGGCGAAAACCCGCGTAAAAACAGAACTATTTCATGAAATTCGAGTGAAAAAAGTCCAATCCCGCGGAAAATAGACCAAACAGACAACTAATAATGAAGATTCCCCGAGATTGACAGTTGACATCGACAGCCGTTTAAAGTAGCTATCCAAAGAAAATCACAAATATAGCAATTAATGTATCACTAGAAACTGGGAAGCTTACAGATGGCAATCGTATAAGTTTTATGTCAACTGCGTATCTGATGATTATAAAAACAACATAAATAAAAGCTCTTCTCAGCATCTGGAATATCCGAGGATTCGCCAGAAATATAGCGATGTTTTGATGTCGTCACACTAGGGACCAATCCTGCTTAAGCAGACGACGTCCTATAATGAATGAACTATTTATCAAATTATAAAGTGTTTTGTATATTTAAACATGACCTTATTTCACACCATTCTAAAAGGGAAAGTGAAACTGATTCTGATAACTAAAACCGTTTGATTGTAAATACACAGGAGAAGGGTCAATGATCAATGAAATAAACCCCGCTTTCAAATTGAAAAGCCCTCCGAATAATAGCACGGATGGTATTCGTTCCCTCTTGAAACGCCGAACATGCCCCGGTGCAAGCAGCTGAAAATACAATGGCGTCTTATTTTGTTTACAAGTGACTGATTCCTTATTTTTTTTAACGCTGCATTTTTCATCAAAATAATACCATACACGAAGTTAAGAGTGAGGCAACATACTAACATTAAGACTGACGCTAGTCAAGTAAGAGAAATAAGTGAAGAGGAGATGACAAAATAGGCTCTGCCGTTTTTATTTTCATTATATCGCTGTAAATAATGCACAAAGGACTTCAGCGCTAGAAAATGCCTGAAAATTTTTGCTCGCTCGCTTCGTTCGCTCGCACATGTATCATTAGACTATCACACACAACAGTGTCCAGAACCAGAGTGAAAGGAAGAAGATGTTTGATAATGAATTAATCATGTTAATTAGACCGTAGGGTAATACCAATGTCACAATCGTTTTGTTATTTTCGCTTTATGTTCAGCCCTTGTAGGTGCCCCTTTGTTCCCCCAAATTGTCCTTTTTTTCTGCTGCCCCCTACTTTAAAAGACGCTCCACCGCCCCGGCTTCATTATATTCGAACTTAATGATCTGAACAACCTATATATTTGTACAATAATGACGGGATTATGTAAAGGAGAATAGCCGAGGAAATGTAGATTCGTAATTCCGAATCTACGAGGCGTAGCCGAGTAGATTGGGAATAACGAATCTACACTTCCAAGGCTATTCTCTGACTTAAACGATTGCTGTAGCCTGTACCAATCTACCGATAATAGTACATGCGTAAAAATAATCTACAATTTATTGAATAGATTGACGTAATAGCAGCGCAATGGTTTAAGTATATATTGCAAACAAAGTATCAGCCACAACACGAATTACATCGATAAACTCTAGTATATACTCATCAAAAATTCAGAATTGAAGCCTAAATGATCAGATACACGGGTGTATTGCTATTCTATAGTCATTCTAATGCCAAATCTCACTTAGACCTACATTCATGTAGCAATACGTTCATAGTTCCATAAAATAATGCTTAGTACAAGCAGCGGTGCATTGGCTTTCCTCTTCACTATCACACGTGTTAATTTACAACGCTGTCCCGGCATGAAAATCATTTTAAAGATCTTATTGGTTTAACATTAAACTTAAAGTAAACAAAATCACAACAGCTTAGAAGAGTATTCCATTTGTGAAATGATGCTGAAGAAAAAATTGTTTTGCATGGGCTTACCAAAAAAATATTTAACCACTCATCATAACCTTATCTAACCTGCCTTTATCAAACGTAGTGAACATAGTGATAAAACTCTTCGCTGAGCTAATAATTAACAATTTCCATTAAAGGCATTCAGTAACTTTGTGGAAGCTTGATTTAACAAATTGTTGAATTTTGATATCTGTCTTGTATAATGATGTTCAGAAGGATAAATAAATAGCCAGGCATAGAAAGGTTTTCAAATATATAATGCTATTATTAAGATATCTGTGACTGAATACTCATATTTACGAAAGCGTATGGCCATACGCTTTAGTCTAACACTGAGTCAATGGGGAAAATGAGTCTGGCATTTCCGGTCATTTGCATATGTTTACTTTTGTGAAGCACATGGTGATTTTGAAGTGCTTTTTTCCGCATGGGCTTCATTTTTACACCATATTACATACACTGATAGCATGTAAGGCCAGACAGCTCAGATTTTATCAAGCCTCCACAAAGTTACTGAATGCCTTTAAGTCATAAATCTAAAGGTCACATTTAGATTTATAAATTGTTATCAGAAACTTTATTTTGACTTTATTTGCTTATTCGAGTGCAGCTCCATATATTCGAACTTTATCATCTTAACAACCTGTTTATTTGTCCAGTAATGTTTAGATTATGGATATCATGCAAACAAAGTATCAGCCATATCAACAGGAATAACATCTTTCATCCACGTTTGAATATCGGGCGTTATATGAGTTAGACGATCTTAAGAAGTGGTGCCTTGAAGAGAGTGTCGTTAATTTGTTGCCGTGAGAATAGCTATTTCTTTACAACTATGGATAACAGTAATCAACAGCTCCATGGTGCAGTATTGCGAGGTGATCTTGATGTCACAGATTATCTAATCGACCAAGGAGCTGAGGTGAATAAGGAAGATAATAACGGTTGGACTGCATTACGCAGCGCTGCATTGAATGGTGATCTTGAGGTCACGAAACATCTCATCAGTAAAGGAGCTGATGTAAATAAAGGAAATAAAAAAAATGGCAAGACTGCATTACACAGTGCTGCATTGAATGGTCATCTTGATGTCACAAATTATCTAATGGGCCAAGGAGCTGAGGTAAATAAAGCAGATAATAACGATGAGACTGCCCTACACAGTGCTGCTTGGAATGGTCATGTTGATGTCACAAATTATCTAATCGGCCAAGGGGCTGAGGTGAATAAGGAAGATAATAACGGTTGGACTGCATTACGCAGCGCTGCATTGAATGGTCATCTTGAGGTCACGAAACATCTAATCAGTAAAGGAGCTGAGGTGAATAAGGAAGATAATAACGGTTGGACTGCATTACGCAGCGCTGCGTCGAATGGTGATCTTGAGGTCACGAAACATCTAATCAGTAAAGGAGCTGATGTGAATAAAGGAAATAAAAAAATGGTAAGACTGCATTACACAGTGCTGCATTGAATGGTCATCTTGATGTCACAAATTATCTAATGGGCCAAGGAGCTGAGGTAAATAAAGCAGATAATAACGATGAGACTGCCCTACACAGTGCTGCTTGGAATGGTCATCTTGAGGTCACGAAACATCTAATCAGTAAAGGAGCTGATGTGAATAAAGGAAATAAAAAAAATGGTAAGACTGCATTACACAGTGCTGCATTGAATGGTCATCTTGATGTCACAAATTATCTAATGGGCCAAGGAGCTGAGGTAAATAAAGCAGATAATAACGATGAGACTGCCCTACACAGTGCTGCTTGGAATGGTCATGTTGATGTCACAAATTATCTAATCGGCCAAGGGGCTGAGGTGAATAAGGAAGATAATAACGGTTGGACTGCATTACGCAGCGCTGCATTGACTGGTCATCTTGAGGTCACGAAACATCTAATCAGTAAAGGAGCTGAGGTGAATAAAGGAAATAAAAAAAATGGTAAGACTGCATTACACAGTGCTGCATTGAATGGTCATCTTGATGTCACAAATTATCTAATGGGCCAAGGAGCTGAGGTAAATAAAGCAGATAATAACGATGAGACTGCATTACACAGTGCTGCATTGAATGGTCATCTTGATGTCACAAATTATCTAATGGGCCAAGGAGCTGAGGTAAATAAAGCAGATAATAACGATGAGACTGCCCTACACAGTGCTGCTTGGAATGGTCATGTTGATGTCACAAGTTATCTAATCGGCCAAGGGGCTGAGGTGAATAAGGAAGATAATAACGGTTGGACTGAATTACGCAGCGCTGCATTGAATGGTCATCTTGAGGTCACGAAACATCTAATCAGTAAAGGAGCTGAGGTGAATAAGGAATATAATAACGGTTGGACTGCATTACGCAGCGCTGCGTCGAATGGTGATCTTGAGGTCACGAAACATCTCATCAGTAAAGGAGCTGATGTGAATAAAGGAAATAAAAAAAATGGTTAGACTGCATTACACAGTGCTGCATTGAATGGTCATCTTGATGTCACAAATTATCTAATTGGCCAAGGAGCTGAGGTAAATAAAGCAGATAATAACGATGAGACTGCCCTACACAGTGCTGCTTGGAATGGTCATCTTGAGGTCACGAAACATCTCATCAGTAAAGGAGCTAATGTGAATAAAGGAAATAAAAAAAATGGTAAGACTGCATTACACAGTGCTGCATTGAATGGTCATCTTGATGTCACAAATTATCTAATGGGCCAAGGAGCTGAGGTAAATAAAGCAGATAATAACGATGAGACTGCCCTACACAGTGCTGCTTGGAATGGTCATCTTGAGGTCACGAAACATCTCATCAGTAACTGTACTATCACACCGGGCTTCCAGACCGTGCCACGACAGTCCCGACTCAAAAATATGGAAAATCGGGTGAAAAGTCGTGGCCAAGTCGGGAAGGTCGTGGCGTGATCGGGGTTAGTCGTGGCATGTTCGTGAGGGTCGGGAACGGTCGGGAGGGCTATCACGACTTTTTAGGTCGGAGCTTAATAATCGGGAAACTCTCACGATTCTAAGAAATCGTGGCTATAACGTCGTGAGGACGTGGCGCGGTCGGGATAGTCGGGGCACAGTCTTGGCTCAGTCGTGGTGCAGTCGGATTGGTCGTGGCCCAGTCAAAATGAAAGTGAGGTCTGCTTGCAAATCGGCTGTATTTATAGGTCTTGGCGCGGACGTGGTAGAGAAGGTGATAGATCGGGGCTGTGGCGTGGCTCAGTCGTGGCGCAATCGGATAGATCGTGGCGCTGTCTTGGCGAGAACGTGGCACAAACGGGTACTGTCGGGACTCAGTCGTGAGAGTCGTGGGTATAATCGGGGTGCTGTCGTGGCTGGTACATGGCTGGATCGGGACTGTCGGGAATCAGTCGTGGCACAATCGGGGAGAGTCGTGGCAGCAACGGGAATGTATAATTTTTTAACCGGGATTCGGGTATTTTTACACGATTCTACCCCGACTCATATACAAATGTTTCAAAAATTATAGAATCGGCGTTGTCGGGACGGTCGTAGCAGTCGTGGAGTTTGGTGTGATAGGGGCTTAAAGGAGCTGATGTGAATAAAGGAAATAGAAAAAATGGCAAGACTGCATTACACAGTGCTGCATTGAATGGTCATCTTGATGTCACAAATTATCTAATCGGCCAAGGGGCTGAGGTGAATAAGGAAGATAATAACGGTTGGGCTGCATTACGCAGCGCTGCATTGAATGGTCATCTTGAGGTCACGAAACATCTCATCAGTAAAGGAGCTGATGTGAATAAAGCAGATAATAACGGTTGGACTGCATTACGCAGCGCTGCGTCGAATGGTCATCTTGAGGTCACGAAACATCTAATCAGTAAAGGAGCTGATGTGAATAAAGGAAATAAAAATGGTGAGACTGCATTACACAGCGCTTCCTGGAAAGGTCATCTTGAGGTCACGAAACATCTAATCAGTAAAGGAGCTGATGTGAATAAAGGAAATAAAGATGGTACGACTGCATTACACAGTGCTGCTTCGAATGGACGTCTCAATATCGTGGAATATCTGTTAAGCCAAGGAGCGGACATAAATTTCAGTAATTCTTTTGGTAGGACAGCCTTACATAATTCTGCAAAATATGGACACATGGATGTCTTGAAATGCCTGATTAAACAAGGTGCGGATGTAAGTATGTCAAATGATATCGGGTTGACTACCTTACACTATGCAAGAGAGAGTGGGCAAGTCGATGTCATCGAATATTTGATCAGTCAAGGAGCAGTGGTAAATGCTGGTGATGTTGATGGAACTGCCATATTGCATTACGCTTCATCATATGGATACCTTGATATTACAGCATGTCTTCTACGTCACGGAGCTGAAGTAAATAAGCGGAGTGTGAGCAATTTAATCGTCTTACGC
The DNA here is from genome assembly GCA_025617745.1 of Heliocidaris erythrogramma. Taxonomy (NCBI): domain Eukaryota; kingdom Metazoa; phylum Echinodermata; class Echinoidea; order Camarodonta; family Echinometridae; genus Heliocidaris; species Heliocidaris erythrogramma. Next base: position 6,092,359 of record CM046858.1, read on the forward strand.
TTCGATGCACAGTATGGTCATTGTGATGTTGCAAAATGTATGCATAGTGGATCGATCGTAGCTGCTTACGAAAATGATCGTCTGGCTGAAAATCTGGAAGAAGCAGAAGTAACTGAGAATGCTCAGAGTGGAATGATTGCTATGTATTGCCCACTTATTTCAAATGATCTTGATATTAAAGACTACATTCTTAATAAATCGAGGCGCACAGTGGGATGCACTCCACTAGACTTTGCTGTAATGAATGGCCACATGGGAGTTACAAGATACCTTGTTAGTCAAGGTGCTGATGTGAATGAGTGCAATAAAGTTGGCTGGGGTGCTCTTCACTTTGCTGCACAAATGGGTCATCTTCATGTAGTCGATTATCTCCTCAGTAAAGGATCTGAAGTGAATAAGGGGAATGTTGATGAAATCACTCCCTTACATGTTGCTGCATTCATGGGTCACAGTAAAATCACAGATATTCTGCTTACTAGAGGAGCTGATCCCAGCAGAGTAACCAGCAACAAAGGTTCGACGGCCTTGCATGTCGGAGTACAGAATGGTCACCTTGATATCATAAAATCTCTGTTTAGCCATGGAGCTGACGTTACAAAGGCAGATAAGGACGGTTGGACTGCCTTACATATTGCTGCACAGAATGGTCACCTTGATGTCACCAAGTTCCTGCTTCTTCAACGGGCTGATGTGAATAAGTTCACGAATAAAGGGTCGACTGCCCTACATTTGTCTGCTGCAAATGGACATACTGATGTCACAAGATATTTGGTGGAGCACTCAGCAAAAGTGAATGAAGGAAAACCAGATGGTTGGACAGCCTTACATTTAGCTGCAGAGCAAGGCCATCTTGATGTCACAACGTATCTGCTAACACAAGGAATAGAAGTGAATGTGAGTGACAGGAATGGCTACACACCCTTGCACATTGCTGCTTTGAAGGGTCATACCGAGGTTTTTAAGGCCTTGCTTGAAATAGGAGCAGAATATGAAGTAAGGAATGTGAATGGACAGACTCCTCTCCATCTATCATCAAAGGAAGGAAACGGCCATATTTCCGACATCTTAGCAGAACGTGGAAAGGTTTGTAGTAAATCCTTCCTCCAGACTATGACCAGCTACTATAAACAATTCTGAAAAGATAATGGGTAATAAAAGCACACATATCTAAATAAATCTCATTTTGAATTCATATGTGGATGGTTATAATACTTAGATATAGAATAAGTTTTAGAATGTTTGAATATAAATTCCTCACGTAAAATTCAGTTTTTTTTTAAGCATGTGAAAACTAACTGAATGTGTACGTTTAAAAATAATGGATAGGTCATAGTGAAAAGGACTGGTAAAACGAAATTCACCTATTCTGCATCATTTATAGATCGCTGGAAATTTAGATCAGTATGATGAGAACGGACTGACGGCCATTCACCTCGCCACTCAAAATGGACGAGCAGCAGTTGTCGAGACCTTGGTTTCCAGTGGAGCAGACCTGAACATCCAGTCGAACGAAGGAAAGACCTGTCTTCATGAAGCCATCATACTCTCTGAAAGACCAGGCAGAAAAATGGAAACAACAGCTACACTTCAACAGGTGAGAGGATTGCCCTTTAGTTATACCAGACGGCAATAAACACACAAAGGTACCTCACCACGATATTCATGATTTAACAACATCAAAACCCATAGAACCGTGAAGACACGGAAAACCCTCCCAGTAGAAGTCTTTCAGCTCTCTTTCAGTATCTCCAGCTGACAAGAAGGAGCAGGTAGGCCTACATCTAAAAGGCCGTCATACATATGTCCTATTAAATAAGCATGCTAAAGAAGGTAAAATAATGGTTCTAGCACTTTGAGCAGCAATATTGCCATATAAACAAGGAGTGATGGATTATTAAAATTATTTTGTATACATTTTAAGACATTTTATTGTATTCTTGGTACCAATTGAATGAGATGTTGAAAAAATGTTGAAAAAACATAACTGGTTGATGTTACTTAGATTTCTGCGAACTACCAGAGCGAACTTTCCCCAGAAAAGGCATTGGTGTTTTACCTGCTGGATCACGGCGCGAAGCTGGACATAAGGGATGATGAAAGAAAACTACCAGTCCACTATGCCACCAACGAAGTCATCCGACAAATGGTATTTTCAAGGTAAGAATATTTTTAGACATAAGCTACGCCTCACAATGATCACAACACGAAGAAGAAAAAAAAAAAGAAGGAATCCAAAGACGGTTAACCCTGGGCTCTATAGGCCTCTCCTATTGTGCCGTCCACATCAACTTTTGAATTCTCTATTTGATGTATTGATTTAATATGATTAATAATATGGTTGGTATATTCTCATCTATGTTGTAATTAAACACATTGTTACCAATAATTAGTCTTACGTCTTGCCGTTTATTATGCAGGTTACCATCCCAAGAGAAGATCAGGAGTTATCGAGGTAAAGTAGTTATACATAGTGTAGTTTCTTGACGTAAATAAACTACAGAGAGGTTGATCCGAACGCACTCCGATTAATAGACACAGTCAAAGTGCAGTTCCAATCCGGTTTAATTGAACATAAGTATTGAACGTGGAACATAATCGTAGAACATAAGTCACGTATGAAGTGTAGAATGGAGCATATAGGGTGGAGAATATACAGTGAAGTGAAGATATAGTGGAGTGGTTCGCGATTGTTTGGCCTCTGGATTTCCACAAATTAAATGAGTGGCATAAACTTTCCAAAACATAAAGATGTTGGCCGTTGGACTTTCCTTTGTCTTAGTGATTGGCCTATGGTGATGAGTTGGCATCTTCCACCAGCCTCAGGACTAATTTGCATGTTTGCCCAAGGTGTTAGCCAATGAGCAAACTGTTGCTGTGTGGTTTTGGACTAGCTGAGATAGGATTGACCAACATGTACCTATCTCACATTGGGGGAATTGTTACTGGGGGAATTGTTACTGGGGTAAAGTATGAGTCTTGGGCCAATTGGGTCTTCTGTACATCAACTGGGTAATTTACATAGAATATTCTGATAGTCTTTACCTTTGAGTTCCAGACCCATTTGATTCATGCCGCAACATACCGGCCCCAATGAGCTAACTATCAATTTAGATCATTCCTAAATTACCAAGCGGCATACATATTAAATCTGTACATGTATACATCATTCCATACATCATTCCATACTTCTTCCCTAGCGTGAGTGAAATTCAATTAACATCGTAACATACAAATTATAACAAGTACAAATACCTAAAGCACTATTAATCATAACACAAATACAAGTTTACACTTAAGAATTTTATCAATCCATTACAACTGATCACTTCTTGGATCCTTCTAGTAAGCACAGTTTTACTACAGGCCTCCTTAAGTGCTTGTGGCCAACTCTCACATCCACCTGTCTCACCCTCCCATCCCTTCCTGGGAAAACCTCCATAGCCCGCCCCAATGACCACTGACCACGTGGAAGGTTGTTGTCCACAACCAAGACCAGATCCTCCTTGGCGAGATTTCTCTGGGGTCGAGTCCACCGTTGCCGCTCTTGAAGGAGGGAGAGGTATTCCTTGCGCCATCTTCTCCAGAATACAGAGGCAAGGTATTGCGTCTGGCGCCAGCGTCTCCTGCCGTGGTTGTCATCTTTCGTGAAGACCCCTGGCGGCGTATTCTGGTGTCTCCTCATCAGCAGCAGATGGTTGGGGGTGAGTGGTTCGTCATCAGTGGCGTCCATGGTGAGTTTGGTTAGTGGGCGTGAATTGAGAATCCACTCGATCTCTGTTAGAGTGGTAGTGAGTACTTCTGCACACACCACTTGGTCACCTAGGAGACTTCGTAGGATCCGTCTGACGGAACGGATCATTCTCTCCCATACACCACCCATGTGACTTGCTGTTGGTGGGTTGAAAGTCCATTCAATCCCCTTGTGACACAGGAAGTTTTCAACTTTTTCATTGTTGAGGGACTGCAGGTTCTGTTTTAGCTCTTTCTCCGCTCCGCGGAAGTTGGTTCCGTTGTCGCTGTAGATTCGTTCGGGAGTCCCTCTCCTGCTCATGAATCGACGAAGGGCGTTAATGAAAGAATCTGTGTCAAGGGACTTTGAAAGCTCGATATGTACCGCTCTCATCGTCAGGCATGTGAAGATGCAGCCGTAACGCTTCACATGGCTCCGCCCTTGTTTGACGTAGAGTGGTCCAAAGTAGTCAATCCCAACATAGGCGAAAGGGGCTTTGACTGGGGTGACTCTTACATCAGGCAACTCCGCCATGAGTTGGGTCGCTGGTTTGGCGTTCCGTCGCTTGCAGGCGAGACACTTCCCGATCACATGTCGGACTGCTGCTCCGCCCTTCAACACCCAGTAATGCTCTCGGAGCGATGACCACGTCATTCCTGCTCCAGAGTGACCTACCAGACGGTGGTGGTGTTCGATTATCAGCCGTGTGACATGATGACTGCGTGGTAGGATGATGGGATGCCTGGAGTTAAAGTCGATGGGAGCTTTGGTGATGCGACCACCAACTCTCAGGACTCCATCCATTACTTGTGGATTTAACTTCTCCAGTGTTTTGTTTGAGGACTTGCGTGTGAGCTCAGAATCAAACTCTGCGTGCTGCACCACCTGGATAATCGCTTTCTCCGCAGCACGCAGGTCGTCGAGCTTCAAGTTTCCTCTTCCTGTTTCTGGTTTTCCGTTTGCTTTCCTTTGTAGGTGCTCCTTGAATCGTAGAATCCAAGCTACACCTCTCTTGAGCTTGTCCCACGAGGAGTATCTTGTCAATAGGTCGTATACGCTGTCTGTTGACGTCACTGTATTCACGTTGGCTTTCTTCACCTCCACATCGTCTTGTGGTAGTTCCTGCAGAACTTCGGGAGGGGATGGCCAGTTTTCTTCTTCTTGCCACAGAAAGTTCGGGCCCGTCAGCCAACTTGATTTCTTCACCATCTCCGTTGCTGTCACGCCACGTGATCCATCATCAGCTGGGTTGGATGATGTGTCCACGTGACGCCATTGCGATGGTGTGGACGCGTTATGGATTTTTGCGACACGATTTGCCACGAAGGTCTTAAATCGTCTGCTTTCATTCCGGATATACTGTAACACCGACGTCGAGTCAGTCCAGTATATTGTGTCTGTGATGTTGATTTCCAATTCATCCTTGATGAATTGATCCACGGTCACTGCCAGAACAGCTGCCATCAGTTCAAGTCTTGGGATGGAAACAGACTTTGCAGGTGCCAGTCTGGATTTCCCCATGAGGAAGGAACAGTACACCTTCCCTGTGACGTCTGTCAGGCGCAGGTATGCTACGGATGCATAGCCTACTTCTGATGCATCGCAGAAGTGATGTAGCTGAGCGGATGTGCTTTTCTGGAAACCGTCCGGCTTGACACATCTTGGTATCTTGAGCCCAGTCAGTTTGGGGAGATCTTGCATCCAGTTTCTCCATTCTCTCTGTTCCCCTGCAGAGATTGGTTCGTCCCACGACAGGCCTCGTCTACATAGGCGTTGAATCAGCGCCTTAGCTGGAAGGACAAAGGGTGCTACAAACCATAGAGGGTCATAAAGGGAGCTTGTAACAGAAAGGACGCCACGTCTTGTGGTTGGCTTCTCCTTCACGCTGACCTTGAACCCGAACGCATCCATTTCAACATTCCACAGGATTCCCAGTGTGCGCTCTTCAGGCAACTCATCGAGTTCAAGACTTGTCACCGATGCTGCCCTGTCGGATTCGGGTATCGCAGCCAGGACGTCACGGACATTGCTCAGCCACTTGGTGAGCCGGAACCCGCCCTTCTGTAGAAGCTGCTTCAGGTCTTCCACTAGCTTAATGGCTGCCTCTTTGTCCTTCACTGACTTTAAGCAGTCGTCCACGTAAAAGTTCTTCCTTACTGTGTCGACTACGGTCTCGTCGTACTCACTCTGGTGGTCTTCAGCTGTCTTTCGAAGTGCAAATCCAGCACAGCTTGGAGAGGATGTTGCACCAAACAGATGGACTTTCATTCTGTACTCTTGTGGTTCAGATGCAAGATCCCCATTCTCCCACCAAAGGAACCGTAACGCATCACAGTCTTGTTTGGGGACCTTCACTTGGTGGAACATGGCTTCCACATCACTCACCACTGCAATCGGTTCTTGCCTGAACCGCAGCAGTACTCCTACCAGGTTGTTTGTTAGGTCTGGTCCTTGCAAGAGTTCGTCATTGAGGGAAGTACCCTTGCATTTTGCCGCACAGTCAAATACGACCCTGACCTTTGCAGGCTTCTGTGGATGAACCACGGCGTGATGTGGGAGGTACCATGTACCTGACGTAGGTTCCTTGGCATTCTCCTTTAACTGTTGGTCGTCTCGTATCTGTGTTGGTACCTTTTCCGCATAACCCCTTCCTAACATAATCTTCGACGGTTGCAGTGTACTTGGTGTGGAGCGCGTCGTCCCTTTCAAGTTTTTTCTTGAGGTATCGTAACCTCGCTTCTGCCATATTTCTGCTGTCGGGCAAATCTGGGGGATAGTGGCGCCATGGTAGACCGACCTCGTAGTGACCATCGACAATGGTAGCACTTTCCTTCATTCTCTGTAGTGCACGTCGATCTTCAACAGACGAACCTATCTTCTCGTCCACCAAGTATCCTCCGTAGTCCGACTCCCAGAATTGCTTGAGTTGGTTCTGTAGAGGATCTTCTTGAGACGTAAAGTGGACGATAGCTGACGTTCTTTCCCCTGTTGATGTTGGTCCCATCAAGGTCCAGCCTAGGGGACATCGTAAGGCATACGGTTCCTTTCTCTTACCCCTTCTTTGCTCCATAACCCAGAAGGCTTCCGGGGTGTCCCCACCGATTAAGAGTTTAATCTCTCTTTGGTCGATGGACGGGAAAGTTATTCCCTTCAGATGGTCCCACCTCTCGATGCTTTCTTTCTTTGGGATAAGGGTATTCGAGATGGGCAAATTATCCACAGTCCAGACACGTGGAAAATCAATTTCCTCTTTGCCATCGAGGCTTTGGACAGTAAAACCCACCTCGAGACTATTCTTCTGACTGTGTGCCCCGTTGACCGTCGTTAACTCGAAACTTCTCCTTTTACCCTTGATCCCGAGGTCATCAACCAGGCTTACATCACATAGGGAGATGTCGCTTCCTTCGTCTAGCAGCGCCCAAGTCTCCACCATCTTGGGTCCGGCGCGGATTCTCACCGGTATGACCCGTAAGCACACCTGCTGCTGTATAGACTTGGAGCTGTTTGAGTAGTTGTTGCCCTTGGATTCCCCGGCTTCCTCCGGTAGATTCCCGGCCCCAGTTATCAAACGCCCTTCCGAGTTGGCATTCGTCATTGCGCTGGACTTCTGCTCTTGTGGCTCCTCGTTACTGCTGGTTGACAGGTGGAAATGAAGCAGGGTGTGGTGCTTCCATTGGCACCCCTCGACCTTGCAGTTGCTGGCTTGCTTGCACTCCCTGGCTAGGTGGCCTGGTTTGAAGCAGTTGTCACACAGCCTTGCCTGTCGTATCACCTTCAATCTGTCTTTGCGGGACATTTGTTTGAAGTGCTGGCATGATGTTAAGCTGTGTGACTGAGAGCAGCATATACACTTCCACTGCGATGCCTGATTCGGTGATTGCACTTGCGTGGTCATTGTTGTTCCTTTAACACTGCTCGTGCCTTTCCTGCCATCCTTGGGAGTAGTCACCTTGCTCTTGCCTATGTTCTGACCGAACATATTAGAAGAGAGCTGGGCACACTCTTCAATGTAGCCGGCCATCATCGGGAAGGTCGGTGATGCCCTTTGTTTCATCACGGTGTGTGCTCGTTTTGCCCACTCAGCCTGCATGTGCAATGGAAGGAGCTGTTGGATCCGTAGCAGGTTGTCAGAGCTGTCCATGTCAGCGCAGAATCCCATGCGTGAGAGCACCATCTCACATCGCCGCATGTCCCGGGTGAGGTCCCACAGAGCAGCTCCGTCATTGGGTCTTATCTGCTGACGACTTAGTACCTTCTTCATGTGGGCAGTAGTCACCAGGAAGGGCTGCCCGAACTGGTCATGGAGGATTTCTCGGGCCTTGCGGTACCCCTCTGGACCTAGAAACGTGCAATTCTCAATGCTATCTCTCGCTTTACCAGAACAGAACTGTATCAAATACATCAATTTCACCTTATCATCGACTGGTTTACATTCGATCGTGGCCTCGAACTTGCTAACAAAACTACAATACTCTAATGGATTACCATCAAATTGCATCAGTTCAGGCTTGGGCATGTTAATGGCCAGATCAACGGCGGAGAAAAGATCAGGCAATGTAGAATTATTCACATTAGCATTTACAGGGGTGGGGTTTACATCAACATTTACAGGTACATTCAATTGAGCATTTGTATTCCAAACAGGAGCATTCGGATTTAATTTTTTCTTTACACCTACGTCACATACACTACGTACTCTAGAGGCACTCACCTCACTGGGGCAATTACCCTCAATTTCTTCTTGAAGTAACTGAGCCTCTACTTGCGCCTGTTGCATTTCGTTTGCCACCTCTACAGCAGCAAGTTCTTGCTCAAGCTTCATCTGAGCAATCTTGAGTTCTTGTGTCCTTTTCATTTGTTCAAGCTTCAGCTTAGCGACTTCAGCCTTGATCTTAGCGTCCCTCAGCCTGGCGCTGGATGTGGTGCTCGTTGAACGCCGGGATGACCTACTGCTCCTGGTCGAGGTAGACGGCAGCGACACGTCGTCATCGTCGTCCCCGCCTTTGTCCAATTGCGTCGTCTCCCGCATGCTCTCCTTAGCCTTCACCATCCAACCTGCCAGCCTGATGTCAAACTCCTCCTTGTTTCTCTGCCTGGATTTAAATTCCTCCAACGCAGATTCTGCTTCCTGGCCAGTTAACCGTGAAAGGTACTCTCCAAAGCGTTCTTTATACGATTTGAAGGTATCATCTAACTGCCCAGCCTTATTTACAACGGCCTCATAATTGTCCGTGCTTAACATGCAGCTTTCCAGTTCCTTGAACCTTCTTGTCAGACTGCCAGAATAAGCACGGCATGACTGCTTGAGAGTCGTGACATCATCATCATCTTTGTCGTCAGTTTGTGGAATTCGCTCCGTATTGGGCTCCATATCGCAACTTCAATTCTCGCTTTCTCACAAAGTAAACACTGAAATTTGCGAACTTCTGAGCACCAAATCACGAACTAGGGTAAAATCGCGAACTAATGTAGTTTCTTGACGTAAATAAACTACAGAGAGGTTGATCCGAACGCACTCCGATTAATAGACACAGTCAAAGTGCAGTTCCAATCCGGTTTAATTGAACATAAGTATTGAACGTGGAACATAATCGTAGAACATAAGTCACGTATGAAGTGTAGAATGGAGCATATAGGGTGGAGAATATACAGTGAAGTGAAGATATAGTGGAGTGGTTCGCGATTGTTTGGCCTCTGGATTTCCACAAATTAAATGAGTGGCATAAACTTTCCAAAACATAAAGATGTTGGCCGTTGGACTTTCCTTTGTCTTAGTGATTGGCCTATGGTGATGAGTTGGCATCTTCCACCAGCCTCAGGACTAATTTGCATGTTTGCCCAAGGTGTTAGCCAATGAGCAAACTGTTGCTGTGTGGTTTTGGACTAGCTGAGATAGGATTGACCAACATGTACCTATCTCACATTGGGGGAATTGTTACTGGGGGAATTGTTACTGGGGTAAAGTATGAGTCTTGGGCCAATTGGGTCTTCTGTACATCAACTGGGTAATTTACATAGAATATTCTGATAGTCTTTACCTTTGAGTTCCAGACCCATTTGATTCATGCCGCAACACATAGAATTAACGAAATTCACCCGGTCAAACATAGTTTCAATTTCTTCTATAGGCCACTCTTCCACTTCTTTTTATGTTACTTATACGTGGCACTGCTCTTCTTTAACGCATTCAAACAAATCCTAGTTTTATACCCTTTACTTTAAAGTAATACCCAGTCTTTATACAGGTCATCTATTCAGAAGAAATATTTTTCCCTCGTCTGAACACAACAACCAGTTTCCTTCAATCAGGCATCAAGAATTACAAAAGTGCCAAAATAATTTAGCAGCAGCACAATCATTTTACCCTTTAAAAAAAATCACCTGAATATAAACTTACCTGTGCAGGAACAATTTCATTCGTAAGAAATTCAATATTGTGTAGCCGCTCACAAGATATTTGTTTCGTTCCCGATTCGCCGCCTCGCACGATTGTGGTTTTTCTTCAGAAAAGTGATATTTTTTCTTAATTTCAAAGTAAGTGATTTTCCTACTCTTGCTGATATAAGAAGCCATTTCATTTTCTATATTTTTTTCTCCAAAATTTAATTTTTTGTACAGCCGAAGAATTATCACCCCCGATACGCACTGTGTCTGTTCATGTTGGAAATCGCGAGAAGCAGACAGAGCTGAAGAACCTTGGTATATCAATGTCTATCCCACCAGGGGCTGTTCAACAGGGTGACTCTCACAACATCACACTAACCCTTTTAGACGATCCTTCTAGCATTGACATCCAAGATGATGAATCCATGGCCTGCTACGGGATCAGATGTGACCCTCTTAACATAATCTTTCACCAACCTGTCAAGATCAAGATACCACACTCTGCCATCTTCATGAACCCCGATCAAGTCATACCAGACATAGTCTCCAGAGGCTGGGATATACAGAAAGGTATGCCCTACTTTGGTTTTAAATAATCATCAAGTTATTACTCTGTGAAACTACAAGTGTTGCGGTCATGAAACACACGCACAAAAAAAATTATCAAATGCAGTCAAAGTTTTGCATTATATAACAAAATAATTCGAAGAAGGATATGTGCTAAATGGAACCTTTGAAGTGTTTCACACGATTATTATTTTCTCACTTTTTGTAAGGGTGGGAGACGTTTTACACTTTAATTATACCAATTGCCTTTAAAAAGTAGCGTATTCCTAAAGTTTCTTTGATGTCGAATTTTAATTTCATAAGAATTCGATAAGTAAAGCATTTTTTTGTGAAAAGTAATGACCGATTGCTAGTTGTTTGACAGCATCGCTTTTCCTAAACCGACCTGCCATTGTGTACAAAATGGCACAACAATGAAAAGAGGCAGTATATTGTAACGGCTATTTATACAGTAAACATGTCCACTGCCGTCATTATCTGTTTATCTATTTTCAAACTTATTGTAACTGATATGAAGGAGTTCAAATAAACATCATATCAAGCACAACGATAAGAGGAGTGCCACACTCTTTATATTTCATACAGAGAACGCTCTAATCATTGAAACCTTTGTTGGCCAAACGTTAAAAGTAAAGCCTACACCTGCTAAAAAGAAAATGGTTCTTCGCAACATTCATATTTGCTCTTTATGTTTGCTTTAAAAAAATCCCTTTATTAATGCTAGGTCTACCAACAATATGGAGAAGCAAGTCATCCTCATCACGAGATAAACCTCCATACTGCAGGGTCCATACGAAGTTTCTTGATCTCTACATTGATCACTGCGCTGAGTGGTGGGTTCTTATCCCTCTCGGGCAACAGGTGGTACGACACAAACTTATCTGCACACCTTATATACCTGACAAGATCGAACGAGGCAGAGACATTGATATTCACCTGCGTGTGTGTGCAGACCTTCCTGGAATCAATACGGTTAGTAAACAGCCCCGAATGCACCTAAGAATTATAACATCTCTCATTTCTTTTTATAAGATATTGTAGAGACTGGTTTTTGGGGTGATTCGAACCATTTTCTTCTTTGTAAATGTCATGTACATCATTTGATTTCGACTTTTTAAAAATTCACAGATAAGTTTGATTAAGGTACGCAATCTCTTCCTTTGAAATAGGAGGTACAAGGGGAGGAGAAGCAGCAGTCGTATCACATGGCCCATTGCTCGGTACCGTTCTGTGTTGAATCTAAGTCTGGTGACGTAACAGTGACATGGGATCACGGGACTGAAATGGTTGGAAGCAAGGTATTAAAAGTGTAATGTAATGTTCTTCTCAAAGGTATTTATTTGTCTACCATTTATTTTTCTTTACCTGCACGATATCCGACTCCTAAAACATGTTGGCCTATTCATGTACTTGAGAGGAGCTTTATCGCAATATAGACGGATCCCTCCTTGCATAAAAAGTTGGGTTTAATCGCAACTCAAAAAAATTAAACGCAAGTCCCAAATACTCGATCCTGATTGGTTGAAAATCAAGTTGCGTTTAATTTTTTGAGCCGTGTTATATTGCAACTTTTGTGCAAGATGGCCCAGAGTCTGCTGAGAGTCTGCTATTTCAGCATATTGAGCAATCGGTTCAAATGTTTGGTGTGGCTACTGTTCACACTATGGTACGTATAAACAAAGAAAAAAAAACTTATCCGAAGCCCAACGTTAAAAACGTGTATACGCAAGGTATCGTAGTGTCGATCATAGAATGGAACGAGTCGGGACGTCAATCCTGGGTAGTTGATGGAAGGGGCATGGGGGGGGGGGGGGGGGGAGGGGGTTGGGTGGTGGCGGCACTAGTACTCAGTAAATACAGAATGAATTATGTATCCTACGGAAAGTTTGTTTATGATTAACGCGCCCCATTCTGAAAATAGTTTGACCCTCGTGGGGGTAGTACTAACCCCGACGATCATGGAATAAACGGTGAAGCCTTTGCATGGTATATATTAGATCGATGCACAAAACCTTCGTGGTGACAAGTCGAAAGCTCGCTAATGAATCAATGAAGTTGCAGCAGTGCATAGTGTAGATTTGGCAACCACTTTGTCGTTAAAATGTTATTGTGATTTAGCCCTAGAGTATTAGTTTTTATTGGGACATAATTGAGAATTGATTTGGCTGTCTTTGGTCTGTTAGCGTGCGTTTGCGATTTGCAGGCAGGGACGGGCTGCGTGCGCTGATTGGTTGTACGGTTCCGAATCCAGCTTGCACACAAAGCTATGCCGACGATCAATTCTCAATTATGTCCCGCGCCAGAAGCGCATTTACGCTTTCTGGAAGCCGCCTACATTCAATCGTAAGAACCCCTTTTGTGTAGACAAAAGGAGTTCGTCCAAGCTTTGCGATTGTTGTAAAATTATGGCGTCCGGGTTCATCGAATATAATATAGTTGATTTCGAGTAATTTGTTACATACCTGCGTGATAAACTGATGAGTGCAGGTCGAAAATCTTCGTTATCATGTCTCTTTTTCGTGCCATATTGAAATTTTGTATTACCAGGAAATTATTTTGTAATGAAATAATGTGAAATATCTTTTGTTATTCTTTCTTTAAAGGATCTTCAGAGCACATTCAGACAACACATATCGCTGCCGGTGGTTCCTTCTGATGAAGATAAAGAGTTCACAATGATAAAAGTCAAAATTACGCAGGCTGAAGAGTTAGGGGTGTCAGGATCACTCGCATTCGTCATCAGATACTCAGGTATACGTATATTCCTTTTGTGTTAGCATTTGTGTATTCAGGCGTACCTGTTACATGCATATTCGTATTGGGATTTTTCCATGTATTGAAAGTTCTATATGCAATTATATTTTTGTTACTTCATATAAATTGTACTATTTGAACAGATTTTGAATATTGTCCAAAATCCAAATCGATGGAAGAAAATAAATGTTATGAATGAATGTTTGATATTGAAATGAATAACAAATCACTGTAGTTAGTTCGTGGTTTATAAGTTTAGAGTATGTAATAATTTGCATATTTAGAAATGAAGAACAAGTATTGTTCAAATGAAGACTGTATACAGGTGTTATATATTTCAGTGAGAAATTGACGCCCAAGATTAACTGAGGGGTGTAATCATGAGGCCAGATTTGGGGTAGAAATGGGTTTTACTTTAGCCCAGAACTGATATTTCTTTTTACAGGATCGACTTTGACTGTTTGTCAGTAGATATGACAAATTATGACTTGATGTACATTTCGCATGACTCTTTGTACAAATACATCCCTAAGTTTCACCAAGAGTCAATAAGGTTTAGCAAACTGGAGTCTGTGTGCATGTGTTATATATGTCAAGTCGAAACTGACGCCCAGTAAAAAAAAAATGAACGTTGAAAATCACAATCTTTATTTTCCTTTATTTTTTTTTTGTAGATGACCTGGAGGACCTATCTTCTTCTAAGCCCCCATTATTCATTCGGTAAGCTGTAACGATATTATTTGAACGAAAGCTTGCAGCTCTGTTGAAATGATAATTTATAGTCACCCGGAACTGTGGAATAGAATGAACCAAAATGAACCCGTCACTGAGCACTACTTCGTCGAAGAATTTGGATTAGGGCTAAGGTTGCGATTGAATGATAGGTTAGGTTCAGGGTTAGGATATTACATGACCCTCCCCCCCCCCCCCCCCCCATGGCGAGTGTTAGAAATTGACCGCGAAGCTATTATTGCTGCAGTGTGTGTCGTTTAATCACACCTGAAGCAAGAGGGGCAAAATATAGAATTTTTTGTCATTGACACCATTAACCCCTTTGATTGAAAATCAAGTGAACGAACAACTTTACCGCGATAACTCTATCTTGCTTTACAGGGCAGTGGAGGAAGTCTCACAGAGTGACCTTTCCGACATTGATCCCCTCAAAATAGCCGAAATGATGACAGTAGACCAGTTCTACGATCTTGGAGTAGCTCTTGGTTTTACCATACAACAACTGGATGTCATAGAGTACCGGAGGTTCAGAGACAGGCAGCAAGCCTTCCGTGACATGTTGATGACTTGGCGAGAAAGACAAGCCTCCGGTCAAGAAGCTAAGGAACAGTTTCTTTTGCTTTTAACATCTTTGGATTCATCAGAAGACATGATAGAGATGACAGGTACGACGTTTCTTATTCTCTCATTCTTCCTACGTAATTTGTCATTTTCTGGCAAATGAGTAAATTATTCATGATTCCGAACGTTGAAAATATGCAACCATTGTAAGAAAGGAAGAGCGATGTATAATCATCTGAACTGGTTAAAAATAGCTATTGATATTCTACATGTAGTTCAGCGATTGGCTTCATCTCTTCCTGTGAGCTTGTGTAATGAATCTAGTTTTTTGATATCACATCAACCTATCTGTTAATTTGTAAACATATTTTTAGGCATTTTACTCCCAGTGTAAAAGATCGTATGCTCGATCTGTAATGAAAAACACAAGTCAGAAAAAAATGGAACCAGCGGGATTCGAACCTGTCATCTACTGCTTGCCGCGCAGCGACTTAACCACCAGGCTATTCTGGTTCACGGCCAAGTCACGATGAACTGGAATCAAATACCCAAGATCCTCTTCTTTCTGACTTATTAATATTCAAACGGTCCGCCGTAGACAATGGTTAGTAAGCTTGATGGGAGAAATTTTACAAATTAAAATTCCTCCCATCAAGCTTCTTCGTTTGGTATCTTGGGTATTTGATTCCAGTTCATCGTGACTTGGCAGTGAACCAGAATAGCCTGGTGGTTAAGTCGAATCCCGCTGGTTCCAATTTTTTCTGACTTGTGTTTTTCATTACAGATCGAGCATACGATCTTTAACACTGGGAGTAAAATGCCTAAAATTTGTTTACAAATTAAAATTCATCCCATCAAGCTTATTCGTTTACTATCTGTTAATGTTTAAAAATGATTCAATAAGCAGATGAGATTCAAACCTGCAAAGTGTAACATGAGGTTTACAAGAAAGACGTCTCCTATCACCTTCAACTATACTCTATACGGTAAAACACTAACTGAGACAAGTCATCATAAGTGTCTTGGGGTCACCCTATCCTCCGATATGAAGTGGAACTGGCGTATAGATATTGTTTCGGCAAAAGCCAACAGCGTCCTAGGCTTAACATGAGTAATGCACCAGTTAATGTAAAAACACAAGCTTACAAAAGCCTTGTTACGCCACATCTCTACTCCTTTTTCCCAGAACGGCAAGAATATGGAATTCTTTAGCAAAACAGATAACATCAATTCAGGATGTAAATAAATTCTCAAGCGCTCTGCAGCAACATTTACAGTTGATATGAGCAACCCTGATTTCACAGTTTTGTTCTGAGTGGAGCTTTTCAGAGTACCATATCCAGATCCAGAAGCGATATAAGGGAAAGAGGGAACTCTCAATGAATTCAAAGACATTTAATTGTTTATAGTTAAATTGCTGCAAAAAATGATTAAAAAGACGAAAGAAATTTCATGTTCTATTCGACATGGTTTCTAAAATGATCATTAGTGCCCATACAGCAGTCAAAGCGGGAGAGAGAGAGAGAGAGAGAGAGACGAAAGAAATTTCATATTCGACATGACTTCTAAAATGATCATTTTAGAAGTCAAAGGCAAAATGTCCAAACAGGTAGCATGTTTTAAATTGTACTCTTTCTTTTCTTTCCTTCAAATGGTCTACATCTACTTGATCCACGTCCATCAGACATTGGTTCTTCTGGGTAAGACTACCGTTTGTTCGCTTCTTCGCTCACTTTTGTATTGATATTCAAATATCTGCTGAGAGGCAGAAGGACGTCAACTCGTACTTTTACATGGTGTTGAAGAGTTAAGCCTTTCTGCCTCTCAGCAAATGTTTTTTCGATGTATATACAGTTTAATTTTTGAATGCCCTTTCATTTTCCTTAATTTTAAAATTATGACTCGCGTAGAACTTTATTAATTACGGAAGCGTTAATATATTTTATTAAGGAAAAAAGAATTTTATATCCGTGTTGATGATTTTTCAGACATGAAGGAAAATAGAACAGATGCAATGTTTTTGTTATCTTTTTATCTAATACTACCTTTTCCAAGAAACAGTAAGCTCACTGATAAGACACTGCTTAAATTCGCCCGTCTGATCAAATCAACGCAGTTCTTTGAGGTCGGCATGAAGCTGGGATTCAATCAGTTAGAGTTAGAGCACATCGATCATCGGACTCTGCATAACAGGAAGGACGCTAACATCCAAATGCTAGCTCAGTGGAAATCATCTCAGACTTCAGGTCCTGAAGCGGCGGAGGCATTGGAATTGGTCTGGAGGTCTGTGCAGGCTGCATCTAAAGCAGAGAGTGTCCAGGGTATCAGACATTATGCTTTGTATTCGTTTACCTTTCTTTTACTTTTACAGTAAAGTGCAATATAATAAGGAATAATCAATATTTATTTTATTTATGGCCGAATGATGAGAGGATCTAGAATAAACAAATAATAATATTCAGTCAAATCGCGTTGGTCTGTCAATTTCTTTTTGTTCTTTGTATCAGATGCATGTATACGTTTTACGAGGCATGGTCATTGAAAACCCAATCATTATCGATAACTTACGATGCTACCTTTCGTTTTTGTAATGAAATATACAAGAAACTAAGGCACTAATTTCTCATTTACCTTGTTTCCTTCAGCATTAATTTAGGACACATAAATAGCAGAAACCCCGGCCAGGTCCTAAAATGATAAGAAAACACAAATCCTATGAAATCACAAAAGATGCTGTTATATAAACGGCAATACCAACCTATTGTTATAATATTCTTTTATCTTGAAGAAGAAAAAGCTTTTCAAGAACTAGAAGTGAACTCCATTCCAGCGCCTAAGAAAACAATTGAGCATACTGAACCTTCAAAGCCCGGAGATATGGAGATCATCAGAACCTCAGATTCAGGTAAGTCATACGTTGTAAACACGGTAAAGGGTTGCCTTTCTCTGCACAGTATGATTTTTATCTTTCAGTGCATTGTACCAAAATAGTATTAAGTAAACACCATGCATTATTCATTGCTAGAGAAGCCAAATACTAGCAAGCAAATACCATAAGAGCCAAATGTATTTATCTTTCAGTTTATTTATTATACTGCAGATGGAGAGGATACTTCTGAAGACGTCGACGTATGTGGAGGTACACCTAGTATGGAGGAGCTTTGTAGCGTCGCTCTTCCTCTAAGAAGTTTGTCGTTGGCATGGGAACTGGGGAAGTCTCTTCGTCTGGAAGATGATATCATTGTTAAGTTTGTTGCACCTTCAGATTCTGTATCAATGAATAGAGTAGTACGGCAACTCATGAACAACTGGGGCAAACGTTTAGGAAGGCATGAGAAGAAAGATCAGATGACAGTGCTCCTACTGGAGTACAACATCCAGGATATCGATGCAGGTTTGATACAGTTTTGGGACAATATTCTTCATACCTTTAGTTATGTTTTGCCATGAAACGATTATCTGGGTTAAGGTTACATGTAGTAAACTTGGTTGTAATTTCATTTTGGCTTGTATTTATATGCCATGTGAAGGTTCGGTTCATTACTCTAGTCAAATTTTTGATAATCTTATTCAGGATATTATTGATATTCGTAGTAGATTTGACCTTCCATTTTGTGTTGTTGGTGATTTTAATGCCAGAACAGGATTGTTGGATGATTCTTTGGATGGCGATAAATTTTTGACGTGTATCCACGGGCCTTTCTTCTCATGATATCAAATGGAAAAATCTTCAAGTTAGTAAAAAACTGAATATGAAATGGTTAAACCATGGTTTGATTGTGATTGCCGAAAAAGTATATTAGAGAGTATTTTAGTATTAAAAATAGATTAATGAATATGTCTACGAATCATGTAAATATGTCCACCTCTGTTGAAAGTGAGTTAAATAATGCTTTTAAAACTTATAAAAGATTGTTGAGATTTAAGGAGAAACGGTACGTTAAACAGTTAAATGATTCTTTGAGGTTTTTAAGGGAAAAGGGGTGAGAAAACGCTTCTTTTACTAATAAAGTTCCATTAAGTGTCTTTGTTGAGCATTTTAGAAATCTTGGTATTAAATGTATACACTGTTGTTACAGACGTTGGGAGTAGTATACCAGAAGTTGAAAATTTTGAAATGCATTCGTCGTTGGAGGAAAGTTTTAACGAGTCTGATATTTTAAACGCTCCAATAACAATTGATGAGATATTGCTGGTTATCGAATGCTTCAAAAATGGCAAGGTTTCTGGTATAGAATTGAACAACTTGATGACTTGATGAGAAATTAATTTTTGAAAAATTGCCCAATAGGTATTTTACATTTAATAATTACCTTTTTTTAACGTTGTGCTAGATAATGGTATTATACCAACTGACTGGTGTGTAGGGATTATCGTCCCAATTTTTAAAAATAAAGGCGAGGACACAAAGCCAGATAACTATAGGGATATTACACTTCTTAGCTATTTACGAAAGCTGTTCACTTCAATTTTAAACTATATAATATCAAATTTTGGGGATTATAATAATATTTTAGGTGAAGAACAGGCTGGATTCAGGTCAGGCTATTAAACAACTGATCATAGTTTTGTACTGAAATGTATTATTAATATCTTTTTGCAAAGGAAAAAAAGGATGTATTGTGCATTTATTGATTATAAAAAGGCATTTGATTTTATTGAAGGCGGTGATGAAATCTCCAAAAAGATTTTCACAATCTCGGACCTACTCTGCCTCACACAACGCCTTGACCTCAGAGCTTCTGACATCATGCAGGTCATGTGCACATCTTTGACCTTTCCCTCTACCGGAATACGTCGCATGGTTCTACCAATGCTTAAAGAATGGGTACGACGTGGAGGAACAAGGCAGAGGCTTCTCGAGGTTGTTCAGGCTTTTCAATTCAACGATGCAGCAGGCAAAATAGCATCAGGTAATTCATGGACAGAATGGACCTTTGTTGTGCTACATACTTTTTAAAGCATTTATCTTAAAATAACACACCATGGACCCCTCAAGTATAGCATGTATTTTACCTATTCTACCTACTCTGCCTCACACAACGCCTTGACCTCAGAGCTTCTGACATCATGCAGGTCATGTGCACATCTTAGACCTTTCCCTCTACCGGAATACGTCGCATGGTTCTACCAATGCTTAAAGAATGGGTACGACGTGGAGGAACAAGGCAGAGGCTTCTCGAGGTTGTTCAGGCTTTTCAATTCAACGATGCAGCAGGCAAAATAGCATCAGGTAATTCATGGACAGAATGGACCTTTGTTGTGCTACATACTTTTTAAAGCATTTATCTTAAAATAACACACCATGGACCCCTCAAGTATAGCATGTATTTTACCTATTACCTTTTATTTCATTTTCCCTGCAAACATCTCTAGTCATGAAAGGCCACCCTGGTTTCGTGGACCTCTACTCTCATGGCATCATTGATCACAAGGGGGAGAGCTGGAGCTCAAGGAACTGGGTATCCGGGTATCTATCACCGAAGGCGCTGTACCCAAAGGGATGAGATCTGTAGTCACTCTTAGGGTACCAAGTCGTGACTCTGCTAGGATTCCCCTCCAGGAAGGAGAGGTGCTGATTAGTCCTGTCGTAGAATGTTCTTTCACTAAAGAACTCCTCAAACCCGCGACTGTATCTCTACCACACTACATCAATCCTGAACAATATGAAGATGACTCAAGTGTCATCCTGTACACCAAGACAGGACCAGGTACTAATGATTTGATTTTCTAAACATTCCTCTCTTTTTGTGGCAATATGCCTTGTAACCTGAATATTGATTGGATGATCGCTGCAAAAACATTCTTAATCTAACAGCACTTCCAAAGACGCGGAACTTATATTAATATCAAATGAATGATAACAGATGAAAATAAACAACCCATCTAAAACAGTTCTCTGAAACTAACATACATCGGTTAAAAATAAACTTTAAAACGCTTGTGGATTTATGGCACATGTTGAGTTATTTGACTGCAAAACTCAAATATTTACTGTGCTCCTCTTTTCTATAACATCTATTTCAAAATTTTTAGTTTGAGCAACAGTTCATTTCGTCCCATTAGCAGTGTACTTTTTTATTCCGAAGGTTTGTTCGGTCGCAGGAGCTTTCTTCCACATACATTGAGAGATTACCACATCTCAGAGGACAAGTTTGATTTCCCTACGCGTCACCTTCAACTCTGGGCCTTGTCATCAAGCAACGTTCATGGAGTTCAGTTCAGATGTGAAGCCTTCCTGCCTCTCTTCATGCCTCCTTCACAGAAACCTACGCTGTGTATTTCCATAGCTCATCCTTGTAACAGATATCATACCGTATGTATTATGCAATTGGAGGCACCTCGCTAGTTATATGTTCCATTTTCCCTACTTTCTATGCTGCTACCATCACTATTAAAGATAAAGTTGAGTCCGGGCCAAACGATTACATTGAGCAAGAAACTGGAAACAATTGGGAAGGTTGATTATGTAGGACATAAGAATCGACGTATATTATTAGGTGGTGGAATCATCAAAATGATTTCAAAAATGTACTAAATATTGCTGAAAGCAGAGAAATATCACAGGACTATACATGCACATGTGGTATGGAGGTTTGGTCCAAACATTTTAGCTGTATTTTGTCATATTTCGAATATTTCGAATTTGAAGAGCAATCTTCTTGAGGGACGTTTCTTTTATGACATTCTTCCAAACTAACATAAAAGGAAAGAGAAAGCTCACGAATCCCCCCTTACCAGAACATAACCTTATCTTTACCACTCGAATTAACACATTGGCAACTGATATGACGTCTAAATGGTCATATGAGTAAGAAGTTGTAGTTCCGTTTCCAATATTATTCTTTTATCGTGTATTCAAGTACGAATTTTTAACTGGAATCTCATTAACATTTAAATAAGTCTTGTTTCTATTCAGTACGGAATTGTATGTTTTCATATAATCCTTTCCAGTGGATACCCTCCACGCCCTCACAATAATCTAAATATCTCGTTTATGGATTATGGTCCAAACATTTTAGCTGGGTTTTTTTTTTCATATTTCGAATATTTCGAATTTTAAGAGCAATCCTCTTGAGGGACGTTTCTTTTATGACATTCTTCCAAACTAACATAAAAGGAAAGAGAAAGCTCACGAAGCTCCCCTTACCAGAACATAACCTTATCTTTACCACTCAAGTTAACACATTGGCAACTGATATGACGTCTAAATGGTCATATGAGTAAGAAGTTGTAGTTCCGTTTCCAATATTATTCTTTTATCGTGTATTCAAGTACGAATTTTTAACTGGAATCTCATTAACATTTAAATAAGTCTTGTTTCTATTCAGTACGGAATTGTATGTTTTCATATAATCCTTTCCAGTGGATACCCTCCACGCCCTCACAATAATCTAAATATCTCGTTTATGGATTATGTATGTGTGTAATAAAAGTATAAAAATGCAACAAAGCAACATAAGTCTGGGGGTCATGTGACAACTAAACGTAGGTGTAGCAGGAATATAGAAATAGAGAAAATGTCCGTCTTTTTATTCGTTTAATACTTTGCTTATTTGTAATCGAGGAAAACAATTTCAGTGGGTTTCCATCACCTTGCGTTGTCAGGAGATCTTGAGAGCACAGGAGAGCGTGTTGGATCCATTCTGTCAGGTGATGAAAGCGATCAACTTCACCCTAGAATCAAAGGATGATGATCTCAATGTTTGTTGTCTTTATGGCTCGGAAATTGTCCAAAGAATTGTAAGTAACGGATGATATTCATGACTTTTTATTTCATTCAATACCACACCAGCTCCATCATCGGGTTCCGTTGGTATATTGGTGCGGGCTCGCTCTTGAATCTCACCAAGAGGTCGTGGGTTCGATTCTCGGTGCTTACTTCCTTGGGAAGGTTTTTTTACTCACATTTGTCCAGGGTGTATTAAATTGGCACCTGGCAATGCTGGACTCTCAGGAAGACCAGTATAAATACTGATGATTTGACACTGGGTAAATAAGAACCGCATTATTATTGTTATTATTATTATCATTATTATCCTTGTTTTCTCAGTATATTTCATTATCCTTGTTGAATTTCAAGGTTCCTGTTCGTAGTCTTCTAAATGGAGCATGCATCACTCTAAACTTCGAGCTTCTGTTCTCACCTGCCGGTCATGGGAAGAAGAGCATTCGTCTACAAATTGAGCAGGGCACATCGGTACTCATGGAACAGGAGTTTTTTGCCTCAATAGAAGGTATGCCATCACTTTGTAATTAGAGAATTTTAAAAACTTCGTTTGAACCTTGCAATTAAAAGAATATGACCCGATACACGAAGATGTTATGTCTAGTCAAGAGGATAATATAAAATACTCCACCCCTCGAAAAGGACATTATATGGGAGTGTCTTTTGTAGACAGATCATACTCTTTGTACGTTAATTTAATAGCGTCAATCAGACATGTCAGTTGTACTGAGGAAATGTAGCCGTCCATGGGAAAAGTCCTGGCCCCCGTCTAAGGAATTGCGATTGATTCGAATCGATCGCAACTTTGTACTTAAGAGATAGGAGTTTTGACAAAAAATTTCCGGAATTTATTATTTTTCAAAAAATAACTTGCATATATCCCTAATCATAATTGTAAAATAAAAGGGGTATTACCAAAATAGTGATTATAAATTAAATCAAAGTAAATGTGATCCGGTTACGTGTTTGAAATACTTGGCAATATACGGATGTTATTAAAAAGGTTTATCAAAGACTTGTAAAGAACAAGAAGTGCATACCCATTCTTTCTTATTGTGCGAAAGTACAGTGTAGTTACTACTAATAAACATGATAACGCTTGTACCTTGGTGATATCAAGGAGTTATTCCCTGGTGATATCATTCGCAGTGTTTGTTTTATGTTGTTAAGAAGAATTTCATCAGTTTGAGATCAAATCTGGCAATATTAGATATGAAGAACAGCATGTCTACGCCCTCTCAAATGGTTACTTACACAATTTTCCATTTACTCGGGGAATTATGTGTATGATCTACCTCGGGTATGAATATAGAATATCCGTTTCGTAAAATAATTTAATAAAATGCACAACAGTTAATTTAACTCTGTCCAGCAGTCCTAAAGATCAAGAGACCGAATAGCTTCTGGACCTCATATATCGAGATGTTCGATCTCGCTAACCTATAGGTTCGTGAACCTTTGGTAGATGACCCTTCGTCAACTGGCAAACCCTCTTGATACAGCTATAGTTCTTCAAAGCTTAGCTTTCATTTTATTTCACCCTTGTTGCTAGGGCGGTTCTCATTCGTGTGTGCATAATTACACACATGAATTTCTCATTCATAAATGAATTATTGCTGCAATATGTATGTCTACATTGACGCTAAAATAAACGCTAAAATGAAATAATGATCTCATCCACAACACTGAGATTTGTTGATATATGTCTTCTATAAGAGTTTATTTTATTCCTGCAGACGTTGCAGAGATCAGTTTGCATCAGACAGTTTACTTAAGGGCTTAACGGATATTGTCCATGAAACGAAGGATGTAAGACTCATTGGCTATCAGCTTGGCTTCTCATATTCAACGGTTGAGAAATACCTGGACAGAGCAGACTCCTCTGCTAGCAGCGTCTCAAGTACGGGTTTCAAGGAGATGCTCCGTGACTGGAGACGGCGGGTTCGACCTAGTGAGCAGGTAGACAAACTGCGTCTCGCCTTGGAGAAGGCTGGGTTAGGATATGCAGCAAACGCCCTCCTGAATGATGGTTAGTTTTGCCGTGAAAACGACATTTCCACAGCGCAATCGCAATAGCCCAAAAGCTACAAAAACATCAAAACAACAGCAACATAATATGAACAAAAAAAAACAACAAACAATGGTTATATCATACTGAACATTAAAAGAAAGGCATCGCTTTAGAATCCTCTACGTGAAGACAAAACATTTCCTAGCATAGAGCTTTCCATAGTAATCTGGTCAAACACAAAGTTTAACCTTTCCTAAAAAAAAAGGCCGGTGTCTTGTACAGAAATAATTAATGCAATGTTGCCCGGAAAATTAATCAATGTCCGTCTAACCGTATGCATGTATCACTGTGGATAACATAGTTACTCATGTTTTCATTTCATTTCAAATGTATTCTTCAAACCTAAATATTGAACTTGTAAGAACCATTGTAAATAAAATCAGGTAAAAGGTAACGAGAAAGAAATATAATACCTAATTCATTTATATATACCATTTATGTACGTGACATTGGAGAAACGGCCGATAAAACCAAACGATATAAATGTCTAATATATTGGGGAAGATGATACAGTTTTTAATATGAATTAGCATATCCATGTATCGTTCGTATCTATGTTCTTTATGTAATAATGAGAACTGTTAGGGTATTAGGCTAATGTATGCCCACATATCAAATGATTTTTTGAATGCACTTCCTGTAATACTGGCTATAGCCCACATGAAGTTTGTTATGCCATTAATTAAAAAGAGTTTTATGTACATAATGATCCAAGAGACACTTTATGCTAGTTTGTTCGTGAAAGCTAGAAGGCAAATATAGCGTAGGTTTATCTAAGTTATGTAAGAGTGAGAGAAAAAAGGAAAGAAGCAGTAAGTTTGTAATGACCAGGCTCAACAAAGTAAAACATACGTGTAATATGTAAATAATGATATTGGAAATTATAAATACATGTATGTCAAGTACACTTAGTATAGTTAATTCAGTAGTGACTTTTTGTTTCGGGATATTTCCGCATTTAGAAATATTTGATATTCTTTGTATATAGAACTGATAACTTCCATCCACCAAGCTTTACATGTAGAGGGTAGATGTCGTGTAATATCAAATGTCTTGTCTTCTTGAGATATTGACATACTGGGCACGCATATATGAACACGGAGAACAATACTGTATACATGTCAGATTTGTGATTTGAAGTCTTATGAACCAATTATACATTCATGAAGGTATAAAGCAACATTACTACTCTAATTTCCATGTACATTCTAAATGAAACTAACTCCGCTTCTGGCCTCCTGTTCATCATTGATGGATATTCTCTTGAAATGTTATTGTATAAAGTGTATATGAGTTTACTAAAGGAGCGAGATGCGGGAATGTAACACAAAGACCAGTGTCACTGTACATTAAAGGATTTATGATATGCTAGTTATATGCCCTTTAATATATTTGTGTAACTAACATATATTTTGTAAACATGCAATCATGCACATCAGATATATAATTAATAGACATACATGCATATCAAATCTCTATACCGTGTATGTTTACTACTATTTACCACTATAATTACATTCACCATTATTTACCATACTTAAGTATTGAGCAGGCAAATATAATTATTATATGCTTTTGATTTTTTGTTAATATATATTAGTTCAACTGTGTTAATTTTCAGTTGATGTCATAGTGTAACATAAAAAACTAATACAGGTCGTATTTTAAATGTTTGTTTTTCTTTGATCAGAATATATTTGGTTCAAATGCAACCGTCAAGGTGTAGATATATGTACATACATGTATATATGCAGTGTATATATCGAAGTGTAAGGAAATAAGATTTGTAAATCTGTGGGTCAATTGAATCTGGTGTCGCTGAAACCACTGGCCCGTCTCCGTTAAAGCATCGGCGTTCGTGTAGGGGGGGGGGCGGGGGAGGACCCGGGTTTTATTCCCGGCGGACACTTTTTTCAACCTTTGCAAAAAGTTTCAAAATGGGAGAGCAACTCTGGGGAACACAACCATTATTCTCTCATTCCTTTCACATCACATATATTCTGTGGAATGAACACCATCTCCATTTACCACTATTCATATAATGTGTACAGTAGTACAGGAGTAACGTCTTATATTACACTGTTATTTTGAACACATTTATAAAATGTTAGTACAGTCATTGATATCGGATATGTCGACATATTTTCGAAACAATTTGGCGCAAGTGATGAAATATAAACACGTATATATATACGTATATATATATATATATATATATATATATATAATGCCAGGATTCAGAGCCAGTGGAATACTCTCTGAATAAAATAATCCCATGAGGCTCATGTACTTTGGGTGAAGTCAATGTCATTTCACTCAATGTCTATATTGTATGCACTACTTGTAAGATGAAGATGTATTTGGTAAAATAAATAATTCCAAGATATACTGTTGCAATTTTTGTTCATATATACATGTATATATATATAAAATATAAAGTCGAAAGTGTCTATATCTACTTTTCAGTACTGCGTTCCCAACTAAGCATTGATGTACACTATTAACAGGACGAATACATGTGTATATCTATGAATGGGATTAAGAATTGACTAAGATGTCGTAGCTGGGGAAGCATTCCTGTTGAATTTTATCCCTTAGTAGTTTGCCCTTTATTCGCATTATGTGTATATGTGAAGTAACTCATATGGCATTCCTTGTCAATGCCGTGACACACAGACACCCCCGACACACAATTGTAATATATTGTTCACTGATGTTGCCGCTTCCAATACAATGTACGTAGGTACATGGGTTTAGAGCCGTCAGGTGAAGACTAAATTGAACACTACTAGTTAGTATGGACAATTCGTGTTGTATGCAAGTTCTTACTCATTGGTATCTTATAAATAAGAATCAGACTTTTGATGCATATAACATATATGTGTCTTTGTAAATAAAAACGTGTATATCCATGAGTTTTACCCTGAATTTAGATCATTCAACTGAAATTCAATTTAAGAAATGTTTTATACTTTATTAACAATACATCGCTAAATATGACTGCACCTCAACTATAGCCATCACTTACTTTCTCATTTTTTATCTCAACATTTTCGTTTTATCAGTTAACTTTTTTACTTTGTATAATTTTATTTGATACTCGTTGGTTGTCTTTTACTCCATATACATTTTTCAGTGTTTGTTTTGATTTGATTATAGCTTCATTATGTCTCCATATTCATATGTATTTTTAACATTATAATGTAGATATATCGTTCACTTATAAATATAAATCTTTATGGCATCTTTTATGGTAGTAATGCTATGTACCAAAGTGGTCTATATCTTAAAGTTTAGCTTTTCCATTATAGACGTCACAATGCTGTTTACCTCTCTATATATATCTGTTCCGTAGTACAGGAGTAATGTTTTATAAATGCTTTCTTAAAACATATTATACTGTAATTTCGAACACGTTTGTAAAATGTTAGTAAATTGATATCGGATGTCGCAAGAAAATATGTCAAACTTTTTCGAAATAATACGGCGTGAGAGATTAAATAACACAGACATATATTTTCAAGATTCAGGGCAAATGGAATACTCTCTGAATACAATAATCCAACGAAGTTCATGTACTTTTGGTGAAGTCAATGTCAATCTACTCAGTGTTTATATTATTGTGTTCACTTCTTGTAAGATGCATTTTGGTGAAACAGATAATTCCAGGATGTACTGTTGCAATTTTTCACACACACACACACACACCCTCACATATATATATTCATATATATATATATAATATAAAGTCGAAAGTGTCTATATCTACTTATCAGTACTGCGTTCCCAACTAAGCATTGATGTACATCATTTACAGGACGAATACACATGTATATCTATGAATGGCATTGTTAAGAATTGATTAAGATGTTTGTAAATTGGGAAACAGTCCTGTTAAATAGCACCCCTTAGCAGTTTTCCATTTTTCTTATTATGTGTACAGTCATGTGAAGTAACTAATACCAAGGAGGTACTAGTCAAGCTTGCCTAGTACCTCCTTACCCACACACACAATTGTAATTCTTCTTCACTGCCGTTGCCGCTTCCAATACAATACCAAGAAGGTGCCTAGTACCTCCTTGAATTAGGTACATGGGTTTAGACCCTCGAGGTGAAGAAACACTACTAGTTAGTATGGACAGTGAGTTTTGTACGCAAATTACTCATCGGTATCTTATAAATAAGAATTACACTTTTGATGCACATAACATAGCCTATATATGTGTCTTTGTAAATAAAAAAGGTGTATATCCATGAGTTTTACCCCGAATTTAGATCAACTGAAATTCAACTTAAGAAATGTTTTATACTTTATCAACAATACATCGCCAAATATGACTGCACCTCAAATATAGCCATCACATACTTTCACTTTTTTTATCTCAACATTTTCGTTTTATCAGTTAACTCTTTTAATTTATAATTTTATTTGATACTCGTTGGTTGTCTTTTACACCATTTACATTTTTGCAGTGTTTGTTTTGATTTGACTGTATTTTCATTATGTCTCCATATTCATATGTATTTTTAACATTATAATGTAGATATATCATTCAGTTGTAAATGTTAAACTTTATGCCATATTTTATGGTAGAAATTCTATGTACCAAAGTGGTCTATATCTTAAAGTTTAGCTTTTCCATTATAGATGTCTGAGTTGTCTTTTTTTCCCTCTCACAATGCGGATAAATGTTATGCAAGCGTCCAGTACACTTAGGATAGTTAATAGTGACTCCTTTGTTTCGGGATATTTATGCATTTATAATTATTTGATATTCTTTGTACATAGAACTGATAACTTCATGCACCTAGCTTTACATGTATAAGGTAGATGTCGTGTAATATCACATTTCTTTTCTTCTGGAGATATTGACATATTCAGCACGGAGAACAATATTGTATACATGTCAGATTTATGATTTGAAGTCTTATGAACCAATTATACATTCATAAAGGTGTAAAGCAATGTTACTACCCTATTTTCCATCTACATATACTAAATCAAACGAACTCTGCTTCTGGCCTCCTGTTCATCATTGTTGGATATTCTTTTGAAATCTAACTGTATAAAGTATAAAAGAGTTTAATAAAGGTGATGCCGAAATGGAACACAAAGACCAGTATCACTGTACTTTAAAGGATTTAAGCCATTTGTGCCATTTTTGAATATTGGTGTTTACATATATTTTGTAAACATGCAATCATGCAGATCAGATATACAGTCAAACCTGCTTTAGTGCCTTCCTATATACAAAGACCAGGAGTAGTGTCTTATAAGTGCTTTTTATGTACAATGTACATATAGGTACATGGGTTTAGAGCCGTCAGGTGAAGACTAAATTGAACACTACTAGTTAGTATGGACAATTCGTGTTGTATGCAAGTTCTTACTCATTGGTATCTTATAAATAAGAATCAGACTTTTGATGCATATAACATATATGTGTCTTTGTAAATAAAAACGTGTATATCAATGAGTTTTACCCTGAATTTAGATCATTTAACTGAAATTCAATTTAAGAAATGTTTTATACTTTATTAACAATACATCGCTAAATATGACTGCACCTCAACTATAGCCATCACTTACTTTCTCATTTTTTATCTCAACATTTTCGTTTTATCAGTTAACTTTTTTACTTTGTATAATTTTATTTGATACTCGTTGGTTGTCTTTTACTCCATATACATTTTTCAGTGTTTGTTTTGATTTGATTATAGCTTCATTATGTCTCCATATTCATATGTATTTTTAACATTATAATGTAGATATATCGTTCACTTATAAATATAAATCTTTATGGCATCTTTTATGGTAGTAATGCTATGTACCAAAGTGGTCTATATCTTAAAGTTTAGCTTTTCCATTATAGACGTCACAATGCTGTTTACCTCTCTATATATATCTGTTCCGTAGTACAGGAGTAATGTTTTATAAATGCTTTCTTAAAACATATTATACTGTAATTTCGAACACGTTTGTAAAATGTTAGTAAATTGATATCGGATGTCGCAAGAAAATATGTCAAACTTTTTCGAAATAATACGGCGTGAGAGATTAAATAACACAGACATATATTTTCAAGATTCAGGGCAAATGGAATACTCTCTGAATACAATAATCCAACGAAGTTCATGTACTTTTGGTGAAGTCAATGTCAATCTACTCAGTGTTTATATTATTGTGTTCACTTCTTGTAAGATGCATTTTGGTGAAACAGATAATTCCAGGATGTACTGTTGCAATTTTTCACACACACACACACACACCCTCACATATATATATTCATATATATATAATATAAAGTCGAAAGTGTCTATATCTACTTATCAGTACTGCGTTCCCAACTAAGCATTGATGTACATCATTTACAGGACGAATACACATGTATATCTATGAATGGCATTGTTAAGAATTGATTAAGATGTTTGTAAATTGGGAAACAGTCCTGTTAAATAGCACCCCTTAGCAGTTTTCCATTTTTCTTATTATGTGTACAGTCATGTGAAGTAACTAATACCAAGGAGGTACTAGTCAAGCTTGCCTAGTACCTCCTTACCCACACACACAATTGTAATTCTTCTTCACTGCCGTTGCCGCTTCCAATACAATGTACCAAGAAGGTGCCTAGTACCTCCTTGAATTAGGTACATGGGTTTAGACCCTCGAGGTGAAGAAACACTACTAGTTAGTATGGACAGTGAGTTTTGTACGCAAATTACTCATCGGTATCTTATAAATAAGAATTACACTTTTGATGCACATAACATAGCCTATATATGTGTCTTTGTAAATAAAAAAAGGTGTATATCCATGAGTTTTACCCCGAATTTAGATCAACTGAAATTCAACTTAAGAAATGTTTTATACTTTATCAACAATACATCGCCAAATATGACTGCACCTCAAATATAGCCATCACATACTTTCACTTTTTTTATCTCAACATTTTCGTTTTATCAGTTAACTCTTTTAATTTATAATTTTATTTGATACTCGTTGGTTGTCTTTTACACCATTTACATTTTTCAGTGTTTGTTTTGATTTGACTGTATTTTCATTATGTCTCCATATTCATATGTATTTTTAACATTATAATGTAGATATATCATTCAGTTGTAAATGTTAAACTTTATGCCATATTTTATGGTAGAAATTCTATGTACCAAAGTGGTCTATATCTTAAAGTTTAGCTTTTCCATTATAGATGTCTGAGTTGTCTTTTTTTCCCTCTCACAATGCGGATAAATGTTATGCAAGCGTCCAGTACACTTAGGATAGTTAATAGTGACTCCTTTGTTTCGGGATATTTATGCATTTATAATTATTTGATATTCTTTGTACATAGAACTGATAACTTCATGCACCTAGCTTTACATGTATAAGGTAGATGTCGTGTAATATCACATTTCTTTTCTTCTGGAGATATTGACATATTCAGCACGGAGAACAATATTGTATACATGTCAGATTTATGATTTGAAGTCTTATGAACCAATTATACATTCATAAAGGTGTAAAGCAATGTTACTACCCTATTTTCCATCTACATATACTAAATCAAACGAACTCTGCTTCTGGCCTCCTGTTCATCATTGTTGGATATTCTTTTGAAATCTAACTGTATAAAGTATAAAAGAGTTTAATAAAGGTGATGCCGAAATGGAACACAAAGACCAGTATCACTGTACTTTAAAGGATTTAAGCCATTTGTGCCATTTTTTAATATTGGTGTTTACATATATTTTGTAAACATGCAATCATGCAGATCAGATATACAGTCAAACCTGCTTTAGTGCCTTCCTATATACAAAGACCAGGAGTAGTGTCTTATAAGTGCTTTTTAGAAATATATCATACTGTAATGTTGAACATATTTGTAAAATATTAGTACATTGATATCGAATGTCGCAAGAAAAAATGTCGTCCTGTTTTGTAAAAATATGTGGCGCAAGAGATGAAATAACACGTATATATATTTCATGATTTAGGGCCAATGGAATACTCTCTGAATACAATCATCCCACAAATAAGCTCATGTACTTTTGGCGAAGTCAATGTCAGTTTAATCAGTGTTTATAGTATTTATTGTGTTCAGTTCTTGTAAGATATGTTTTGGTAAAATAGATAATTCCAGGATGTACTGTTACATTTTTTTCACACATATATTATATATAGTTGAAAGTGTCTATATATATAGTTTTCAGTACTGCTCTTCCAACTAAGCATTAATGTACACTTTTAACATCAAGAAAACACATGCACATGTATATCTATGAATAGGAATGTTAAGAATTGACTAAGATGTCGTAACTTGGGAAGCAGTTCTTTTGAAATTTATATCTTTTAGTAGTTTTCCCTTTCTTCGCATTATGTATACATGTGAAGTAACTCATATGATATTCCTTGTCAATGCCGTGACACACAGACACCCCACACACAATTGTAATATATTGTTCACTGCTGTTGCCGCTTCCAATACAATGTACATAGGTACATTGGTTTAGAGCCTCCAGGTGAAGAAACACTACTATTTAGTATGGGTAATGCGTTTTGTACGCATGTTATTACTCATTGCTATCTTATAAATAAGAATTACACTTTTGATGCACATAACATATATATGTGTCTTTGTAAATAAAGAGGTGTATATTCATGAATTTTCCCCGAAGTTAGATCATTCAACTGAAATTTTCTTTAAGGAATGTTTTATACTCACCATTTCAGAGACCTCTTTATTCTTTTCTACTTTGGCATGCAAGCATAATCATGTAAGGTTAATAATAAAAATCCTTAATTACAATACTTCTCCTAGCATGACTACCCGCAACTATAGCCATCACTCACTTATCTCAACAATTTCGTTTTATCAATCAATTTCTTTTTCTTTCTATAACTTTATTTGACACTAGTTGGTTGTCTCTTACTCCATATGTGTTTTTTTCAGTGTGTTTGTTTTGATTTTAGATTCATTATTTCTTCATATTCATATGAATGTTTAACATTATAATGCAGATATATCGTTCACTTATAAATGTAAAACTTCATGCGATGTTTTATGGAAACAATACTATATACCACAGTGGTCTATATCTTAAAGATTATCTTTTCAATTATAAGTATAATTATGTGTACATAGTTTTAGAGCCTTCAGGCTAGTTAGATAGTGCGGACAATGCGTTTTGTATGCAAGTTATTACTCATTGCTATCTTATAAATAAGAATTACACTTTTGATGCACATGACATGATTATATGTGTCTTTGTAAATAAAAAGGTGTATATCCATGAGTTTTACCCGGAAGTTAGATCATTCAACTGAAATGCAATTTAAGAAATGTTTTATACTTACCACCTTAGAGACCTCTTTATTCTTTTTCCACCCTGGGACTCAAGCCTAAAATCATGTTACGCTTAATATTAAATGTTTATTACAATACATCTTGCAATATGACTGCCCCTCAACTATAACCGTCAAATACTTTCTCATTTCTTATCTGAACATTTTCGATTTATCATTACATGTAGCTGGTTGTCTCTTACTCCATTAACATTTTTTCCGTGTTTGTTATGTTCCGATTATAGCTTCATTATGTCTTCATATTCACATGTATGTTTAACATTATAATGTAGATATATCGTTCACTTCTTTATGCAATGTTTTATGGTAGTAATGCTATGTACCAAAGTAGTTAGTTTTTTCATTATAGACCCCTCAGTTGTCTTTGCTTTCTCTCGCAATGCGGATAAATGTTATGCAAGCGTTATGTAATCACCAAAGGACGGTTCAATTCTATACATATTGTTCATAATATGTACACATTCCCCAGAACATAATATTATTGAGGAAGAAAATAAAACCTTAACCCTCAAGTAAGATATTCATAGAATCGTAATACGAATAATCCAATGACTTGTACTCCACAAAATAGTGCCTTAGATAACTGCATACAGAGAAATCAACTTTTGTAATGGCCTAGGATGCATACAAAGCATATGAGAAGTGTTACTTGCATACAGGTTCTCAGATTTTGGCCCGAATTCAGAGGTTTAAACCATGGCTAAGGTTTAAACCTCTGTAAGCGTACTAAAATAAGCGCGCTCAAAGAAAATACATGATTGGATCGGATTCCGTGCGCACGTACGCTTAAAAAACCCAGGAGGGGGTTTAAACCATGGTTTAAACCAAACATCCTTTGTGAATTCGGGCCAAATTGAGTTCGACCAATATGTAAGATGTCACTAGGATGAAAATAACATGTAAGACCTGTAAATATGAATTTTGTACAATTGAGATGATTCAGGAACTGATTCATTTCTAAATTGGTTGAATAAAATAGAGTTTGCTTTTACGTATGCTTGCGTTGATAGGTAAAGAGCATGAAACTATGTAAGATTGCTGTTTGTTATTATACTTCTTTGTTACATATTTCCAATATGCCTGCTTGTATAAAATTGTAAACATTGATTGTACACACGCGTGTATTAATATATTTTTGTATTTTCATATTTTGTGCATTTTGATGAATCGAATAAAGAACACATACAATAAAATGAGGGGTTAAATTAAATGTATTCTTCAATATCGTTATATTTGTGAAGACTTGTAGATTAAATATATAGCATTTACTTTTTTGGACATACTTTATTAATTGGAGCTATTCCACATCGTAGAAAAAAAGAGGATGGGGATAAAACCACCTGTAACCTTCCAATCCTTACGTGCGTCCGTCCAGTACAAGTTGCGTTGGTCGATTTAAAGCAGTGTTTTCGTTCTTTTTAAGAGCACCCATATGACTACGATGTCGATGGCAAAGAACTCAACTACGACTCCAGTGATCATGAATACGATGGTGTAAGACTTGATCACGTCTAACAAAGCTCGCGGGAGATGAAGCTTGAACCGATGTTAAGTGCGTTTGTCCATTGATATGACTACGATGTTGATGATAAAGAACACAAGCACGATTCCATGATGTAAGACTTGATCACGTCAAACAAAGCTCGCGGGAGATGAAGCTTGAACCGATGTTAAGTGCGTTTGTCCATTGATATGACTACGATGTTGATGATAAAGAACACAAGCACGATTCCAGTGATCATGAATACGATGGTATAAGACTGGATCACGTTAAACAAAGCTCCTATGAACATAAAGTAACCAAAACACGACAAACAATAAGTAATTGACAAAGACTTACTGCAAAGGTTGGGGGGGGGGGGGGGGGGGGCGCAGACGCCTTTTGCCCGAATATCAACTTCCCAATTTCCAGCTTCCCAGTTTCCCAGTTTCCCAGGCTCCAGCCTCCCCCCTCCCCCTCCTCATACGCATATGGTAGTATTTGAAACTTGTTACCCAAATCTGAGTTTAACGATAGGCCTCCTGTATGAAGGTATGTTTTAAGTTACCGAAATATTTTAGATGGTAATATTAAAATGTATATCTATCATAGTGTTCTTGTAAAATAAAAGGATTAGGAAATCCCAGATAAAACCGATTATTGTAGTGAAAAGATCCCTTTTCCCTCTTTAACATTCCTATGTGTACTTTGTATACCCACTTTGGTCGGGGGGGGGGGGGGG
This sequence comes from Heliocidaris erythrogramma, assembly GCA_025617745.1. Taxonomy (NCBI): domain Eukaryota; kingdom Metazoa; phylum Echinodermata; class Echinoidea; order Camarodonta; family Echinometridae; genus Heliocidaris; species Heliocidaris erythrogramma. The sequence goes on from CM046858.1 coordinate 6,128,470, forward strand.
ATATGTATATACCAAATCATTTTGGAATTTGAGAACAATAATTCACTTTGTATTAGCCTTTATTAGTAAGGATTTTTCCACAAAACATGATACAGATAAATCCTAAGAATTCGCACTGGTAAGGTGATGGAGAAACACAATCTGCATTTTAAAGACACTTTCATATTGTTAACTAAATGGAAGTTTGGAACCATCTCAGGCGTAACGTTAGAGAGTGACACAATCTTAAACTTTCTATATAGAACGATTTCTTCGACCGTCATGATTGAGTGATTGTGATTAATTTATAAATAATAATACAGGTAAATGCCTACCTGTAAGAAAACCTGCCGAGACGCTACCAGAACCGTGAACAAACATCATAAGTCCAAGTCCGAAACTGAAGTTGTTCTCATCTACCAAAGTTACTTTGAGAAAATTTGCGTCGACAGTGTCCAGAACAAAGAAGCAGAGACCCTGAATAAATGCCAAAACTGATCGGACTGTGAAAGATTCCCCGATGAAATCAAAGAAAAATGACAAGCTATTTATTAAACCAAGGCTGATGTAGACAGGGAACATGTTCACTTTCTTTGCGAGTAGAATGACGGCGATGGTTCGACCTACGATTCCACCGATGCCGCCGATCGAAGACAAGAAGACTGCTTGAGATGGAATGATACCTAACTGTTCTGCATGAGGCACTAGGAACAATACCCAGGTATCAAACGAGTAGACACGAAAGAATATCGCTGGAAGACACATCAAGAATAGTGCTTCTTTAGTTATGAACAGTTTGCAGCGAGATATAAAGGATGAGCATGAATCATTTTTATCACTCTCATCTTGAACTGACCTCAAATCACTAGCAAGGTCACCCACTTCACCGGGATCGCTGGTACCATTGGTATTTATCAGAGGAACATACTCCTTACTATCATCATCATCACATCCAGTCTCACCGTCCATCCTATAACTTTTTTCATCACTGTTTTCTTTTGCAACACATTGGTTCTCCGTATTTTCATAGTTTTCTTTCGTCTCCTGAACCGTGTCTCTTATTGATTCATTAACCAATGTGCCCTTCTTATCACCAGTTTCCAGCTTTAGTTTATCTCCTTCACCCTCATCTTCCGCCAGTTTATAAAAGATTAGACCATTACCATGATAAGTGGTGTGGTCTTCATGGTCTTTCACCTTGAAGATGGGTTTACGAAAGGCAGCTGCCCCCGCTACCATATGAAACATGATTGCTCCGAGAATCATGAAGACTCCAGAATAACCATACGCTTCTAGGGCTCGCTCGGCGATAACAGGTAGGAACATTACACCTGCTGTTGTGCCATATGATGCTATGGTGTTAAACAGAACAAAGTTTTCTATGAAGTACTCATTCATGAGGAGAACAATCGGTAAGTAGACACAAGCTCTGCCAATTCCTGTCGATTAAATAAGATGTTAATGGATCATGAGTGAAAAAGTGGTTTCAATTCGATGCTAGAAATAGTGTTGCTCTCTGCTTCTTGAGTAGACAGTATATCAAATACAATGTACAAGCGTTTTTCGGAGGGGGGGGGGGGTACCCGTTTTCAACTTCTATGGAAATATTTCATTTTTTTTGTGCTCGTAACCCCCCTGGCCCTGGAAAGAGCCGATCGGGTTCTTGCAGGAAGGTTTCTTCTTCTTCTTCTTCTTCTTTTCCCCTTGACCCGTCCCGTCCCAGAGTGTAGACCTACTGCACCTGTGAGTACCGGACACACCCTACTCATTACCGAATCCTCCTAAAGGACATACCTGCGAGTGCTAGGATGACACCAAGAGCGGTAATGTAGGAGATAAACCCACATGATACCAGACAAACCCCACTTATTACCGCGCCTAACATGGCAACCAGACGATGATCCACCCTCCGAAGAACCAAGGAAATGAAAGGACCTGCAAAGAGATGAATTGAATTGTACACCATGTCTTATTGTACTTGGAATGATGTGGTCGCTGAACCCTAAAGAAAGAAGAAATGTCAATATTGCTTGGGTATATACAAATCTCAGATATTCTGCCGGGCTTCCAACATCATTCCAAAAACACTGCAAAATTTTGTTGTTAATTGTGTTCATAATGTCGTTTTACTATGCCTTGCATCTAGCAGTATGTTGGATTTGTCCACTGTATCCTTAAATGTAACCTTATCAATAAAGTGATGCTTAAAAAGAAGTTATATGAATAGATTCCACCAGGTGCTCACTTATTTCACCTGGGTTTAGAGTACTACACTAGGACATAATTGTGCGCACCGGCCAAGGATGCGAAAACGTAAACTCTTAATTGAGAGATCCGTGTTCCCATCGGCGCCCAATAATTATAGCCAGTCATTGTCCGGGTGGGTTGTTAGTCATTTTTTCCGAGGGGAGTAATTATCTGGGGTGTTAATTGTCCTATTTAGAATTCGAAAACTTACCTGAAAACAGCATTGTTGTACCGGGTACGCTGCAGATGAATCCTAAAATGGCGTACGTCCCGCTGAATCGTTCTACCATCTCAGGGAGGAGTACTCCGAAAGACTTTGTGATACCAGATCCCGTCATATTTGTCAGGAACTTGGAGAGTAAGATGACGTAGCCCCACTTCCAATTAGAGATCTCTCTTCCTCTTGAAGACTCCATTTCTAAATTGATTTTATGATTGATTGTAAGGTTAAAAGCATAGGCCTGTACCTTCCGAGAAATCTTGGTGACAATTCGATTCACCTGTTCTATATCACAGCATGCACCTTGCATATTATTTGTCATTATGTCGGGCAAGCCTTGGGCATGCAGGATTTGCTCAAGGAGTATGCCGAATTCATTAATAATAAACTGCATGGACATGGCATGGTCTTCCGTCGACACGGTCGACGTGCAAATTAGAATGATCTATATTCGAATATTCATTTTCTACTCATAGGGCAAGTGTAATGTATTTACCAATTTGTGTCCCACATGACTGTAACGGTATGATAACGAATATAAGCTAGATATTGATAGTACATGTATCAATTTGTCCTGATTGAAGGCTATGAATGAAGTTCATGCAATCACCAAGGTAAACTGAACCATTTGATTTTATACGTTTCCTATGGGACATTAAGGAGTTTTCGGATGTGTCAACTAGAACGCCGTCCTAGATCCTCCCAACGACATTGGACTGCTTTGTGTTGACTGCGTACAAAGTAGGTGAAGCATGAAGCTAACAATAGGTGAAGCGAGGTTCATGTTTTAGAGAAGACGGCAAAACCATGTTTGACGCGTTCTCGATGTGGACGAGGGAGAAGCCAGTGGATGGGTGAACCATTCTTGCACAAAGCGCGGTATGCAGCTGACACAAAGCAGTCCATTATAGCCTGGAAAATCTAAGAAGGCGTTCAAGTCCACACATTCAAAAGCTTACTATTCGAAAGCTCACTATTACCATGGACTTGCCGGCCCAGTATCATGTGTACTGTAAATACAAGAGACTCTTCCATTACTTTTAGGTTCTAAGAGCAAAGTTATTACTTACCAGTAGCTTCTTTCGGTGTGTCTATAATCTAAATCAGTAGATGTATGTGAGAATTAAGACCAAGAAAGTTTTAGGCCAACACGGTTTTTCATCTTTTTAGCTCAGTATATGAAGCCATATGCCTACCGGTTGCAGGGAGAAATAATATACATGCTTTAGTAAGGCCTCAATACCCTAGCTATGAGGTGCATTCGTGTGGTATTTATTGAGTTTGAATTTATTCAATCTTATTGAAAACCCTGCCAACAGCCATACACGTTCCGATTCCATTCATTGTTAGATGTCGATTGTGAATAAGATTTGCAGAACATGTAGTTTAAGCTTCTACAGACCTTAATATTTCGATGGCAAGCTGTCTTCTACTCCTTTTAAAATAGAACACTCAAGAAAATCACAAATATGGCAATTAATGTATCACTAGAAATTGGGAAGCTTACAGATGGCAATCGTATAAGTTTTATGTCAACTGCGTATCTGATGATTATAAAAACAACATAAATAAAAGCTCTTCTCAGCATGTGGAATATTCGAGGATTCGCCAGAAATATAGCGATGTTTTGATGTCGTCATACGAGGGATCGATCCTGCTTAAGCAGACGACGTCCTATAATGAATGAACGTAATTGCAATGCAATTATTTATCAAATTATAAAGAGTTTGGTACATTTAAACATGACCTTATTTCACACCATTCTAAAAGGGAAAGTGAACTGATTCTGATAACTAAAACCGTTTGATTGTAAATACACAGGAGAAGGGTCAATGATCAATGAAATAAACCCCATTTTCAAATTGAAAAGCCCTGCGAATAATAGCTGGATGGTATTCGTTCCCTCTTGAAACGCCGAACATGCCGCGGTGCAAGCAGCTGAAAATACAATGGCGTCTTATTTTGTTTACAAGTGACTGATTCCTTTATTTTTTTAACGCTGCATTTTTCATCAAAATAATACCATACACGAAGTTAAGAGTGAGGCAACAGACTAACATTAAGACTGACGCTAGTCAAGTAAGAGAAATAAGTGAAGAGGAGATGACAAAACAGGCACTGAAAAATGTGTATAATGTTATGGGACATCGTCTGCTTAGACAGGACTCGCCCCTCTTGTGTCGTCACACATCTCAGCAGCGTTCAAGGAGCTTTTCAGCTGCTATATCGGGGGCTGTATTTTACCGTTTTATAATTGATAATAATCATTAATTCAAATGTTTCCAAGCTTTAAATTTGGATAACCTTGTTTAATTTATGCCATCTATGCAATAATAAGTATTAAGCCAATATTTAAAATCATCAGTGTTCTACTTTAATAATAATATTAATTGCCACTTATATAGTGCTCATAACAGTCACGCAGTTACTCTCATGGCGCTAGATATTTATTTTATTACCCTGGTTACAGCCGAGCCGCCAAAGTAACTATAGCGCTCAAGCATATCAGGTACCCATTTACCCGAGATTGGCAAATTTAGATTAGAGATTTGAATCCCGTATCTTGTGATCTGCAGTCCGGTGACTTATCCACTAGACTAGCTTAAACATCACCCGGCCCAACCAATGAAAGGTTTTATATCAGGTTTGCAGAAGTCTGTGACCACTACCTATCCAAATTTGCTGTTGTATGGGCTTATAGTCCGATAGACGTAAATGCTGACCTTCCTACGGGTCATGGGCAAAGGGGGGCAGTTGGGGTTTTCTTTTAATTGTCATGGCAACCCCTTTTTCGATGTATTTTTTGTGAATGGTTTGTTTCATGGTGATGAACAAGCATTATGCCTATGGATCATAGTGATATAGGGAACAGGTGAAGTTGGTCAATGGCTTACGTTTGGTAATCCTGGACAAAACTCCTTATTTGAGGATAACCCTATACAGATAGGTAATGATCATGAAAAGGACTTCTAATGTATTTTTAGCTTTTTGCAGCAGCATTGCTATAGTATTAGAGGGTTGCACTGAGAAGAGGAAAAAAAAAGGCTGTATCTCAGACTCTATTACTAAACAAAATTCATAAAGGTGTAAATAATTCTACGTATACCATAATAATTTACAATGTGCTGTTCACATTTTTAAAAGACCAATGAATATTTTGTCAAAATTTGTGTTATCAAATAAATATCAATATTGATATATTGTTCCATTTTCTTTGGCAATTAGCATTAATGGTAGTGTATCTAGAGTTTGACAGAAATGCGATTTCAAAATCAAAACTCTTGAACAAAAATGTATTGTACCCATTTTAGCTAATATTTTGCTAATGGCATTATGGTAAGGATATGTCTTCTTTTTTTTCTAGAGAAACTCATCCAAGTAATGGTTGATCAGGGCCCCGTTTCATAAAACTTGTTATCAGTAACAACTGCCACATTTCTACAAGTTTGGTGTCAGCCAATCAGATGCAAGGATCTCAATAGCTTATAACAGTTATTGCAACTTGTTATTGATAAGAAGTTTTATGAAACGGGGCCCAGATAGAAGATAATAATCCATTTTCTACCCAAGAAATGCAAAATGGCAACAAATAGAAAAGAAAAAAAATTACAAAGACCTCTTATTAACACAGAATAGGACAAAACGGATCAAAATTTTTATTTATTTCAAATTAATATATTTTTATTTTGTTCTTCCAATCTATAGCAAACATATATCAGTTTTTACAGTTATTGATAATTATATTCTTTAGAAATATAACAATTACATACTGTAGATTAAACAGCACCGTTACTGTGACGGGGGCGGGGGCGGGGGTGGGCAGGCAAAGGCCAAAACGCAGAAGGCAGTCACCTCATCTATTTTTGGGCGAACTCTTGCATTCGGGGCAACCAAGGCGCGAGCCCTCTTTTTCAAAATCTTGGATCCGCTACACTCGATCCGTTACAAACATCATCACATTTTCACCGCTTCGTATATGACATGACCACATGTTATTAGTTTCTTTACTTTTTTTAAAAATAGACTTAGATATAAATAAAATTGAACATTTCAGAGAATGCCCTTTTTAAAAACACTTTTAAAATCAAATATTTAGGTTTTCATATAAGCCGCGGATCCACTAAGTAAACTCCGTTTCCTGTTTCCAGCAAATGTTCTTTGAATTTTATTCGTTATCTCTCATTTATCATATTGCACTCTTATACATATATTTATACATAAGCTTAATGTTCTACAAAAGAAAATAACACTGTTTGCTATGTGCGAACTAAAGGTCACACTAACTCTTATTTCATTGAGATTTTGAAACTCATTGCAACATATATAAACAGAGAATTTTTAATGTATATATGAAGAAAACCACACGTATAGTCTCTTCGATTTTAGTCGTAATATTCATTATTACCCTTCAATCACTTATTGCCCACTTAAAGACCTCAGCCTGACCGAATTTTGAAATATACCCTTTATTCATCCACGGGGAGCTATATATTTTCTGAACAAATTGAAACCAACTTCATGAGATTCCGTTTCCTGTGGAATGAGTAACAGCGTCCCGAATGTTGAGCCCCGGTGGTTTGGGCCCCGTCTCTGAGGAACGCTACTTTGCGGGGGGTGAAAATTTGATGACGACATATCGTGTAGACGCACTCGGAGCTGTATACATGACATGTCGTCACACGTCTAGCGACCCCCTGCAGTGTTACGTCATAGGGAGGGGGCGGACCAAAAAATTATCTTTTTAATTTTTTATGGATAAACGGAGACGAAAATTTATGAATAACCAGGGTAATTATATTATTTGTTTACTAAGCTTTACGTCAATATATGGTTGTTTTGGGTGAGGTCTGTAAGTATTATGAACTTAAATACTTTTGTTGAATTATTCATGCTAGGTACTGCATGCTAAAAAAGGTCTTTATCTAGCTTATCAGATTTTAAATTCTACTGTAATTCAGCAATAGTGCTGCGAAATTTATTTTAGTGCAATAACTGTAATTATAATTTACCAATAGAGGTTTCTACCTATGGGCAATATATTAGGCACCCGCATGTAATAAATTGTCCAAGTTTAATTCTTGAATTTACAATACTGATCAGTCAACATCGATTTATTTTCAAAGTTAATACAAAATGTATGAATACATATACAAACATAACAGCCCATAGTCACAACATATTGTAGACATCATAGCATACACATTCCTATGTTATGATACATGATACATGATAATTGTAGGCGTATATTATAAACCATTTTCGTAGCTTATATCTTGATATATTATCGATGTCATTCCATATCATAGAAAGAATTACAGGAAAGGAGAAATGAAAAAGATAAAACCGAAGAATGGGAGAGATGAAAAGAGATAGAGAGAGAGAGAGAGAGGGGGGGGGGGGCGATAATGTTCCCCGTGACATTCCCACTTTCCTATCAGGCGTTGGTCCAGTACTAGTTGCGTTGGTCGATTTAAAACAATGTTTTCGTTCTTCTTTTTAAGAGCACCCATATGACTACGATGTCGATGGTAAAGAACACAGCTACGACTCCAGTGATCATGAATACGATGGTGTAAGACTGGAGCACGTCAAACAAAGCTCCTGGGTGAAAAAAAATGAAGGAAATTAGCACATAACATGAGCAAAATTGTCCACACGACTATGTACATAGGACAGTAGGAGAAACAAAAAGTTTGGTGAAACATTTAATCTAAATGTTAGTTTGAACTCCCGCCCTTAATTCTGTAGTCAATGAGTTGGAGGGATTCAGAATCTACGTCTTCAGAGTGAATTTTTATATAGTCACCAGCATCCATTATCCACATGATGGAAAATTAGAATCCGTTACCAGAACCCCAAAACAGATTTTAAATAAACTGATTTGATATTTACTCGTGATACTAACTACATTACCTGTAGATAACATTTAACAAATTCATAGTGACGAAGCTTTTCGATCTGCACTCATCGGGTCACAACGCAGGAATGAGAGAATACAAGAAAATACAAAAGTCAAGGAAGGATGTGTATAGCGACCCGGGTAGGATCCGGGCACGCTAGAATAATCGAAGCGCTTGTACAAACTCCTTTTGTCGGCACAATAGCGGATCTCTCGACTGAATAAACAACGCTTCTAAGAAGCGAAGATGTTGAAAGCTGCGTGCTCGGGCAACAATAATATTTTCTTGCATTCTCTCATTCCTGCGTTGTGACCCGATAAGTGCAGGTCGAAAAGCTTCGTCACTATGAATTTGTTAAATGTTATCTCTAAGTTTTGTAGTACCAATCGTCTGTTTGTACATTACCTGTAAGAAAACCGGCAGAAATCCCACCAGCACCATAAAAAAAAGATTTGAGTCCAAACCCGATGCTAAAATTGTTTTCATCTACCAAAGTTGACTTGAGGAGGCTTGCGTCGGCAGTGTCCAGAACAAAGAAGCAGAGACCCTGAATAAATGCCCAAACTGAACGGATTGTGAAAGATTCCCCGATGAAATCCAAGAAAAATGACAAGCTAGTTATTAAACCAAGGCTAATGTAGACAGGGAACATGTTCACTTTCTTTGCGAGTAGAATGACGGCGATGGTTCGACCTACGATTCCACCGATGCCGCCGATCGAAGACAAGAAGACTGCTTGAGATGGAATGATACCTAACTGTTCTGCATGAGGCACTAGAAACAATGCCCAGGTATTGAAAGAGTAGGCATAGAAGAATGTTGCTGGTAGGCACATACAAAATAGTGCTTCTTTGCTTATGAACAATTTGCAGCGAGATGTAAAGGATGAGTATAAAGCATTTTTATCACTCCCATCTAGAACTGACCTCGATGCATTAGCAAGCTCAGCCTTTTCGTCACCACTGCTATTTACCAAAGGAATATACTCCTTACTATCATCATCACCATCATCATCATGATATCCAGTCTCACCATCAAGTTGCTCACCATCCTCCTTATAAATTTCTCTGTCACTTCGTTCTTTTACAACACATTGATTCTTAGCACATTTTTCTTTCTTGATAAGTGTTCTAGGGGTGTACTCTTCTACCTTGAAGATGGGTTTACGAATGGCAGCTGCACCAGTTACCATATGAAGCATGATTGCTCCGAGAATCATGAAGACTCCAGAATAACCATACGCTTCTAGGGATCGCTCGGCGATAACAGGTAGGAACATCGCACCAGCTGTTGTGCCATATGATGCTATGGTGTTGATCAGAACAAAGTTCTCAGAGAAATACTCGTTTAGTAAGATTGAAACAGGTAGGTAGACAAGACCACGACCAATCCCTGTAAATATATAAGAGAGAAAGAGATGCATGTAGTAATAGCGGATGGCAAACCCCATCAATATTTCGCCTGTTTTTCTTAAAAGTTTCAAATCTAGCCTGCATGTAGTTTATGGAATATAAAATAAAATTGAATGAAAAGACATTTTACCCCCAGGGTCGTGGCGGCCATTTTTCAAAATGGCGACCGCAATCGGAGCATCGTTACGTACAAACACAGTCCAAAACCAAACAAGACTTCGCTATGACTTGTGATATAAATTAGAATCCAATTTAGGGGAACATGTTGGGAATAAGGGCCATTGTCATTAATTCCCGAATAGCCACTATAACCAAGAGTATAGATACTTCTCGAAAAGTATAAGATGTCGAGTGCCTGAAAGGCAACAACAAGAGCAGTAGGCCTTAGAGACGAATATGACATATACCAGACACGCCCCACTCATTACCCCCTCCTAACATTGCATACCTGAGAGAGCCAGGGTGATACCAAGAGCAGTAAGGTTGGAGATAAGACCACATGTCACCATACACACCCCACTCATTACCGCTCCTAACATGGCAACCAGACGATAGTCCACCCTCTGAAGAACTAAGGAAACGAAGGGACCTGCAAATATTGAATTGGGCATGAATTACGTATGAAGGGTTAGGGTGTGTGGGTGAGTGTGTGCGCGCGCGTGGGTGTGTATGCGTGTTTGTGGGATGGGGGAGAAGTATGGAAAACAAGAGAAAGCGGCACAAATATGGAATACATATGTATAAACATGTCCGTTAAAGTGCATTTTGTAGTAAAATGATATAAATCAAATTAACTGGTATCAACAAAATGTTTGTAAGAGACAAGGAAATCATTAATTACATCCGTCATAAAATGAATATGCACAATCGCTTGCTCCACTGCGCATCATATGACGAGAAATAATAATATTCTCAGAGATGAGGTGTTCCGGGTGGGCGGTTTAGTTTTAGAATAAAAAAACTTACCTGAAAACAGCGTGATTGTACCGGGAATGCTGCAGATGAACCCTAAAGTGGCGTAAGTCCTGTTGAATCGTTCAACAATCATGGGGAGGAGTACACCGAAAGACTTTGAGATACCAGGCCCCATCATGTTTATCATGAACTTGGATAGTAAGATGACGTAACCCCACTTCCAATTAGAGATCCTTTTCCGACTTGATGAGTCCATGTTGTAGTGACTTTGATTGTAAGGCTGAAATTATACACAAAAGACTTTTATAATTTATATTGATGATCTTTCATTCAACAAATAATAAAGATTTACATTTTGTTATACCTTCAAATATCGGCCACAATCGATGAAACTATGACCGCGAAAGAACATTTTAAAACATGACAATATCAGCATCAGAAGAGTCAAAACAGGTACATTCAAAACAATAATAAAATTGCAAAAAAGAAAAAGAAAAAAAAAAGAGAAGGAATCAAGAACACACAAAATATGATAAATATAACGAATAAAAACAATAAAAGTACACTGTGCGGAAAAATGTTGGGTGAAATTGTCCAACATGAGGCTAATTATGTGTCCGACCATTTCATTTCTTGGACAATTTTATGCCAAACTTTAGGTAATATTTTGTCCAATCATAATCACATTTTAGTTGAAATTGAGCAAAATTACTCACATTGGGCAAATAATTGCTCAAAAGTTTGTCAGATTCATGATTATCCTCATGTCCACCAAGTTCTAACTTTTATTAGTGTATAAATTAATATGAGAGATGTGACAATAACTATGACCGTCATAATTTAAAACATGCAAAGATATCAAAATACAATTAAAGAAAAACACACCGGAAAGGCAAGGTATGGTAAGTGGATTGTATAAATAATTGCACATGAAGAAGATATATTCTCTTATTGACAGTGGCGTAATGAGCCAAAAATTTTGAGGGGGCTGAACATCGGCATACGAGGCACAATTTCTGAATACATGTGAGCGAGCCAAAAATCGGCCTTTTTAAACCCTAACTAGGCCGGGGTATTTTGGGAGTTCTTATGGCCGGGGGGGGGGGGGGGGGGGGATCTCGGCAACGATGCGCATGAAATTTGGCACAGATGTAGATTAACTTGTGTAACCGGTGTAATTTTTTCAATATTGTTGTTCGTTTTTTTTAAAATTAATTATTTTATTACATAATATGCAAATTTTTTCGATTTTTTTTTCTCAAAATGGTAAATTTTGCTATATGAAGATGAAAATGGATTGAATATTGCCTGTAACTGGACCTCTAAGACTCACAAATACATAAAAACAAAGAAAATTGGGTAAAACGGTGTTTTATTAAATTTGCATATCTCATTAATATGCATATTAGCTGTGTCATGTGTATTACAAGCCAAATTTATTTGAAGAAATAGTTGAAAGGAAAAGTTCTTATGTATTCCTTTATTTGTAAAGTTTAATTATTTTTATTCTTTCACAAACCATAATTGTAATCACAAAATAATTAATAATAATCAATAAGCAAAATCTGATATCCAATATAAATGTCCCTTAAATTGACCAAGAGTGTCATATTAACGGTGATTGGTACTATGACTCTATTCGTCTATTTAAGTGTGAGACTGGGTTGTATATGATATAGAGTACCGAAGTGTGACGTCATACCGGCCAAGTTGTCAAGGTTGCTGGTTCTAAACAATTTTGTGCTAAACAATGGCGTGGTGATCACACCAGCGCCAAACATTGAAATTGCCATGCTCCAGCCCGTTGCTCGAATGACTTCGCGGTGACCTCATGCGCGGGCTCTGTTGTTTGGAACCAGTATCCTGGACGACGAGCGAATATGACGTCAGCACTGCGGTACTCTATAGGAACGCTCGTCCTCATTTATGCATGCACAGCCCGCGAGTTGGGGGGGGGGGGGGGGGGGGAGCGCCCCCAAGCCCCCCCCCCCCAGTACGCCAGTGCTTATTGAGATGCTATATTCTTGGAAACAGCAAAAATATAGACCAAACATGTGCACCAACATAATATATTGTGTGTTTTTTAATTCCAACTTGGGTTTACGTAAACTTAATACAATGAATAGATAGACTTTACAAACTTACAAAAAAGTCCTTATATTTTTAATAGTGGGTGCGTTTTAACTAAACAAACCAAAAAATTACACCAGAACTTCTAGTATGTAAGGGCAATAAGCGGTCTATAGCCTTGCTAACCTGTTGTAAAAGGCACATAATGACCCCTTTTCCTGTTCAAATCTCGTAATTTACGTGTTGAAATTTGCCATGAAGAAAATAATGTTGGCCTTATTTACAGTGCAATTTACCGCAGTGAAATCTTGCATAAAAGGAAGAATTAAAATGAAATGAATAACGGGTGAATGTTCGTTCGTTTGGGATGCTACTATAGGCTACTGTAAAGGCTTTTGTACACCTTGCAACCGGATTACGACTACTACAATTTTAGGTAGGATATTAATTTATTTTCTACCTGCCTAATGTCATCAACACTGTAAAATAAATCGTTGAAATTACTCAAAAAAAAGTTCGTCAACGGATTGCCTTGATTATTTTAAAGTAGAACAGTATTGATATGAATAAGGTTAAATTTCATATCATTGTAAAGGTTATGGTTCATAGAACCGTCTTAAACTATTGTTCAGTTTGGAAAAGTAGTTGGGACGCCATAAATTACTTATACAAATTGATAAAATCTCACCGCGATATTGTATCTCAAACACTAATCTGAAATGCGTGTTTGATGATGACATCATCGTTGGGTCGTTCAACAATGTGCTGGCGCGCGCGGGTGGTGAGAAAGCTGTACAAACGCTAGGCATACGCTATTTGGATATTATGTGCTCGATCAGTATCACCACAAATATGGACGAGATTCAGTTAGATTTAGACTTTGAAATCGAAAGCGACCAAGAGAGAGAAGGAGATGTTGATAGTGTATCAGACAGTGACAATGATAGTGGTGAATTAGGCGAGGGCGAGGAGATAGAAGGAGAAGAAGTTGCCGAGCATGAGCGTCATCCCGGAGCCTACTTCACTGTCAGACGACCTCGACCGCTCAGCCATATTCCCTTCCCTCTACTTCACCAACGTCCAACAAACACTTGATTCGATTCACACACTCACAAAATTAAATATATAACTGAAATATGTAAGAATTAGCCACCCTAAATCGCAATTCCGGAGACGAAACAGCAGCACCAGCATTCAGCAATTCCGTCAGTCATGCATGCACGTACGTAAACAACAGGTCATTGCATGCACGCTATCCACGTACGAGCTGAGTGATAGCGAGATCTGCACCTGAGCTGAGAAGACATTTATTTTTGTACCGGAAATGTTCACATTTATTTACTATAATTTCACCTTGCGTTCTTTTAAAAATTATATGTAATATAAATATTTTTAAATAGAATCTGACAATTACATTTGCAGTAAATAAGTGCGTTAAAAACACAAATAAATCTCGTTTGCAGGAACAAATCAGTGACGAACAATTCTTCACCGGTACGGTCCCCGTACACGGAACTATATACATATGCGCGAAATTCGATTTCTGCTGAAATCAAATAAGTTTCTTCGACACTTCATCCAGAGAGAATGTGAGTTATATCAGTTTTCAGAAGAAGCAATTATAGATGACAATATGCCACCATACACGTAGCTTTATCAAATAAGGGGAATTTAGAAGTAAGTAAGTAAATCAAACTAAATATCGACACGTCTGGAGCTCGGGCCGTGTCTGGAGATGAAGTCCCAGCTTGTGACTTTGGACGTTCTTTTTCTTCAAACAATTACACTCCAAAAGTCCCACAGCCATTTCCATGAGAACTGAATTATATAAGAAATGTGTGAATCGTTTCTTTTAAGTAGTTATGCCATTAGTAGTTTCATAATTAGAGATCTAACAAGCTATCACCCCGATGATCTACACTCTCACGCCCATCCAATATAAGCGCTGGCATGCGCGCCGTCCAAACGACCCAACGATGACGTCATCAATAAACACTCCGTTCGCAAACGCCAATTCGCAATTCGTCGCCGTCTGAGACGGGCTGATAAAATGTGTTTTTACATTAATATAATGATATTTATATTGGCAGTAATGAACACCAACGTATTCAACACACATCCTGCTTTACATTCATATGTAAATCGCCATATTTCGTGATCAGCAATACTGTAACGAAATGATGTTTCATACTTAATTTGATATATTTCTTTTGAGTGGAAAATGATCAAAATATTATTTTTGACACATTCAGAATGAGGTTTGAATCGTTGTAGTTGTATTTTTTTTTTTGTATTCAGTAGTTTTTATTTCTCAAGAACTTCAATTTCAACAAAATGAAATACATATATAAAACTTCAATTTTTCAACAAAATGATATACATATAAAACTTCAATTTTTCAACAAAATGAAATACATATATAAAACTTCAATTTTCCAACAAATGAAATACATATAAAACTTCAGTTTTTCAACAAAATGAAATACATATATAAAACTTCAATTTTCCAACAAAATGATATACATATAAAACTTCAATTTTTCAACAAAATGATATACATATAAAACTTCAATTTTCAACAAAATGAAATGCATATTAAACTTCAATTTTTCAACAAAATGAAATACATATATAAAACTTCAATTTTTCAACAAAATGAAATACATATATAAAACTTCAATTTTCCAACAAATGAAATACATATAAAACTTCAGTTTTTCAACAAAATGAAATACATATATAAAACTTCAATTTTCCAACAAAATGATATACATATAAAACTTCAATTTTTCAACAAAATGATATACATATAAAACTTCAATTTTCAACAAAATGAAATGCATATTAAACTTCAATTTTTCAACAAAATGAAATACATATATAAAACTTCAATTTTCCAACAAAATGAAATACATATAAAAATTCAATATTTCATAAACAAATTTACAAATACAATGCCACCTCATATTATATATGTATATTTTTACAAACATGTCCTCTCAAACATATTATACTTTTCAATTGTCATCTATCAATATAGAAAAACTAATTAAAAAAGACAAATCTTTCCAGAATATACAAAACAGAATATACAAATTGAAGCCCTGAGTATTTTAAGTTAATAATCGATCTATTTTAATCGATCATTACGGAACCAAATCATTGCTTGCTAAGGTTGTATGTTTGGGTTTTAAAAATGTTATTGGGGCCAATAGAATCAACATTTCTATCATGCAATATAATAATTATTATGCTTCTTTTGTACATTGATACATGATATCTGTGTGATTGTAAAAGATAGCTTTAAAATATTTTTTGTAGCCAGTAACATATTACTTCAACTCTTTTAGATATTAGCAGCAAATTGAATAAATAAATAAGGATTTCTTGCTAAAGTGGCCGGGTTGGGTTTACCAATTATCACTGATATAGTAAGCCTTGCCACAGCACTATAGGTTTGCCAACCTCGTTATAAGAGATAACCAGACGGAAACTTTGGGCTGATACATCATACCATTTGTGCCAGAAGATTTAACGGTGAGCTAGCATGCAATGAAATAAGTAAAGTTCTTCAGAAACTTTGTTCAAATTTGTTGCCTGTTTTTATTCGCTTCTTGTGACGAGAAGAAGGAAAGAGATTGCATGGATGTGCAGTAGAAGTACTGGAGAGCAAGAGGGAAATCAAAACCATGCATGGTCTTCGCACACTAAATTTCAGAAAACCATACATGGTCGTGCGGTCTTCATAAATGTCAGAAAACCATACATGGTCGTGCGGTCTTCATAAATGTCAGAAAACCATGCATGGTCGTGCGGTCCTCCTGAACTGAGAAAGCTGTTGGCATGGTCGTGCGGTGCTGAGAGAAAGACGAAGCTTGATATGGTCGTGCGGTGCTGAGAGAAAGACGAAGCTTGATATGGTGCGGTGCTGAGAGAGAATTAGGCATGGTCATGCGGTATTGTAAAGAGAGAGGCATGGTCATCGTGTGTTTTAGCAACCCAGGAAAATAATCTATGCAGTGAACAAGTGGTCATTTTGAACAATCAAGAATTTTTGGAAGAATAATCTACTTCAACTGACTGTATATTTCGGTCCAACGAACCTCCGGTCTAGGGAAAAAGGGCGGTTCGGCTACACCTGGTGTCAGGAGTGGGATCAGTTCCTGTAGAAAGTTGAACAAAAAAAAGTAATGGAGAAGTTAGAAAATAGTATGGCGGAGATCGATTTCAGTTTGAATCTTCCCCCATGGAAAACTTTGGAGCAACAGCACAGGTACCGCATCCAAATAGAAGGGAACAAGAAGTTTTCAGAACTGAGTTACCAAACAACCAGAGTACGAGAATGCCCGAAATGGAGAATAGATCCATGAATCCACCATCGTTTCAACCAGCCTATCCAGTAAGACAGACGAAACCAAATCTTGTACCAGACCGTTTTGACGGCCGCACACCAGTTGCAGACTACCTAAACCATTTTGAGGCTTGCATCATGGTTAATCACTGGGGAGAGTTTGAGGCAATGGAATATCTGGCAGCTAGCTTGAGAGGCCCTGCGGTTAAACTTCTAACACAGAAAACAGGAAGAGCTCTGACGTATAATGAGCTTGTGGACCGAATGAAGAAAAGGTATGGTCCAGGCGGTAAGGCAGAGGTATATCTAGCTGAATTGCGACAGCGACGAAGGAGGCCGAAAGAGACATTCCAAGAATTAGGCCAGAGTATAAGAGATATGACTTCGCTGGCTTATCCTGAATTTGACGAAAGCGGACAAGATCGCTTGGCGAGAGGGCATTTCCTAGACGCAATCGTGTACAGCAAAATCAGAGAGGGGCTCTTCCGCGCCCAACCACGATCGCTTGATGAGGCGATAGAGGGTGCCCTGAATACGGAAGCATTCTTAAAGATGGAATGAGAAAGAAAAGAATACCGACAGGCCAGATACAGCAGGGCTGTAACAGGAGATAATGCAACTGGGTGCTACGCTTCTACAGAAGATACCGCATGGAAGGAGAAGATGGAGAAGTCCATCCAGGACCTCATTTTGAAGACCGAATCAAAAACTCATCAAAGAGCAAGACAGAACATAAGGCAGTATGGATCAGGTCAGCAAGCTAGGAGAGAAAACAACACCTGCTACAATTGTGGAGAGTTCGGTCATTTTTCGAGGAATTGCCCACACCCAAGGAAAGGTCCTTCTGGGAGAACAAGTATTCAGGAGGGTGAGCGCCGATGTCACATCTGTAACCAAACCGGACATTTAAGGAAAGATTGTCCCAATTCGAATGCAAACGCTACTACTGAATCCAGTCCGGAGAATAACCCAACGCAAACTACCAGAGAGCAATCAAGACCAGATAACGGAAATTCTGGAGAGAATCGTCCGGAAGTGGGCCAAGCTAGAGTTGGTTCATCTAAAGACGCACAGAGACAGGGTTTGTTCATCGATGCAAGAATTAATGGACAACCAGTGACATTTTTGCTCGATACTGGTTCTTCCCACACCTTGATATCTGAGGAGGTATATGGCAGAATAACAGAGGCAAGAAGACCCTCTCTGCGTAGAGTTACAGATATGGTGTACCAAGCCGATGGGTCACCTCTCGGAACCATGGAGAGGGCGTCGGTCGTCATACAGATTGGAGGCATGGTTGCGGCCTCTGAAGTCATAGTAGCTGCATTGAAGAATCAAGGCATTTTGGGATTAGACCTACTCATACAGATGAATGCGGTCTTGGATCTGCGGAGACCGGAGTTGCGAACTCCAAAAGGAACCATTGCGTGCAAAGATCACCAAGGAAGATCATTCTGCTGCAGAATAGTTGCACAACAAACAAGTACTATCCCGGCTGGTTGTGAAGTAATTCTACCTGGCGAAGTCAAGAGCACGCAACATCTGAGTGGAACAGGACTACTAGAAGGACCGCAAGATGGTGCAGAAATATCGGGCAAAGGCTTGATTGTTGCTCGAGCTGTCGTGAGTGCAGATGCAGAGGTCCTACCTGTACGAATTCTGAACACTACAGAACAGAATAGAGTCGTCAAGAAGGGCACATTTGTAGCTAGTCTTTCAGCACTGAAGGAAAAAGAAATCACGGAAGCAGAAGTCCATGAGAAAAGTCCCTCCACTGGCGTTCCAGAGCACCTAGATGACCTGTTGACCAGAACTACACAAAATGTTCCAGGAGAGTATCACGAATCGGTAGCCAAATTATTAGAAGACTTCAGTGATGTCTTTTCGACAGGTCCGCTCGACATTGGCAGAACCAACTATGTACAGCACAGCATCAACACAGGAGATACACGACCATTCAGACAAGCCCACAGGAGATATCCTGTTCAACAAAGGGAAGAGATTGACCGGCAGGTAAAAGATTTGCTGAAGCAAGGCTTAATAGAACCTACTTCAAGTCCCTGGGCATCAAATGTGGTCTTGGTATCCAAGAAAGATGGAAGCAAACGATTCTGTGTGGACTACCGTCAACTGAACGCAAGCACCATAAAGGACGCCTATCCACTGCCAAGAATCAATGACACCCTGGATGCGTTAGGAGGGGCGAGATGGTTCTCCACACTTGACTTGGCCAGTGGATACTGGCAAGTGGAATTAGATGAGGAAGCAAGGCAGAAATCTGCGTTCTTTGCAAATGGTGGATTATACACATGGCGTGCTATGCCTTTTGGGTTATGCAACGCACCGGCCACCTTTGAACGACTGATGGACCGAGTGGTAGCTGGATTGAAGTGGGAGATCTTGCTAGTGTATCTTGACGATGTGATAGTGTATGGCAGGACCGTAGAGGACGAACTGGAAAGACTTCGGTTGGTGTTCCAACGCTTGAGAGAAGCAGGTCTCAAATTGAAACCATCAAAGTGTCATTTGTTCTGCAGAAGTGTTCAATACCTGGGTCATGTGGTCTCGGCCGAGGGCGTCAGCACAGACCCAGAGAAAATAGAAGCTGTACGCAACTGGATAACCCCGACTTCCGTCTCAGAACTCAGGAGTTTCATGGGCCTAGCATCCTACTATCGGCGGTATGTCAAAGGATTTGCGGAGATTGCCAGACCTCTGCATCAGCTGATGGAAAAGAACAGACGGTTTGAATGGACCAGTGAATGCCAGTCCGCTTTCGAACAGCTCCAGGAACGTCTAACAACCTCACCAATTTTGGCATACCCAGAGCCTGATGGACAGATGGTTTTAGACACCGACGCTAGTAACTTCGCAGTAGGCGCAGTTCTCTCCCAGATCCAAGATGGTCAAGAGAAGGTCATCGCATACGCAAGCAAAACTCTCAAAAAGGCGGAAAGAAATTACTGTGTCACAAGGAAAGAACTACTAGCCATCGTCATCTTCCTCAAGCATTTCCGCCAGTACTTGTACGGTCGTCATATCAAGGTGAGAACTGACCACGGATCCCTTAGGTGGTTGGCTAATTTCAAGGAACCCGCTGGACAACTAGCCCGATGGCTGGAAATAATTTCAGAGTATGACATGGATATCGTGCATCGACCTGGAAGGAACCATACCAATGCTGACAGCATGTCCCGACGACCATGCAAGCAGTGCGGACGTGAAGATGATGACCCAGAATCAGAACAAGAACAAGTGAGATTATTGTCGGTGGATACTGAACAAGAGAAGGTGGAATTGCGCAATCTACAGAGAAACGATGAAGACGTGAACCCAGTACTACAGGCGAAACAAGTTGGACAAAAACCCACAGATGAGCAGACATCTGCCTGGTCACAAAATGCTAAACGTCTCGTAGAGTTCTGGGATGTGCTGGAAGTGAAGAGTGAAATTCTCTACCGAAGGTGGGAATCAAATGACGGGAAAACCATACGATGGCAGCTGATCTTGCCTCGACCCATGGTACAAGAAGTAGTGAAGGAAATGCATTCAGCAACTGTCGCTGGTCATTTTGGCATTAGAAAGTGCCTTGATAGAGCCCGACTGAAGTATTTCTGGGTAGGAATGACAGCAGATTTCCGTTCTGCAATACGACAGTGTGACGCATGCGCAAGAAGGAAGACCAGTGGACGGCACGCTAGAGCACCGTTACAACAACGGATCAGTGGATCACCAATGGACCGCATTGCCTTAGACATCCTCGGTCCATTACCAGAGTCTACAAACGGCAACAAGTACGTCTTAGTCATCGGTGATTATTTCACCAAATGGATGGAGGCGTTTGCTATACCGAATGAACGAGCGGAGACGGCAGAGAAACTGGTGAAGGAAGTTCTGTGTAGATTTGGCGTCCCTTCAGCCATTCATTCCGACCAGGGCCGGAACTTCGAGTCGGACGTCTTTAAAGAGGTTTGCCGTTTGATGGGTGTAAAGAAGACAAGGACAACGTCTTACAACCCGAAGTCCGATGGGCTTGTTGAAAGATTTAATAGGACTCTCCTCAACACCGTAGCAGCCATGATGGATCCACAATCACACCAAAGAGACTGGGATCAGTACATTCCATTTGCGACAGCAGCATACCGAAGTAGTCCTCAAGAATCCACCGGAGAAACTCCGAACATGCTCATGCTAGGGAGAGAGGTAACATTGCCCGTGGATCTGGTAATGCCACCTACTCCTGATGACGAAAATGTAGACACAGATTATGCGTCTAGACTTAGAGATGTACTGCAGACAGTCCATAAAAAGGCAAGGGAGAATTTGAAGGATGCGGGAAGCCGACAGAGAATATTGTACAACCGCAAGGCAAGAGAAACTGAGTTCGAAGTAGGCCAATTCGTCTGGCTGAGAAAAAGAAATAGAAAGAAGGGTGTGTCGCCGAAGTTGCAACCAAGATGGCTGGGACCCTTTCTTATAGTCTCAAAACTCTCTGCGGTCACGTTTCGCCTTCAGCAGTCTCCTAGATCCCTCCCACTTGTTGTCCATGCTGATCGCATGAAGAAGTACCAGGGAGTTGAACTACAAACCTGGCAATTCAGACGGCCAGAATCAACAACAGCACCTAACACAGAATAATTCTTTGGCCAGAAAGAAAAATAGAAATATATTCCGCTTTGACCATGCACTCTGTTGTATATTCGTGTGATGAATGATGAGGAAAATTAAAAAGAAATTACTTTCTTTTCTATCGTCGTCTTAACTAGTGATGATTTCAAATTGTGAGCCCTGAACTACCAAATATTTTGTGTTCCTTTCAAATTTCACAATCCAGGATCATGGTGAGCGACGATGAGATAAGCATTTGCAGCAAGATGTCCAACAATGAGTATACTTGCGGGGAGTGCAACAAGACATTTGAGAAACTACCACAGTTAAATAGGCACCACAGAGAAACCCATGTGAAGAGATTCAGATGCACTAAATGCGACTACCGATGCGGGCGAAAAGGTGACATGGAAAGACATGAAGCGACACATGCGGACCCGGTGACACCAATATACACCCCACAAGCTAGGTCCCAGTTGGATAGATCACCAGACAGGAGACGTCGCTCGAGGTCCCCGAGGAGCAAGGAAAGATCTCCTCAAACATCGACAAGGTCGCCGCGGAGTTCGGAAAGGTCTCCACGTACGTCCCATAGGTCATCGCAGAATGGATCACCGAGAACTCCGGCTCGAAGGAGCAGAAGCCGTTCCCACCCACGGACATCTAAGATGTCGCAGTCTTCGCAGAGGAGTAGCCAGGAAAGGCCTCACCAAAGAAGTTCGAGATCTTCAGCGAGGGACGACCATCGTCGATATAGCGACGCCTGTTGTCAGACCGAAGACGAGGGAGACCTCCGGAAACGTGTGAGGAATCTCGTTACAAAGCTGAGAGAAGCTGGACATGATGGCGGGTCGGTTCTGGAATCCAACGTAACATCCTTCAAAATACCCAAAGACGTAGTGCTCATCCGCAAGACCGAGAGGTACATCTCTAGAGAGGGGGAACTCGTCGAAATCTTCACCGAAGAAATTAGAAGATTACCAGAAGAATCATAAACTTTTAAAACAAAGAAAGCATTTGAACTATCAAGAACACTTACGCGTGGACTTTATTAGTACTTTTTAACATTATGTTATATATAAGTTCAAGATTATTGTTTTGTTTTGGTATCGTAAGAATCCAAGAAGAAGAGGATTTCATTTAGTTTAGTACTTGTAAGAAAAGAAAGAAGACTCATAGAAGAATCATATAAGACAAGTGGGAATACATACTAGTTAAGTTTTATTTCCGAGTGTATTTAGTGTTTTAGTTTTCTGTTGGTGTTATCAGTTCTGTTGGAAGGTTAGTAAGCTCGGAGACCGAGCTTATCAAAGGGGGGAGTTGTGTAACGAAATGATGTTTCATACTTAATTTGATATATTTCTTTTGAGTGGAAAATGATCAAAATATTATTTTTGACACATTCAGAATGAGGTTTGAATCGTTGTAGTTGTATTTTAAGTTAATAATCGATCTATTTTAATCGATCATTACGGAACCAAATCATTGCTTGCTAAGGTTGTATGTTTGGGTTTTAAAAATGTTATTGGGGCCAATAGAATCAACATTTCTATCATGCAATATAATAATTATTATGCTTCTTTTGTACATTGATACATGATATCTGTGTGATTGTAAAAGATAGCTTTAAAATATTTTTTGTAGCCAGTAACATATTACTTCAACTCTTTTAGATATTAGCAGCAAATTGAATAAATAAATAAGGATTTCTTGCTAAAGTGGCCGGGTTGGGTTTACCAATTATCACTGATATAGTAAGCCTTGCCACAGCACTATAGGTTTGCCAACCTCGTTATAAGAGATAACCAGACGGAAACTTTGGGCTGATACATCATACCATTTGTGCCAGAAGATTTAACGGTGAGCTAGCATGCAATGAAATAAGTAAAGTTCTTCAGAAACTTAGTTCAAATTTGTTGCCTGTTTTTATTCGCTTCTTGTGACGAGAAGAAGGAAAGAGATTGCATGGATGTGCAGTAGAAGTACTGGAGAGCAAGAGGGAAATCAAAACCATGCATGGTCTTCGCACACTAAATTTCAGAAAACCATACATGGTCGTGCGGTCTTCATTAATGTCAGAAAACCATACATGGTCGTGCGGTCTTCATAAATGTCAGAAAACCATGCATGGTCGTGCGGTCCTCCTGAACTGAGAAAGCTGTTGGCATGGTCGTGCGGTGCTGAGAGAAAGACGAAGCTTGATATGGTCGTGCGGTGCTGAGAGAAAGACGAAGCTTGATATGGTGCGGTGCTGAGAGAGAATTAGGCATGGTCATGCGGTATTGTAAAGAGAGAGGCATGGTCATAGTGTGTTTTAGCAACCCAGGAAAATAATCTATGCAGTGAACAAGTGGTCATTTTGAACAATCAAGAATTTTTGGAAGAATAATCTACTTCAACTGACTGTATATTTCGGTCCAACGAACCTCCGGTCTAGGGAAAAAGGGCGGTTCGGCTACAATACTGTTCTACTTTAAGTATTTGTACCAGGAAATTTGAAGTAGAATTTACTTGTTTTGTTTAATAAACTTTTAGTCAGTTAAATTGAGTTACATTAACATAAATAATTCAACTATTGCAATTATTACTTAAAAAAAATAAGTAAAATCAACATCAATTGTTTGAGTAATACGTACACTTTCTTACTTTGAGTTAACAATACTAAATTAATACAAGTTAAATCTTAACTTAAATGTTCTTTTGCATTTAATTTTACTTAAAATTTTCACGTATATTCTACTAAATTGAAAATTTGAGTTATTATGACTTTAATCGAGTGCGTAAGTGGCAAAACTTATGTTTTGAAGTAAATTCTACATAGGAAAAATAAGTAAAAGTTACTAATGGGCATATTATTTTTTAGAGTGAATGGTGGTATAGTATTACAAGAAATGCTGGTTTGGTAAGGCTTAGAATACCCTGTACTTCGATATTGCTACTCATATATATAATTGTAAAGAAATAACATATACAACAGCTTTGGCAACTCTCGTGGAAATAAATACAATGTGAAAGGAAATGAGAGAATAATGGTGCGTAACTTAAATCAAAGTTCTCCAAAGCTGTCCTCCCTTTTAAAATTTTTGCAAAGGTTGAAAACTGTCTCCGCCGGGAATCGAATCCGGGTCGTTGGCTTTAATAGAACGCAATGCCTTAACCACTATACCCCGGAGAGGGGTCAGTGGTTTCGGCGACGCCAGATTCAATGATCTAAGTTACGCAACCATTATTCTCTGATTTCCTTTCACATTATATATATATATATATATATATATCTTGTAAGACGTGCGAATGATGACACGAGATGTAGCTCTATATCCGTTGCTAGTGCCAAGCTTTCGGCGTGGGCGCCTTTATCACGGCTATTGTTTGTCGTCATTCACTTTTGCACGTCTTACAAGATATAGTATTTCTACGATGACACAGTCAATGAGTACGAAGATTGTCAACCCTCTCACACATTTATATATATATATATATATATATATATATATATATATATATAAAGTGAAAGAAATGCGAGAATAACGTTGCGTAGCTCAAACAAAGTTCCCCAGAGCTGTCCTCTCTTTTTTGACATTTTTGCAAAGGCTGAAAAATGTCTCCGCCGGGAATCGAACCCGGGTCGTTGGCTTAGAACGCAAATGCCTTAACCACTAGACCACGGAGACGGGTTAGTGGTTTCGGCGACATCAGATTCAATTGACCGACAAAATTGACCCCCCAAAAAAGCGACATTTCGAGAAGCTGGTAAGACACAAAAAAAACCGGGTCTATATATATATATATATTATTCAGGACTTAAACCAGGGAAGTAGGAAAGTATATTACTGCATCCGAGTCATACTTAATTTTATGTAATTTCTTTTAGATTCTAATCAAAGCGTAGCTGCAAGGAATCCCTGCGTGGCCTTAGAGTTATTTTTTTATCTCTCGAAAATACTAGTTGGAAAATTTTTCCTATTGTGGAGGGAAACTGGACCCCCATAACCCCCACTTAGCGGATTTCGGGGGTCTGGCGATTTTTTTTTGGTCGCACCCCCCAAAAAAGCGACATTTCGAGAAGCTGGTAAGACACAAACAAAAAACCGGGTCTACCTATTCCAAAAGTTGAGAAACCTGCATTTGTGTGCCCTTATACTAAATCCTGGATCCGCCCCTGCTTAAACGGCTTTATCAAATGGTGAAATTACATGACCTATATCTGTTTTGAAGAGTTTCTTTGAGATCAAATTTATTATAGAGATATGAGTTATACTTACTTGCACGACTATGTCAAATGGTGTAATGTCAAAATCGAATAGACGAAGAAAAGTCAGTTTGTCGGTCTATGCACTGTTTCTTATCCTTTCTGCTTCCATAATCAGCACACGTTCATAGTTCCGAGCAAAGTACAGTACATTTTTAAAGTTTTAATCTAGGTACAAAATGCCTCCACACATCCTACGAAGATAATCCTATGGATTTAGCATCTATTTTCCAATCAATATGTGACCCGGGCCCCGTCTTATAAAGAGTTGATTGATTGGAATCCTATCTCTTAAGTACTCAGTTGCGATAGTTTTAAGTTGCAATCGACTCAAACCAATAGCAACTCTTTATAAGACGGTTTATTCCATACTTAATGTGAGATCACGAAGTACACGGTTTTCATCCTCCTTTGAGCTCATGCAAATCTTATACACTTTTTGTAGATGATATATAAGAAAGTGTTTTTGATATTTTTTCCACTTGAAACACTAGCATTCAGCTATGTCTGTTGCACGAGTTCCGATAATGCTTGACGATTTGTACGTGTACAGTCCGCAACAAAGGCTCGTAATGCTTGAGTGCGCCTGGCTCTGATCTATCTGAGTTTGAGTTTTATAAGGTTTTAATGGTGCCTCAGCTACTTAGGCTATTTGCACCAAAAACAGTATGTGTAATTTTCCTCTTTCCTTTTCATGAAAACTTACAGAACATTTAAAAGAACAGGATACTAACTTATCCTCAAATTGCCATCATAACAAAACGGCACAGATTTGATTATGTAAATTTGTATTTAACTGTCTATATTTCTCATAAATATTGATGTTATTTGTCCTAATTATTACCCTAAATAGGATTAAAAACTTACGATATTCGCTTATAAGCTATATTATTTTTTCCTTTAATTTTATATTTTGGACGAACTTTCTGTCGAGTAGATGGTACAGATCCCCTACCCAAACTAATGTGTCATCTTATCGGTTTTACAAGGTACTGATCTATCTGTCTGAGCTTTTCTCTTTTTAATCATGCTCTTTTGTATTACAGGGCTGCCTGGCGCACATCAACTTGGTAACTAAGACAACATAACATTATAAATATTCAAACATACTTTAACCAATGAACATAAAGAAAATGGAAGTATTTAACTAAAATGTATCAACCCGATTCAATAAAAAACCAATCGGAAATAACTAGAATGAAGATGGGTCAATGTCTGGGGTGATTATGTAATGAGGAATGTTCAACATAGAACCAGGTGTGAGGATGGAGGGAATGGGCACATCTGAATAGGAAAGGAATGAAGGTGACAAGAGAAGTAGGACAGTCTCTGATGAGATTCATGACAACAAAAAACCTATCGAAAGCTGACCTGAACTGAATTAAATTCCAGAACAGAAGTGTAAACAAAGTCAAATACAAATGACAAAATAGGCACCCTACAGTGTTTTAAAGAGTCTTGATATATTCTATTGTGCCAAGCCTGGGGTGACCCACAAAGCGACTACTGTATTGTACAATTTTCACGCGATTAATTATTCGTGCTCTGCTGAGTAAGGTCAATTTCGTGTGTTATTAAGTTCCCCGACGCGATAGGCTCATGAACAAAAGAATACATTAAGAAAATATTTCCGTGTTTTTATTTTTCGCGCATATTTCATGCCGCGCGAAATGCGCAAAAATATCAACACCGCGAAATATTTCACGTTTACAGTACCGGCATATCAAACTTCAATATGAATGTTTTATTGATTTGATCAACTGATTCATGTTTGTCTTTGATTATCTGTGCTGCATGTAACAACACTAGCTGTGATATACATGTACATGATATTAGCCTAATACGTTGTTTACTTGAGTAATTATTCATCACAGTCGTTTCTTTGTATATCAAATATATAGTTACACCAGTCTGAATCTTCGAAAATAGTAATACATATCTATAATTTTGTTATGAGATTTGAACAATGTTCTTTTCTGACTTCCACTGAAAAAGCCAAACATCTCTCGTACGTTAACAACGTGGCAAGGAGAAATCTATTAGGAGCACTGTCAACATTTAATTCTTATTATATTCTTGTCACATGATTTCACGCATCAATGAAAAGGGATTTCGTATTTATTGTGCTCATCAGTTTCATTGTGATATTCATAACCGTGTTTGACATCGGCCTAACCTTGCATATTGTCATATCTACTTTGGTGCTCAGTCACCCAAGAAACAGAGTATTTTTTTCTTCAATTCAACTTTATCATCCATTGTGTATTAAAAGACATCTAACCAGTATTGCATGGAAAAAAACACAAGGCTTGAAACAATAGAAGGCACTTAACAGATAATCAAAAATAAGTAACACACGTGTATAAAATACACTACAAATACAATTTTAAAGGGAAATCCATATTTCTGATCGTTCCGCTTCTACTCAGGTAAAATTAGTATGACGGTTTAATGAAAAGTTATAATTCTAGGTAATTATAAGCTTATTTATTTCTTTTATTAGTTTTCAGGAAATACATGACTTTTAACTGAATAAAATTTGCATACGATTTATCTAGGCCCTAAGTAGAGGGGAAAATATAAGATTAAAAAAAAATCATCACTGTTTTTACATTATTTTAACTAATGTAAAACGACTTTGAAGGAAAGTATGAACAATTGAGTTTAGATTTACAAAGGTTTTAAAGGACAGTTCCATATTGGAAAAAATAACAGAGAAAGATCAAAGTTAATTTGAATAGTTACATTTTAAAAAACAAATATGAACGTACATTAACTTTAGCTTAAAAAAAATGATATTCAGAATAATATGAACCACGGACGAAGCCGATAGTAATTTTTATTTCATTGTTTTATTTCGGCATCATGTGGTATTCGTCAGGTTCCAATACCTTTCTATCACTGCAAGAATACGACGTAATGTCTGTCAGAACATAAATTATGGACTTTTAAAATCCATAATTTCCAGGTTTGACTTAATTTAACGTTGTTTAAAGACTCAAAACAAACCAAAAGGAAACATAGTCTTTACGATAGCTTTTTTTTTCATTTCAACGATGGCATATGAATACAATTAAAACTGATAAAAAATACAGAATAAGCAAGGTTTCATTTCGACTAGACTAAACAAATTATCTTTTTAAGTAGAGCAGACGATAACTCCTTAAAACTCCAAAGTATATCAACATGGCCAAGCTTGAACCAGTGCTAAATGTGTTTGTCCATTGGTTTTGTTTTCCTGTTTAAAGATCACCGATATGACTATGATGGTAATCAACACATCTACGATTCCAGTGATCATAATGCTATCACGTCAAACACAGCTCCTGTGAACATAAAGTAAAAAAACAACAACAAATAATAAGCAATAGATTAAAAAACTCACTGTAAGAAGGCTGGAAAACATATTAGTTATGTTCACACGTAGTACATAGCATCGATGTTATGTAAGTTTCAAAAATATTTCCAGTACGTTCAGACAGGCCGTGATCGACTTGCTTCTATATATCACCCACTCGTGACTATTCATCGCTCACCCGCTGCCAAAATAATAATTACTGCGCCACACAGAGTGACCCGAGTAATTGGTATGCATGGTCAAACGCGCGGAAGTTTGTGTACAGGGGTCATATGATGCGAAGCTTTTGTTTTGAATAATATTTTATTTGTCTTCATAAATCAACATAATATCACAATAACAATTCATTTGTAATATCGATAATACAATCAAGTAGCAAATAGATGTGTTATAATACTTAATTTTAAATAAACCTTGTACATGTCAAAATTGACTGAACTCCAATCTTATGCCAAAATAAAACACGTGCATGCACACTATATTCTCTGGTAAGCACATGTAAATCAATATCTAAAGACCACATCATACTTTAGTTAAGGTCTGATTCTGAAAGAGCAGATTCTCAGCTTTAAAATGATATATAACTCATTGGATGTTCATAACTCAATGTACAAAGAGAAGAATGCACAGTCCCTCATAATCTTACTTCTTAATAATAAGGGTTTAAAGTTTGCAGTCTATTGAAGCACTCTGACTTGCAAAGTGTTGTGCTAAGGTGACAAATGGAGGATTAGAACTCAATGAAAATTTCTATGAAGGGATTATCAGATTGTCCTAAAACTTGGCATACTACATAGACATATCCTGTTTATCATACTGCACAAGTATCAATGCAAAAACTTACTCCGGGAGATTTATGGGAGATTAAAATGAGACTAAGTATTCAGGGTCGTGAAAAAGAAAAGTAATGCAACAAAATCCAGAGAAGACACACATAAGTCTGATAAAAAGCTGTCAAAAATACCACTAGATTGTTTGGTGCCTCCACATTTTAGATTATTTAGAAAAAAGTATACTCTTTCAGGAAATACCCAAAACTAAAATTTGACCATGCATGCCAACCAAAACACATTGATTGAGCTCTAACTGAAAATCACACAGTGCGACTTTTGGGTGGTTTTGTGGTGCCTGGTCATATATAAAAAAGAAAAAGATAAAAAGAAGGACCCCCCCCCCAAAAAAAAATGAGCCTACTTACCCCTATATACATCACATTACATTACAGTACACTGTTAATACATGGTTGGGAGTGTGTTAGTGCGATCCGGCAACACAAAGGTTTTTATCGTGGTGTACCTAACGCACGAGGCGTAGCCGAGTGTGTTAGACACCACGATAAAAACCTGCGTGTTGCCGGATCACACTAATGCACGACCTCACAACCATGTATTAACAGTTTTATAAAACGGGTCTACAATCTTAGTGCTTTCACTTACCTCAAACTGTCATGGCATGTCCCATGCGTGAATCCTGCTCAGCAAAACATGATGTAGGCCTAGGCCTAGTAGTAGTAGACTAGTGTTGCAAACGTACAATGTTTATTTACAATGTTTAGGCCTAGCCTAGTCTAGACCGTTGCGAACGTATTATAGGCCTGCACATGTCTATTTACAATGTTTAGGCCTCGTCTTATTAGACCTATTTGTTAGTAATGTGTAATGGAAGTGGTATTGAATCTGGTTCACCGATGTATTTTCACTTCCTTGAGCTTGGCTGAGCATGTTCGAATTTGAGCTTATATTGAAGTCTGAAGATGAAGACAAGGTACCACCGATGGCACTAAGACTAGAGCAGGACTAGTACAAGTAGTAGGAACAGGACTAGTACTAGCACTAGTACTAGCACTAGTAGGAATAGGACTCTGAGTAGGAATCACTTGGCACAGTTGTGTTCTTTGTGTTGTCCGTTCCATCCGCTTTTCTGATATGCCTGCATAGAAAGTGCTCAACATTAACAGCTTACCGTATCTTACTCACTTAGCTTGATGGTGGATAGGTCCGTGCGACTGAGTTTAGCGAAACGTTCAAGGCAAGCTTTGAAAATCCAAATTTCACTGCTCTTTTCGTACTGTTGGAATCCTTCCCATTCAGTAGATCGTCGAGTTCTTCCTCCGTGAGAGGTGCAAAACTGAGATTCGAAGATACAGCCATTTTTTACACGCTTCTATCGTCAAAAATTTAACTTAAACTTTCATTTGCGGTACTGAATTGCAACGATCCCACCGCGGTAGCGCTACAGCTGTAATTTTGTTGATTTGTTGATTTGTTGACATTAGCGCGACGATCGATATCGCGATATCGATAGCGTATACGGTATAGAGTGTAAAAACATATAGCAAAATCGAGTCGTATCGTCTGCCCTACATAAATGTTTACATGTTTATGTTTATATGTTTACATGTTTACATGTGCAACAGTTCCCTTTTGCTGTATGTTATCACTTTATTTTTGCACAGTCACGTGGTGTTATCTGACCAATCAGGATAGCTACATTCTTGAACCCGTTTTATAATACCAAATGAAACAGACAGATAGCAGCGATTGAGCTCACATTACAAATAGTCACAAGCGCGGTGGGTGGTCTACCGCAAAGCGTCGATGCTATGTCGCTGGATTCTGAGATTTAGTCCTGCTAAACTCGCTGCAAGAATAGTTTGCAAACTCGCTTCTATCTCGTGACTATCTGCGTTCAGACAGCGTTTGGTCTCGACACTATCTGGTCTGCACCAAAATAGCATCGACACCTCGATAGCATCGATGCTATCGCTCTACGTGTGAACGTACCTAATAAAAGTAGCGTGCATAAGTGAACGAGCACATTTTCGCGAGGGGGTAAGGGGGATGCGGGCAGAAGCCTTTTTGCTCGAATATCAAGTTTCCGGTTTCTAATTATGTCGTGAAATTGTACAGAAATCAAATATTTGGGCACCTCGCTGCCAAATTATGAGGATATTCGGGTAACTCGCTGCCCAGATATGAGGCTATAATTTTGAGGTGGTTGCCCGAATATCAGAACTTTACTAATCCTCGGGGGGGGGGGGGGGCTGCAGTCTCATGCCCCCCCCCCCGCCTCGTACGCCTATGTTAGTGTAGTGTGTGAACCCTGTTCTCCAAATCTCTAAGTTTAAAGGTACTATATTTATAAAGGTATAATCATTCAAGATATCAACATATTTTAGACTGTAAAAAGTGAAATATTCATTAATATATCACACTGTTTTCTTGAAGAAAAAAGAAGAAGCTTGTATTAGACGATTCCTTCAGCTATCAAATGATTCAAACGATTGAGTAATTGCGTTTAAATTTATAGATAATAAAATTGTTGTACAGTCATTTGGCCTAGATATCTATGAGATGCATTCGTGCGGTACATTTTATTGTGCTCGAGTCTGAGTTTATTCAATCGCGATTGAACAGCTTGTTATCATTCAGCCATACAGGCTTAGTTCCAAATTCTTTCAGTGTTGCCATTGTAAATAAGGTTTGCAGAACATGTAGTTTATAAGCTTCTACCAACCCAACCATAAAATTTAGTAGGCAATCTTTCATCCACTTCTTATAAGGTTGGTAAGAGCTTAAACTACTTTATAATTATGTTATCACCCCAACCGATAATAGTTTTCTGTATCAAGTTTGCAGAAGTTTGTGACCAGTACCTTTTCAGATGTTTGTGGTTGTATAGGCTTAGTCCTTGGATCAGTCCTATTTGACGTGAAAGCTGACCTTTCTATGGGTCCTTGATTGGCAATTGGTACTGGTTGTTGTTGTTTTTGTTTTTTTAATACTCCAGTCACACTGAAGAGACCGGCGCCAGACCGACACCACGCCCTCGTTTCATAAAACTGATCAATAATTAGTAACAGTAATTGTTATAAGCTACTGAAATCATTGGATCTGACTGGCTGAGAGCAAATATGTCATAGAAATGAGGCAGTTGTTATTGATAACAAGTTTTATGAGACAGGGCCCAGATCGAACAAACAATTACATACACCGTATGGTCAAGATTCTGTCAATTTGGAGTCGGCTTGGCGATGTGACTGGGGCCGGTATGAAATGGTCCGACAACCCTGTTGTATTGTGGTCTAGTGGATAAGTCACCGGACTGCAGATCACAAGGTACGGGGTACGATTCCCTGCCACGGCACTAATGCCCTTTGGCAAGACATTAATCAACATTTGCCACACTCCACCCAGGTGAAGTAAATGGGTACAGCCAATAAATATTATGCCTCTATTAATATTGCGTTTAAATAGTGAACAGGTGAAGTTTGTCAACGCACTAGTTTTTTTTCCTTTTGCTTTTTTGCTTTTTTGCATACTGGGTAGTATTGTCAGTTACAAAACGGCTTTAATGGAGTTTGTTTGATAATCCTGTTCATGTAAAAAACTACTTCCGGAGAAACCAAAACAATATCACCATGAGAATAACCCATTAGAGATATTATCGTGAGAAAAGGACTTCTAATGTCGTTTTGTAGCGAATTCCCATTTTAGTATATAGCAACATTGCTACGCGACAATACTATATGTGAAGAGGCCACAAAGGCTACTTCAGATGGCAATACTAAACACAAATCATTAAGGTGTAAATAACTAATCTCAAACCAGTCCATGTATATATACCATTATAATTCATAATGTGCTGATCACAATATTTCTAATTGCCGGATGAATATTGCATCAAAATTGGTGCTATCAAAATCAATAATTAAATATTGATCATTTTCTTGGGCAATTTAAATTTGACGATAGAGTTTAACCAAGGAGGTACTAGGCAAACTTGCCTAGTACCTCCTTGGTTTAACAAGACAGGATTTTAATAAGAAAATTATTTCAAAAAATTGTATACCCATGTTCGGTATATTTGGCAAGGATATGTCTTTCAAGTGAAACTCATTTAATTCATTCTGAAAGGTCGATCATTATAGAAGAAAATATTTCTTATATATCATGGGATATTTTTATACCAACAAAATGCGAAAAAGAAAAAAAATGAAAATGACAAAGATCGCTTATGAACACAGATATCAACATAACAGAAGAACAGTTTTAATAATTTTTCATTATCATTTTTTATTTCTTCCAGTCTATAGCAACATCATGTCAGTGTTTACCATGTCGGTATCACAATATAATTACATATTTTGGATATCACAGCACCGTTACTGTGGCGGATCGGGGGAGGGGGCAGGCAAAGGCAGGAAACAGAAGGCAGACGCCCCATATATCGCCAAGGCACACGCCCTCTATTTCAAAATCATGCACCTGCTGTAGTAACTGGCGCGGTTCACAACTATAAAAAAAAAAATCACATTTTTTTTTTCCTTTTCCCCCTTCCGTTCACGAAACATATAGATATAACCTGTTTTGAAATTCATGACGTACAAGGAGTACGAATTGAAACAATAAAATGAAATTCCAAATGACTTCATATTATAAGTATTAAACATACTACTTGATATTTTTAGACAGAACTTTTTCTCTTCGCTGCAAAAAGAATGTGGGGATTCTTATCCAATTAGGATTACTTGATAAATCTAAATTTCAGAGAATGCTATTTTTTTTAAAGCATATAGTTTCTAGGTGTTTTTACGGATAACTTTGTCCAAGAAGCCACATATCTACGAAGTAAACAAATAATATTGCAAAAAATAAAGTTAATATTCATAAACTTCCTGTTTCTTCTAATTAATTTTCTTCGAAGTCTATACGTTCTCTTCAATTATCATCTTGAACTTTATTTGGGGTAATATATATCCGTCATTATATTAATAAACAAGCTTGCTGTTCTACAAATGAAAATAATTAATATTATTTGCGATGTGCGAACTAGAGCTCACGCTAATTCTTATTTCATTGAGATTTGAAAGTCACCAGTGCCACATATCAACAAAGAATTTTAATGTATAGATAAACCAAACCATTTGTAGTCTGTTTCATGATAGTTGTAAAATTCATTATTACTCTTCAATCACTTATTGCCGCTTTCTCTATTATGACTTAAATACTTTGATCAATTTTGTTGAATTATTCATGTTAGGTATTGTATGCTTTTAACAAATTCTTCATCTAGTTAATCATTTTTGGGAAATGCTACTGTAATTCAGCAATACTGTAATTTTAGTGCTATACCTGTATATAATTATAATTTACCAAAAAAAATAAAATAAAAAATAAAAAAGTTAATTTTTTTTGGTCCGCCCGCTCCATATGGCGTAACAACAGAGGAAACTGCAGGGGGTCGCTAGACGTGTGACGACATGTCATGTATACAGCTCCGAGTGCGTCTACACGATATGTCGTCATCAAATTTTCACCCCCGGGACCCTCGTCAGAAAAACCACCGGGGCTCAACATTCGGGACGCTGTTACTCATTCCACAGGAAACGGAATCTCATGAAGTTGGTTTCAATTTGTTCAGAAAATATATAGCTCCCTGTGGATGAATAAACGGTATATTTCAAAATTCGGTCAGGCTGAGGTCGTTAAGAGCGTTGGTCCAGTAAAATTAGATGCGTTGGATACCATTTGATTTCATTCTCCTGTTTAAGAGCACCGATATGACTACGATGTTGATGGTAAAGAATGCAACTACGACTCCAGTGATCATGAATACGATGGTGTAAGACTGGATCACGTCAAACATAGCTCCTGGATGAAAAGATAAGGCACACATCGTTCGTACTACTCTGTAGGACATACTGTACATTCTAAAATAAATTCTGTAAATTTTGAAGGTAACAAGCTGTGGGGTAAACTTTTACCCATTATTATTCTTACAGAGGATTTTGCAGCTGAAATATAAGTGTTGTTTTGTTGAGACACATATTTAACCTTGACCAACTTAAAAAGTTTGTTGAACTCGACCAATATTCTCTGGCGAGGAAGCAATATAATATGCAATAAAAAATCCTTCAAACGCACAAGGCTTAGTGAAGGCTTAGACAATGGATACGGACATCGAGATGCGTGTTAGAAATATTTGTTGTTTATAATTAGAATATGAAATGAAATTTCCTCCAGGTATTTTGTATGAGGGTGTGTCCAAGCTTGCTGGTTTTCATAGTGTCGCCATAAGTAGTCTACCATTTCGATAATTTAACTTTCATTTTTGGAGTACATTGGTATATACTCGACATGATAATGAGGTTTTGCAGAACGTGAAAATATTGGATTAACCACCACATCAAAAAAATACATCAGATCATTCCAAGTATGATCTGATATAAGTATATAATTTTTGAATAAAAAACGGCTAGAAATTAGAATATTTGATATTAGAATAATAATGATAATATTGGATGTCTTAATTCGGCCAATATTGAACTCGATATACAAACAATATTGGACTAGTCTCCGACTCGTCCAATATGTGGGAAATATCCTGTCCAATATTTTCTTGTGTTGACCTCAGGGCCATTTAATATTATATTATATTCATAGACATAATTATATATATATATATATATATATATATATATATTTGGTCAAATTTACCCAATATTGGGTAAAATTTTACCCAGCGTTTTTAGAATGTATATACATGTATTGATGTACATAATGTATATGTACATTTTAAAAACGCGGTTCCCTTTATATTATAGGAAGAACAACAGCAAACAGTATAAGCCTTGGGTGAAACTGTTACTGTGAAATGTCAATTTGAACTCCTGCCCCAAAGTTTGTTTGTGAATGATTTGGATGAATTCAGAATCTACGTCATAGAGAGTTTTTAAAATCACCAGTTTCACTTATCCTCATGATTAACAAAAATGAATGATTGGACAGATTCTCTGGGAATGTAATTCCGTTAGCAGACCCCAAAATACATTAATAAAAAACATATTTTCGCGACTGAACAAGTGAATTGATTTGTTATATATGCGTGATACTGAATACATTACCTGTAAGAAAACCTGCAGAAACCAAGGCAACACCATAAACAAAACATCTGAGTCCAAACCCGATGCTAAAATTGTTTTCATCTACCAAAGTTGACTTGAGGAAGTTTGCGTCGGCAGTGTCCATTACAAAGAAGCAGAGACCCTGAATAAATGCCAACACTGCACGGATTGTGAAAGATTCCCCGATGAAATCCAAGAAAAATGACAAACTAGTTATTAAACCAAGACTGAAGTAGACTGGGAACATGTTCACTTTCTTTGCGAGTAGAATGACGGCAATGGTTCGCCCTACGATGCCGCCTATTCCCCCGATTGAAGACAAAAAGACAGCTCGAGATGGAATGATACCTAACTGTTCTGCATGAGGCACTAGAAACAATGCCCAGGTATTGAAAGAGTAGGCATAGAAGAATGTTGCTGGAAGACACATCAAGAATAGCGCTTCTTTGTTTATGAACAGTTTGCAGCGAAATATAAAGGATGAGCATAAAGCATTGTTATTGTTATCATCTTCTTGAACTGACCTCGAATCATTAGCAAGGTCATCCACTTCACCAGGATCACCACTGCTGTTCATCAAAGGAACAATACTATCATCATACCTCTCCCCGTCACAGATTTCTTCTACAACACGTTGATTTTTAGTACATTTTTCTTTCTTGATAAATCTGCTTTCTGCAATAGGGGTGTGGTCTTTGACCTCGAAGATAGGTTTACGAAAGGCAGCTGCCCCCGCTACCATATGAAGCATGATTGCTCCGAGAATCATGAAGACTCCAGAATAACCATACGCTTCTAGGGATCGCTCGGCGATAACAGGTAGGAACATCACACCAGCTGTTGTGCCATATGATGCTATGGTGTTGATCAGAACAAAGTTCTCGGAGAAATACTCGTTTAGTAAGATTGAAACAGGTAGGTAGACAAGACCACGACCAAACCCTGTGAATATAAGAGATAATGAGATAGTACCTAATAGTGGATGGCAAAGCCCGTCAATATTACGCATGTTTGGCCCGCAGTTTACGGACGATAAAATAAACATGGATAAAAGAAACATTCTGACCCCGAGGGTCGTGGCGGCCATTTATCAAAATGGTGGTCGGAATCATGGCATTTACAAATACAGTCCAGATCCAAATAGGATTTCTCTATGTCATATAATGTGCGAGTCAATAAAAAGGAAACCCATGTTCAAATATCTTAAAAACCAAGCAAAATCTCTGAAATGTATTATAATATGGTATCATAACTGATAATGGTTGCTCACTAAAATGCGATAATGGATGACTGAGCACTGGCCATTTAAAAAAAAGCGTGTAAATGTCGTTTTTCCGAAGGTTCGTTTTTCCGAAGGTTCATAATTCCGAAGGTTCGTTATTCCGAAGGTTCGTTACTCCGAAGGTTCGTTTTTCCGAAGGTTCGTTTTTCCGAAGGTTCTTTTTTCCGAAAATGAAATAGGGTTCATAATTCCGAAGGTTCGTATTTCCGAAAATGAAAAAGGGTTCGTATTTCCGAAAATGAAAAAGGGTTCGTATTTCCGAAAATGAAATAGGGTTCGTATTTCCGAAAATGAAAAAGGGTTCGTATTTCCGAAAATGAAAAAAAGGTTGTAAATTCAGAGAATAAGCCAGTTCGGGGTTAGCGCATGGTACAAATGACCCCAAATATCCACAGATATTTTAGACATGGAGGGTCCCTTTATGTGCACTTCAGAAAAATAACTCTGGGAGTGATAGAGGTGCCTCATGAATAGCTTTTGTTTCCCCCTTTAAAAAGAATACTTCCACCTGGATATCATGGAATGCACCATTAGTGCATAATTGAATAATGATTACATGACATTCATGAGCACATATCGAATATTAGTGTCAGTGGGTTTTAGAATTTGTTACAGATGACCTTTATCTGCTCATGCTCAGATTGCATCTCCGAAGTGGCTTATACTGGCGTCAATCCATATTTCGGATAGGGAGGAGGGGAAAGATTCGTACTCAATAATCATAATAATGATGATAACAATTATAATAAAATCCAGAGAAATAGCCATTATATTTTCGTAATTCCAATCAATATTATCATTATTATTATTATGATTATTATTATTAGTATAATTATTATTATTATTATCATCATTATTGTTATTATTAATATTATCATTATTATCATTGTTCCTATTATAATAACCAATATTTGTGAGCGAGCGTAGAGAGCGAGCGCCTCAGGAATACATGTTTCATTTCTCATAAAATGATATTACTTCGGTGATTAAAATACATACTGATGTATTGCAGAAAGTGAATGATCGGATTCCGGATTAAATTTTCTACAACGAAATTGGCTTGAAGTTATTTATATAATGTATATACCGCTTTGGAAAATGAGACACACCAAAGTTCCAAGTAGATCTTTACAAGCAGAAAATGGCCACGTAATGTTTTTGAAAGGGGGAGCTGATGCCTATTGGCAGAATATCATACTCCCCGTTTCTACAATTTGCAAGCGAGCGAAGCGAGTTAGAAAAAAACATAAAACCCTTTTTTTTATTGTAATGGAAATGCAATTTCGCCATCAAAAGACAAATATAGAACATGTAATAATGAGCCATGAATAATATTACTTAACCCTGCTGCCGAATATGGAATATTTGGGCACTGGCACTCGCCCTAATGAAGGGCGTTCCCTGTCCCAAACTATTCCGTTTCTAAATCTTACGCGCTAGTGAGCAAGTAAAAAAAGGAGATATTGTCTATAGAATAATGATTTTGTTACCAGATAATCCAAACAACGATAACATTTTGAGTACCTTCCCGCCCACAGATAAGGATAGCCGACCATCTCGCTTCCCAAAATAAAAGGATGTTCGGGCACCATGCTGCTGGATTCCAGCGAGCCAAACATTGACACTTTATTATCTTTAAGATGTAATTACTTCGTCAACATTCAACATAAATTGTGATTAAAAATGTATACTATGAAAAGTGTATACTAAAAATAAGGTGGGGGCGTCCTGCATCCCTAGCCCTCAGAGCCATCTATTACAGAGTTTGGCCAACTCGGCTCCATGTAGGTAGCAATATGGCGCTTGTTGCTTTGTTAGGCAAGCACTAAACAAAGGAATATACGCCATGTTGTGCCCAAATAAACCGAGTTGGCCGAAGTCTGTAATATGGCTCTGTAGATGACTGTACAAGCCCTCCCCTCCGGTCCCCAAAACAACAACAGCAATAAAAACAACAACATAATATTACAGAGTTCATAAAGGAGTCACTGCTATGTTTAATAAATAGCCTGGCAAGTAGCACAACATATTATAACAAGCATATTATTGATACGTATAGGCTATAGGCCAATTTTACGATCATGACAAGGGAAATAAAAGAAGCAATAGTAGAGTAACCGGTGCAATATCTAAGTCTGGTCGCATAACTCCATCCAAAATGACATCGTCATCGTAATTCTGGGTAGTCCACTTCATAATAACAATTGTAATAATAATAATAACAATAATAACAACAACAACAATAATATTATCAATAATAAAAATTATAATACTGATAATATTAGTAATAATAATAATAAAAATGATAAAACAGATAATACTACTACTAATAATAATGATAATAATGATAAATATAATAATAACAATAATAATACAAATAATACTAGTAATAATAATAAATAAATGAATAGATACCATAAACAACCAAAGCCGAAGAAAGACGGATCGTAACAAGTTAAAGAAGGAGTCTTATCATCAGGCTGATATGATTATCATAAAAGGAAACAAAAGTAAAACCAAACTATAATGCAGAATATCTTAAACAATTTATGCAGCAGGGCAGACTGAAATCATTCAGCATGTTTTATAACCTTGCAAAAGTATTAACATTTCTTAAAACAAAATAAAATCTTAAATTGTAGAGGTAAATGAAATGCAGCATAGTATGCTGTAAGTAATGACCTTGCTTACACAACTATACAGCATTTTGTTTGCCGCATATCTGAAATGATCTATGACGCAGATAGTTTTCAAACACTTTACAATTCCAACAGTACTTTACAACAGCCGTGCAGCAGCTACTTCTTAAGAAAACCAAATTCAAGAAAAGAAAGATAACAAGTGAGCAACAACAAAAATGTTAAAGCCACTGCTATGTAGCACACCGCATCTGAAGAATAAAAATAACTCTTTATACTGGCATATTATGTGTAAGTATATAGGTCAGGTGCAATCGCTAATTGAATATAATAATGATTAAAAGCAACATACAACCAAATTTGAAGAATAGTGGATCAAAATGTTAAGTTTTCTTTCAGTCGGGCTAAAATAATTATCATACAGGGAATAATCCTAACTATGCCGCATAAATAGATTAAAATCATTGAACATGTTCTTTAACTTTGCCAAAATACCATCATTTCTAAACATGGATGAAAATCTTTCATTTTATACAGCTGCTTACAGCATAATAAATTTGTACAGATTCTAATGAATTGCTTCATTTTACTGCACAGTCTGCGTTTTTAACAGTTACAACCGCTGACCTGAAGTTTGAAATAACTTTTACAAGCATAACGAATTACAAAACACTAAAAGACATTGAGAGTAAAACAATCCTCATCGTAAAAAATAGAAATAAGGAATTACACATGGAGAAGAAAACATTCTGACCTAAATTAATGGCTTTTATCAACCAGTGCCCCGCCTTATAAGGAGTTGAAGCGATTTATTTGAAACAATCGCAAGTTAAAATCAATCGCAACTGTGTACTTAAAGGAGAATTAACCCCTGAGTACAAATTTACTTATATTGAAAGGTGTAGTATATTCCTACTTATTGGCCTAAATCATTTTCCAATAAGATATCAGAAAAGGGTATAATAAAGATATTCCAACACCCGGTATCGTCTACTACTCATTTACATGGGGGCTGCCATTTTCTTGCTGATTTGGATTTGTACATGAACCATTGAGAAATGTTCCGGTCAGGAAGATATTTTGAATCCAAGACCTAAATTGATTTTCTTCATTACCTAAAATCCCATATGTGACGAAAAATATAAAGTGGGTGTTTACATGATTTATAAAAATTAAATCTTTATAATGATACTTTTAAATTGTCTGGTTTTGCTTAACAAAAATCTATTTTCTTGGGTTTGCCAAACAGAGCAGAGCATAATATATGCAGCATGCATTCTGACTTTTCAAGTCCCATTATCCGAAAGCAGGTGAATGCATAGTTTGCCGCTATAGATGCTCAGGGAAGAAGCATCCATAAAATTTGAATTAATTTGCTCCGTCCATTGCGTCACAGTATCTAGAAAATAGATTTATATTAAGCGAATATCGATTTTCAACAGAAATATATAAGGAAATCTTCAGTTTAAAAATAAATTGACATATCTATTCTATATTTTAAATCTCAAATGGGTTTTTAATTTTGAAAAAGGCAATTGGGCATTTGGATTAAGAAAATCTTCTTGTACACATAAAAAAAATGGCAGCCCCCATGTATTGCTAGCAGACGATACATATTGCTAGCAGATGATAAATTTTGCTCAGAAAATCTTGATTCGTATCGATCTCGTATATTTTGACGCGAAG
The DNA here is from genome assembly GCA_025617745.1 of Heliocidaris erythrogramma. Lineage (NCBI taxonomy): Eukaryota > Metazoa > Echinodermata > Echinoidea > Camarodonta > Echinometridae > Heliocidaris > Heliocidaris erythrogramma. The sequence continues at coordinate 6,171,292 of CM046858.1, forward strand.
CCATATAGTCTAACAAGTAGGAATAAATAACACCTTTGAACACTATCGTCTTTATTGTTTGAGGTTAATTCTCCTTTAACATAGGCCTAGGCATAGGCGTACGAGAAGGGGGGCTGCTGCAGCCAACCCCCCTCCCCCGGATTTTGAAAGTGCCGATATTCCGGCAACTCACACCTCATATTCAGGGAGTGAGGTGCCCGAATATCCTCATATTCCAGTCATTATATGCCGAAATATGTTATTTTTATGATTTTTCACAACGGAAAGGCACAATTATTCGCGCGCTCGTAAATTAAAAAAAAGGAAAGTTGCTATCATATTTTTTACAACAAAAAGGCCATAGGTGCCGTAACAGGGATCAAACCCCCAACCTTCGCGTTTCCAGTCAAGCGCTGTAAACCGTTCGACTACGACACCTCCACACACGCACACACACACACACACACACACACACATAAACACTTATTCGATTTTTCTAATCTCGTCCTCTTATTTTCGTCTCTTTTCTCTTCTCTCCTCTTTTATAAACCTTCCCAGTTTTGTGTCTCCATTTCATTTTTTTATTCATTGCGGGGGTCGAAAAGAGATCCGCTTTTTGAAGATGGCAATTAAAACCATAATATCCTATCGTTACCCTAAATGTTCCCGCTAACAGTGGCGTAGCTAGAGTCTAGCCATTGTGGGAGCACTGGCACCATTGAGGGCACAAGTCTTTTGGAATAATCTTAAAGCTAATCTTAGACGCCGCTGGTGGAAGAGGGTTGGGGGGGGGGGGGGGGGGGGGGGGGTTGCCGGAAGGGGTCCAACCGTCTTCTTTCCTATTCCATTTTCTTTCTTTTTTTCTTATTTTTTCGCCATCCGATGAGGGAGGGGTGGGGGCGTGCCCTCCCCCCCCCCCCCCCGTTGCTACACCTCTGCTCCTGATGAATTCGCCTTTTTTACCAGGAATTATGAACCCTATTTCATTTTTCGGAAATACGAACCCTATTTCATTTTCGGAAATACGAACCTTATTTCATTTTCGGAAATACGAACCCTTTTTCATTTTCGGAAATACGAACCTTCGGAATTATGAACCCTTTTTCATTTTCGGAAATACGAACCTTCGGAAATATGAACCCTATTTCATTTTCGGAATTATGAACCTTCGGATAAACGAACCTTCGGATAAATGAACCTTCGGAATAACGAACCTTCGGAATAATGCAACAAAATTAATGTTCGGAATTACGAACCCTTTTTCATTTTCGGAATTATGAACCCCCAGGCATGGGAAATTAGTGTTTCGGAAATACGAACCTTCGGAAAAACGAACCTTCGGAAAAACGAGATGCCCCCCAAAAAGCATGTCAAAATCGTCTCCTGAATGGTGTTCAGGAGCAGTGGCGGATCTACATAGGGGGAAAACCGGCCCGTGCCCCCTCTTTTGAAACCCAACTGGCATACCTTCAGTACACAATGAAAAAAAAAAATATCATTTGCGGGTGCATTCATATGGAATAAAGGACCATTCAACCAACCTTGGGATGGGTTGACCATCCATTGATTTCATTCAAAACTTGGACAGAGGCAAATTTGACATGCAAGAAGAAAAATATTTATGTTCTGCTGTCCATGGTCGGATTTTATTGATCAAGGTGTCAAATTAAAGGAAACATGATAGGTTACAATGTATGTTTGATCATTGGTTTGTAGCTTCATGGTTTGATTAATAATTACAAGAATATTTAGTGTTAAATCTGGGTTTCTGCTTTTTATTGACTCACACTATATAATTGGTATAATTGGTCACAACCGGCCGTGCATCGATCTCTGGTCGACGACGGATTTCGCAGAAAATCCTTGCGTGGGACGCATGGGAGGCCTGCACGTTTTGTCCAAGCACGTAGGAGCACGCAAGACACTTAAGGAGGCTGTTGGAAATGTCCAACAAATCTCTGCGTGTGACTACGTGTTTTGATGAACGTACTAGACACGTGCAGTCAACGTACCTCTTGCACCGTGGCTTCTTGCGAACGTCGCACTTGCTTCTTGTGAAGGTGTCATGAAGCCCGTGGGCACTGTTCACTGCCATTCGAGGCCATGACGCGCATGCTTTAATTCCTCCACTTTGCCGAGCAGAGATACAGGGGCACGCCGTGCGGGCGTACTGTGAGCGATGGAGCTGAGCATAATTATACAAAAGGAATTTTCACTCGTAAATGGTCTATTCATTTAAAAAAGTTTTCTAACTCAAACTGGTAAGTTTAAAGTTGAAATTGGTAGAACTATCATTCCTCTTTCATTTGTGATATTTATCGTAAAAATCCGTTCAGTGGAGTAATTGGCAGTTTTCTACCGCACCTTTTCTGCTCATGAATATTCATAATTCTCGCCCCGGCGTGAGTATGAGTTCCGTAAAAGATGCCTTTTCTCACGGGCTGCGGACTGGCTGGTACACACAATCAAACGAACGTGCGCTCACACTGGCTGCGCTCTGAAATCTCTGACTTTGGTCTGATGTTTTCTTATAAAAACAAAAAACGCAAGCGAACTATTAACCAATTATATTTTTCTTTCAAACCTTCATGGAAAGATGAAAACTACAGCAAAAATGACTCTCCGGAACTATAAGAATTACGATGACGATAAAAACAACGACATGAAAAGCAAAAGTCCCTATCAGCGTTCAGAATTAGTTTGTTTCATGTACAAATTAGTAATATTGTTGTTAAAAAAAGGTGAATTTAAGACCAAAACGCGAGTCTCATAAACAACTTCATTGAAATTGAATAGATAGTCGTGGAAGTAGGGAATATCAGGTTCAATATATTATGGAACGAATGGGGTGTTGCAAGAGAGTTGCAATCAATTGCAAATCCCCCATTTGCAATTGATTGCAAATAATTATGATACATGTATTTTAAATGGAACTTGCAATCAATTGCAAGACTTGCGACTGATTTGGGGGATTTGCAATTGATTGCAACTTTCTTGCAACACCCCTAAGAAGAAGAGTCTGAAATAATTATGTACAGGGGCAGAATTTGCGGGGAAATCACACATTTTCAGCCTCTTTCCCTATATTACGCCATGCAGCGGCGCATGAAAAACGCGCGCGCGGTAAATTAGTTCTCCGAACGAATGATATGCGTCAGTTGCACGGTACACGGTACGGGGGATGTTCGCCTCCAGAGTTCTTGCAGGTAAGAGAGGGTAGGCCCTAAGTTTATGAGGAGGGTGCAAGACGCCCACGAGAAGGTACAGAAAGGTGCACGGCCGGTTGTGACCATGACAAACGAAGGCCCACAGCCGACCACAGCTGCGGACACGAGCCTGCAAAAATATGCACAGTCAGTTGTGAACATAGCTTTAGATGTTTAGGTTAATTTTTGGGGAATCGAGGGCCAGTGACCCGGTGTCATTAGGGTCCCGAATGGCACCTGTAACTAAGAATAGGCCTAGACCATAATACTACCATCGAACAGTATGAGATGTCGGGTGTCTGAATATTACCAAGGCAACACCAAGAGCAGTATAAGGCTACTTGGATAGGTATTGTTGGAGATGAAAGTCACATAATTATGATATCCAGACACCCCCCACTCATTACCCCCTATAAACATGGCATACCTGAGAGAGCCAGGGTGATACCAAGAGCAGTAAGGTTGGAGATAAGACCACATGTCACCATACACACCCCACTCATTACCGCTCCTAACATGGCAACCAGACGATAGTCCACCCTCTGAAGAACTAAGGAAACGAAGGGACCTGCAAACATTGAATTAGGCATGATTATGTACGAAGGGTTAGGGTGTGTGGGTGAGTGTGTGTGCGCACGCATGTGTGTGTATGCGTGTATGTAAGATGGGGGAGAAGTAAGTATGAAAAACTGAAGAAAGTGGTACAAACATATAATAAATGTTAAAATGCACTTTGTAGTAAAATGATATCTATCTATATATAAATTACACTAAGGATTTTGGGCCATTTTTTGGGTTCGAATAGGCGCCTCCGCTGGCTATTTCGGTCCCCACCTTTTGGTACCCACGGGCGGGGAATGGTTCTTAGATGGTTAGGAGGCACTTTTTAAGGGCTGACGTGCCGTCCATATTTCATAAATTCATTTCTAAACATTGAATTTCCGGAGGGAGTATTAATTCTGCCAACCCATGAAGCTGGTTTGTAGCTTCATGCCCAAACCATACCCTCTACCTGTGAAGGGAAGAAACCTCAATTGGTGTATTGCCAAAGAACAGCGTGACGTGTATACTCCAAGGCCATATCCGCATGTATGGCTTCAATGTATACGACGCAGCACACGTGTTATTCGTTCGCAGAGCGCACTTGCACATGTACAGGCATTGGCGGATCCAGGGGGGGGGGGGGGCACAGCCGGCCCGTGCCCCCCCCCCTTTTGGAAGAGAAGTATGATTTTTTACCATAGACGATCCGCCATTTTTGCGATTGTGCCCCCCCCCCCCCCCTTTTAGAGTGAAGACCTTTTTTTTTTTTTTTTTTTTTTGCTTGTCAGGGAATTATGGAGGGAAACTGGACCCCATAACCCCCTTACTAAGCGATTTTAGAAGGTTTGGCGAATTTTTTTTTTTCGTCCCTACCCCCCCCCCCTCCCCCCCCCCCCCCCCCCCCCCCCCCCCACTGAGCGACTTTTCGAGAAGCTGGCGAGACCAAAAAAATACGGGTCTACCTTTTCACAAACTTTCATTTTTGTGCCCCCTCTTTACTAAATCCTGGATCCGCCCCTGTGTACAGGTACTATGTTTCACGCACAGAGTTATATCATTTGTTGCTTCATGGTTACATACACCCAGTTTAGTGTGTTTGTAACTCTATGGTTTCAAGGCGGTCGCGGGGGGGGGGGGTAGATGTCTCATTGAGGCCGGTACGGTACATCATCCACGTGCAAATGGATAAAAAAGTGTACCTTTTCAGCAATAGGCGGTTACGCGGTTAGGGTATAAAAAAAAGGCAAAAATCAAGAAAAAGGGTATTAAATTCAGAGATGATAAGAAGAAGATCCGCGGAAGGGGGCCGGGGGGCCGGGGGGGGGGTATAGTTCGGTAATGTGTTCAAAATTAGGTCAATTTTTTTACGGTTCCACTTTGGCTAAAGAGTGGTCTATGATGATGATGTAATCCTCAAATAGGTATAGGATGTAAAATACCAAGCAAGACATAAAGTCGCCGTTAATGGTATAAAAATCAGAGATAGACGGATTTCCCTGTTTAGAGTATCAAACTGCCCCTACTGTAATCTGCTTTTTAATTGAGCAAGTGATTTACGCGGATGACGTACAGGTCTCAATGAGACCAGCAAGGTGGGAGAGAGATCACTTCCACCGCCCTGATGAGATACACCCCCCCCCCCCCCCCCGCGGTCGTCGCGATCGATTCTGATCGATTCAGGTCCCCGTAAACTGTTCTGCCTTTTATTTGTGAAAATTCGGCTCCTTTGCATCCTTTACAAGGGACCTGCCGCTAATTATGCATGTTATATTTTCATGGCCTTAATTTCTCTGAGTATTAAACCACGGAAACATGGCAAGATCAAATCGCTCCTTCTAGATTTACGCATGGATATACTACTCGAACATAATTATATCCATATCATTTAGTCTTCATCAAGATGATAATGTATTTTCTTCAGAACTCATGCAAGATTTGGATAAATAACACATACTCACATGTTGTAAATATTTCTTGGTAAAAAATTAACACTTTATCCTTTTTTTTTAAATTGACTTGATTATTGTGACAAATATACGGTACGCTGATTAATCATAAACATAGCTAGCGCCCGTAGATGTCAACGGGCTGCTTCTGCTAGTAAGTCTATATAATAGACTGGTACCAACAAATCTTTGAAAATAGGGTATAAGAGACAAGGAAATCATTAATTACATCCGTCATTAAATGAATATGCATAATTAATTGCTCCATTACGCATCATATGACGAGAAACAATTCCCAGAGATGGGATTTTCAGGGTGGGTGGTTTACTTTTGGAATCCAATAACTTACCTGAAAATAGCATGAGTGTATCGGGTATGCTGCAGATGAACCCTAAAGTGGCGTAAGTCCCGTTGAATCGTTTGACCATCTCAGGGAGGAGTACACCGAAAGACTTTGCGATACCAGCTCCCATCATATTTGTCACGAACTTGGATAGTAAGATGACGTAACCCCACTTCCAATTAGAGATCCTTGATGGGTCCATGTTTGAGTGACTTTGATTGTAAGGCTGAAATTATACACAAAAGACTTATCACATATAATTTAAATTGATGATCTTTCATTCGACAAATAAAAAACCTTTATATTTTGTCCAATGTACCTTCAAATAGGTGCCACACTCGATGAAACAATAATTGACCAGGAAGAAATCCTACAACAGGGCCATGTTTCATAAAACTTGTTATCAATAACTGCCTAATTTCTATGACAAATCTGATCTCAGCCAATCAGATGCAAGGATTTCAGGAGCTTATATATCAATTATTGCAACTTGTTATTGATAACAAAAAAAAAAAAAGAGTTGCCATTGATCCGGATTGATCGGAAGACTTCTAACCAATCGCAAACTTCATTTTTTATTCATTCATTCAAAAATATTTATGCAGGATCACGAGATCAGTAAGTTATATGACTTCTTTGCGATTCTAGGACAACTACCCCCCCCCCCCCCCGGGACAACTACCCCAGGACAATTTCCCCAGGAAAAATTACCCCCATAAAATGACGATTACCCTGATACCCCTCCCAACAAAATTTTAGCCCCCCGTACAACTATCCCTGAATCCGGGGGTAGTTGCATGTCTGGGGGGGGGGGGGGGGTTATTGTCCAGGGGGTAGTTGTCCGGGGTAGTTATCCTGGCGGTAATTGTCCTGGGGGCAGTTGGCCGGGGGGGGGGGGGTAATTGTCCTAGTGGGTAGTTGTCCGGATACGCTTCTTTACATCTCGGTCCTGATGTTTGAAATCATGACAATACCATCCTCAGAATCAATAGATACATTAAAATCAATAAGTAAATGGCAAAAAAAAAAACACAAAATGAATGGAGGTATCACAAAGTATGATAAATAAAACAAATAAAAAATGTAATCAAAAGCTTTCATTATGACAAACAAAATATATGACTATGATTAAAAACCTAAATTGATCAAGTATCATATAAGATAGGAAAGGCAAGTTAAAATACATAATTAAAGTGTTACGGCCCCTGGGGTCTTATTTTTAAAAATATTATTCTAGGCAAGTCTGATAAGCAGTTTGGATAAGTCGCAGTGAGGAAATCTATTCCCTTGACATTCTTAATGAGATGATTTATTTGGAAACAGAGAAGATGATAAACTGACATGAGGAAAACATAGCCAAATATTCTAAACATCGATGAAAATGTTTAAGAATATAAATTTAGTTGGTGGAAAAAACAATATTCCAAAGACAATTTTATTGAATTCCTTCGAATTAATCGTATAGGTAGCAGTGTTGTTGTGCTTTAAAATGCTCGGCCTTGGCCTTAAGGTGCCTTACATGCCTTAAGACGATTTTAAAGTCTTGACCTCGATCTTGGCTGCCTTGTCTTATAGCCTTGGTATCATCTCAAGAAACGCAAGGCATTTTCAAGGCATGTGGAATTTTGCTATTAACTTTGTGTAATTTGTAAATTTTACTGTTACAGAAAGTAGAAAGTTCTAAAGTTTGTTAAGATAAAACTTGAGCTTTTAAATCTTATACTGCATCATTTCATCAAAGCTTTTATTTCTAATTACCTGTATCAGTATATATATAGGCTATATAATTATATATATATATAAGAATAAAAAATAAGTGTCCTGCGTCGGTTGATGAAAAATACACAAAAGTCAATGATGAATAAGACAACCGTTAAGAGATGAAAGAATTCAAATTTTCGCCCATAGGGCTTCATCAGGAATGATGACTTTATTAAAAAAAAAAAATATATATATATATGTTTTTTTGTAAAGCGCGCGCATCCTCAGTCAGATCTCACAGAGAGACGGTTTCTAAGCAACCTATATCTGACTGATGATGCGCGCTAGAACTATAACTATTTCAATTATGTGTATGATACCTTATCATTTATTGTTCTCCTGAAGAAGACGCCAGGGAGCGCCGAAAATTTGAGTGTAAAAATAAAATTGGCCACAATGCATTACAAACGCTTTTAGCAGTTTTCTTTCAATTTGTTTGAGCCGATACGTGAAACCTTAACATGTTTATATATATATATATATATAATATACCAAGTGCAACTTTGTGCAACTCTTTATCTCTCTGAGGTGAAGTGAAACAGGGAAAAGATTTTACAAATATTTACATAGTTTACATAGTAAACTCGAAGTAAAAAAAAACAAACATACATCCGTATTCATTGGGTAGGCCTATATAATTATATCAGATCAGCGTTACAGACATTTCAGCCAGAATTGTGTACACGCAGCTGGCAAAATGAAAAATTAATTTTAACGTATTATTTCAGAATATGATCGGAAGATAATTTTACGCATTTTTTGTCATATTTAAAGTATTTAGGTACTCATGCAGACATCCTATAAAAACAGATCAGGGCCTACCACTATTATAGGATACGGATTCAATTCTTCAAATATGAACCATATTTTGGATGTGAAACTCCACGTTTTATGCGTCTGTTTGTGTTTGTGTGAACCTCAATCGTTATTTGATCCATTTTCCCGTCTTTCTCTCTTCATGTCCTGGCCGTGGCCTTGAGGGTCTGGGCTTTAACTACAACACTGTTATGTAGGCCTATAATATTTTCATTATTCTCTGCGGAACGACCAAAATTTATATCGTTGTAAAAGTAATATTATTGTATCCCAAATGCTAAACATGGATTTTTTTTAAAAATCCTTCAGGGATCTTTTTCTTTCTTACATTCTACTTTGATAATTATTTACATAGGCCTACTTTCCCGCCTATGTCAAATGGTGAAATGGCAGAACATTGAGCTTTTATGAAGAATTTTCTTTGAGAGTAGAGTTAGAATTAGAGCGATAAAGCCTATACTTACCATGCTTACTTTCCCTCTGCTAATGTCTAAATCGATGACATGAGGAAAATGTCCGGTCTAGAATACACGGTTTCTCGTCATGATCTTTTCTGCTTCGATATAAGCCTACATTCATGTGTGACGTAGCTTCAATCTGAGGAATGCCCGTACACGCCCGGGTTACACGACGAATATTTTCCTACGAAGATAACATGTATCTTCCAACATGTCCAATCATAATAGGCTTATACACATGATTATATGACTCGGAGTGATTAACAATGAATGAATGAATGAATGAATGAATGAAATGAACTTTATTTAAAAACCAAACATACATACATGGATCACTGTTATAATGCATAATGTTATAATGGTAATAAAGTGTATTCATGCGGTATACCTATTATTGACCTTTTCCTTTTCCATTCACGTGAGCAGTTCATATTTGTGGGTTTTTTCAGAGCCGGGAAGAATTTTCTTTTCAGCTTTAACAATTCTGCCTTTTCATAGTTATTGTATGTACATGTGCAGTCTCAGTTACCCATGACGTCACAAAGAGTTTCCTTGACCTAAGCCCTAGAAAAAAATTTACTAGACTAGCTCCTTTTAAAGGCCTATACAACCCTGGAAAAAATTAATAGACCAGCTCCTCTTAAAGGCCTATATGCATGATATGGGAAGTGTTGGCTATACAAGTATACATCGGTAAAGGAACTTTCAAACTATTTTTACTAGTTAACTCATAATCAGTGGTCGACTACTCCCTAAAACAAGTCAATTACCATTTACAATAACTAAAACCCACCGTACACTACACGACCCATTGCGATCCGATTTGGGAACTAAATTGCAATATCATGCTGGTGGCCTTATACCCCAAATTAGGCTCAAAGCAGTTTAAAATCGTAGACAATTGATCGTAGGACTGCTATGACGTCACTACGACTGGGAGCTGGTTTGGCCTTTCCTCCGACTAGAAAGCTCGCAATAAGCCGTTTCGTCGATTGTATTATCTCTATGACTATTCAGAACCTCAATCAAAAATATTTTACATATTTAAATGTGAATATTGAAGGTTATTACATTTGCTTCTTAAATCGGATCGCAGACTGATCGTAGGCCTATAGTGTGCGGTGGGCTTAACCCTTCGGACAATAACACAACCAGGGTAATTTACCCCAAGGACAAATTAACCCCTATAGGACTAGTGGCGCGGATCCAGGATTGAGTAACAGGGGGGCACACAAATGAACTGTATGTTGCATTATTGTTTGAACAGATTATTGACGGATGAGGAGGGAATTTCAAAGTAAAAGTTTTGATATCTTTTTCAACATATTGTTTAATATTTCGAGCAGGGGTGTCGATCCGTTCACAAGTGGGGGGGGGGGGGGGGGGGGGGGGGTGATCGGCGAGGGAGCGAAACCAGTGGCGTATCTAGGGATTATGGCGCCTGGGGCAAAAAATGAAGTTACGGCCCCCAAGTACCCAAACTTATCTACGTTTTAACCCTAAAAAAAAACGCAATTTCTTGGGCATTTTACAGAGGAAATTTTGCAATTGACCACGGCGCAATCGAGCGGTAGAGAAGCTCGAATTTTATACATTGATAAACGGTTTTCTATTCACTCACTTCTACAATCGGGAGCAAAACTAACGAAAACCCTATATAGGCTTAATTTGAGAAAGAGTCGAGAAATTCAGCAAGGCTACCTAAAGTTGAGATTTTTTTCAAAAGTTGAACCTTTGCAAATGCTTTTTTATACACTTTATCCTATATTGGGGGCGCAATATTTAGCAGGAGTCATATGAAACTTACATGATATAGCGAACATAGCAATTACATCTTTAATTTTTTCAAATTTTGAACCCCGACTGACAATACCATCAAAGGCCACCCCAAAGGTTCGATACTTTGACAGAACCGTTAACAGAACGCACGTGTAATTACCCTGATATTTTCCAGGGGTAAGTTTTGGAATAAATATCCTGGCAGTAATGGTCTGGGGAAAATCATCCAGGTAGTATGCCAGGTAGTATGGAGGGAAACTGGACCCCCATAACCCCACCACTGAGCGAATTTTGGAGGTCTGGCAAAAAGAAAAAAAATTGTTGCTACCCTCAATGAGCAACTTTTCGAGAGCTGACGAGACCAAAAATATACGGGTCTCCTTTTTCCAAAAGATGAAAAACCTGCATTTATGTGCCCCACCCCCCCCCCCTTATACAAAATCCTGGATCCGCCCCTGTGCCAGATTGTTTGGATAAACCATGTTGAATCCTCTAGAGGCAGTTTGTTCAGTTCTTGATGCAAAATTGCTAAATTTGATGATAGCACCCATGCCTTTTGACATGCTGTCCACAAAATTATATTTTTTTTTGGGGGGGGCACACCATTAAAAAAAGAAAGAGAGGGCACAGTTCATAAAACTTTATGACAAGCACATATAACAAACAAAATGAAAACCAGGGGGGGGGGCACATATTTGGGGTTGTGTAAGGTATACCACTTTGGTTCAAAGGGGGGGGGGGGGGGGGGGGATGGCACGTGCCAGTTGTGCTCTCCCTAAATTCGCCAGTGGTTATAAAATCACTTGTTCTAGTTGACAGGAAAAAAACAACTCGGTTGTACATGTATTTAAATGATGGCTATGTAGCAAAAACAATCTTACCAACTGCGCATTTCATTTCTCAATCAAACATATCTCTCGTGTTTCTCTCACAAATCTGTTTCCATGAGATGTTCTTCATGGAGGTAATTTACCTAGAAACATGCAACTTTCTTCTTTTGTTGAGTATTGTTCATGGTGTTGCTCATATGATTTCTGCTTCTGATTAATCTTCAACATAATTAATTCCTTGTGCATAATGTAATTCATGTTAATTCGTTGATATGCTTTCAGTAACTTCCTATGAAGGTTCTTTCCTCTCTGACTCTGGGAAATCGGCTTTGGGGTACTCCTCCTCTTCTTCATCCTTCCTTTTCTCCTTCTCCTTCTCCTTATTCTCCTACTTCTTCTCTTTTTTTATTCTTCATTGTGTACTTCATTGTGTACAAGTTTAAAACAATTTGATTGTGAGAGTACATGTACTTATCCTCACCTACATTGACTCCCTTACAAAAAAACACAAAAAACAAAACAAAGAAAACAACAAGCTAAGAATTTCAGGATTCTGTTGTCAACTATCAATGATAACTTCACAGAATTTAAAGTTGGGCAAGGTTTATCTGATTAATTTATTCAAAATACATGTCCATCATTGTTTATAAATCAACATTTACAATACAAGGTGCATGTATGTTCATTCGGATGATTCATGAGAAATCACTTCTTAAGCATCATATCTTGATAAAGATGTCTCATACAAAAATTTCATAAATTATTGTATAAACAGGTAGTATTACATTTTAAGTTGCACAATATGGAAATAAAAGGACAAGAGAGTTGAATGGAGGAAAAAGGAGAAAAGAGAAAGGAGAAGAAATTATTTACCATAATAAATAATACATTGACAGATTTTTATAGTGCTAGCACAGTGGTATGTCAGTAAGTATATACATGTAGTACTCATCAGTTTCAGAAATCAGAAAGTTTGATTTGTAACAGAAAACAAGATCTTATGACTTGCATCGCATACATGTATTCAACAGAAAATTCACATTTTTCTTAAAACATTTGTAAAGAAAGCTTAAATATGGTAGTTATCAATGGAAGAATTGAGGCACACCATTTACAAGCATGACTTAGTTCAGGGGAGCGTTTCATCAAACTTTTTGTCAGTGATTTATACCGACAACTGTTATAAGCTACTGAAATCCTTGCATCTGATTGGCTGAGAGCAAATTTGTCCGTAAAAATCACTGACAAAACGCTTGATGAAACGCTCCCGCAGAAGATAAAAAATACTGCGAGTAAATATCACATAAATGAAGTACACTGCATACACACTTCGTGAAAAAAAGGAAAAGAAAATGATTTGTTCTTATAAAATTAGCTTTTTATTTGAAGTACTCAAATCAATTTTCTTTCCTGATGAAGCCATACAGCATCAGAATATAATAATAATAATAATATTGGATATTTATATAGCGCTCATAGCCACCATGAATGTTGCTCAAGGCGCTCCAATATTACCATGGCTCTAGCTAGGCTACCGATTTCAGTGCTCACAGCATTCAAGGAATTAATTCCTGCCGGTACCCATTCAACACCTGGGTGGAGAGTGGCAAATGTAAATTAATGTCTTGCCAAAGAACAGTAGTGCCGCGCCGGGGTTCGAACCCATGACCTTCCCATCTCCAGTCAAGTGTTTAAACCACTCGACTACGACAGGATGAAATTTAAGGCAAGACAAAAAAAAAAAACATCCATTATTGTACCAGGGAATGTCTTCATAGTTTGTACAACAATTTGTACAAAATTTCCAATCCAATGTGTATGTGTTTCTTTCATTTTCTTCTGAGTTTATGCCCTTTTGGCTCTCAACAGAGGGGAAATAGATGTTATAACGTCATCCCGGTTCAGTGGCAGCATGTTTTGCCGAGGACCACACCCATCAGCAGCCTATGTGTGGGGCACCACATCAAACAGTGCAGCACTTCATTAACAAACATACTGGTCCAATGTTGTTACAATGTTACAATGCAGCTTGCTCAGATATCATCCAGACTTTCTTCTAATGTTGACAGAGACTGTAGTCTCTTGATCTCTTCTTGCCCTGCAGGCCCAAGATGACTTAGAACCTTATGATATGCTTGCCTGCATTTACAGAGAGAATCATATACGTGAACGTAATTAAAAATACCTCACTAGCAAATATATACCTTAAGCATACCTATAAACTTTTTATAATGGAAAAGTTTTTTTTTAATGGAAGTAGTACGTAGTCGCATATATGTATTGGTGTACATGTTCTAGTTTTATTTGCTTTGTGTGAAGAAATACAAATGAAATAAATTGTACATCAACATCAATATATTGGTGCAATGTGTTCAAACAAAACACTTTTTTTGTTTTTGTTTTATTTGTTTTGTTTTGTTAACCCTAATCAGGCCGGGATATTTTGGCTATGCCACAGCCAGGGGCGGATTCTGCCCCCCCAGAGATCTTGACTGCGCGATCGCGCTGAAAATTGGCACACACTTCGCCACAACGTAATTTACAAAACCGTATTGTTCAATGCTCCGAAATAATTTCACATCAATTAATTATGCTAATTTATGCATGAAATCAGAACTTTGCTCTAAATCATTAAATAAAGCTCCAAAAAGCTAATTTCTGGTCTAGACACTCTTTCCAGTATTCTTAGCAAATATACTTGAAAAAAAAACTACTGCTCTACGATGCTCATATTCTTCAATCAAACTTACCTGAGTACTGTATCAACTCCTACTGCTCTACGATGTTCACATTCTTCGATCAGTCTGGATGCATCCGGGATGAGTTTGATGACAAGCTTAGGATGTAAGACAGCGAGAGATTCCAGTCTTCCTAGCGATGCCTTACGATGATGATGGATTTGACGCGACAAGAAGCTTCTTACCACACTCACCAACTCCAGTCTGAAAAGGAAAACAAAGGCCGGTATTCATTAATGATAAACACATAGTAACCACGGTCCAGGTAAAGTAAGTTCACTGTGCATTGTATCTGTATGGAGAGCCAATCGTCAACATTTTCATTCTGTAAAACTTACTGTAATTATTAAAGTAAATGAACAAAGGGAGGAAACAAAAAAACATGTCATTTTTAAATTAGTTTCTCGTTTTCATTTCATGACTAGATTAATTTTGATTTCTTCCATTTTGCTACAGAATTACAGAAATTTGTACAGAATAAATACAGACACTCTGTACTCCATAATTCAGCACCTCAGTCTAGTTCCCGCATGACAAGGTGAACGGCCTCAAAAAAATGCTGTGGCAAAAATGAATGATGGTCCCACTTACTCGAGTTCTTGTGGAGTTTCAGTCTTGCAGGCATTCATCATCTGGGTCAGGATCTGTGACATTTGACCTTTGACCGATGAAGAGTCACACAGCAACATGAAATCCAGAACAGTACCAAGCAGAACAACTGTGTCCCTGATATACAGATGTGACATACAAATACATTGTTTAATGTTATCATTCTTGAGAGGACTAAGTTCAATGAAAATCCAAATTCTTGAATAGGAAATGATGATGATGATGACGACGATGATGATGATGATGATGAGGATGATGAATATGGATGATGATGAATATGGATGAAGATAAATATGGATGAAGATAAATATGGATGAAGATAAAGATGGATGAAGATAATGATGGATAAAGGTGATGATGATCAATGTCTTGTTTAACCAGGGTAGCCTCATCAGCATTAACGCTGTTCTTCCTGAACAGAAATGAATGAATATTAAAAATTGCCCCCACCCCACCCCCCCCCCCCAAAAAAAAGCCAGATTTGAACACAAAAATACATGTGTGTGTGGAAATAAATTTCACTCTGTATTGCCAATTTAGAGACTTAAATGCTTATTTTAAATTAAATTGTTCTTATTCGTGAAGGGCACATTGCACTGCATCAAAAATGGATTCAACATTTTCTGGGATTTTAGCTCTTTCTGTTCATGTATTATGTGTAATCCATAGCATTCTGTAACAAAAGATAATGCAAAAACATCACCAAAACGTGGCATTATTTTGAGAAAAGTATATACCTGGTTATCTGTGCCATGCTTGTAGTCCTGTGCATTAGCTCTTGAACGAAGGCAATAGCTTGGGAGGTGTGTGGACCTACTTGCGATGGATTGCCAGACAGGAACCGGTCCTTGAATTCACTCAGTATAAACCTCCTCAGTGTGCTAAATATGTGTAGTTAAAAATAAATTAACCCCTCGTTCATATGAAGTCTATTTTCGACAATGTCATTATCATGTAAATACAGTGGACACTTGTTATAATGAGCTCCGATATAACAAGATTCCTAATATAGGTCTTTATTTTTATAATAATAATAATATGTCTCGTTTACCCAAGGTAGCCTCATCAGTACTAAATGCTCTTCTCCCCCTGAGGGCCCTGCATATTATTACACCGGCTTTAGCATGGCAACCGTAGCCCTCAGTGCTTCAAGAAATAAATCCTACCAGGTACGCACTTACTACACCTGGGTCGAGTGTGGCAAATGTAGATGAATGTCTTGCCAAAGGGCATTAGTGCCGTGGCAGGGAATCGAACCCCGTACCTTGTGATCTGCACTCCGGTGACTTATCCATTAGACCACAACACCTCTACCTTTACTCTAATACAAGGAGATTCCTGATATATCAAGGTAATTTTCATGATCCCAAGGGCCTCGTTATACCGAGTTTCCACTGTACATGAATAAACATAACATCATGGCATGAATGCCTTCAGTATAAACCTCCTGAGTGTGCTACAGAGTTACAGGAAAATCAACCAATTTATAATTTATACCATTTATTATCAACTCTGCTATTCAAAGGTGATCTCGAGTTCTGGTAATGAGAAAAAAATAAATTTTCACTGAATCTAACAAAATTTGTAATAAACGTCGGTCGTTTCTACTCTTAAGCCCCACTTGCCACTTACACTGTGCAAAAAAAGAAAGTGGACACTCTTTATTGTTCCAAATTTTCATTTAAACTGTCAATAAAATATAATAAAATACATATTAAGTTTAAAAAAATCAACACTCTACCAACATCAATTAAGATCAAGTTTTGAACTTTCATGCTTGGATGGGCACATTCATTTAACTGTTAGAAGGTCTGATTAAAAAAATTGCAATAATGGAGCAAGTAGCCATTCAAATGCCAATGAACAAATCTCTAAGACATTCTTGCTCAACAATGAAAACAGAAAAATGAGAAACGGTGAGGAGGATTGAGCTCTGAATGTTAACTGTAGTCTCAGGACTGATTGGTTTTGACAAGCACAACTACAAATTCAACTGTCTCTCATGATTTTTGTTTTGACTCTCCAAGATGGAAATGCTCATCAACATTTGTATGGCTACTTGCCCTAAATTTGCAATATTCTTTATCAGACCTTCTAACGGTTAAATGAATGTGTCCATCCCAGCGTGAAAGTTCAAAACTTGATCTTAATGGATGTTGGTAGAGTATTAACTTTTCTTTAATTTTATATATATTTCATTATATCATATTGATGGTTTAAAGGAAATCTTAGAACAATAAAGAGTGTCCACTTTCTATTTTGCTGAGTTTATTATGACGTAAAATGGTGGCTATGGTAGTTCTTGATGCGATTTACGGCATCATGCCTGAATGTACGCTGCCTAAATAGTATGTGTTCAATGGTGAATGAATAACACACATGATATAAACCACGAACCTGTATTTAGGATCCACATGAACCTTGAAGGTAGAACTCAATGCTCTCTGTAATAGAGACAAAACGTTAATATATATTAGCGAAGTGAAAAATGAGCAAAGAAAACGGGATTCCAGCGGGACTTGAACCCGAGACCTCCTGATTGCTAGACCGGCGCTCTACCGACTGAGCTATGGAATACCCCAGTACGTGTTCGTCCCAGAAACCCCATAGTTTTCAATCCGGAGGTCTCGGGTTCAAGTCCCGCAGGAATCCTGTTTTCTTTGCTCATTTTTCACTTCATTATATATTTCTGGTCAGTTTCCCCTACTCGAATTTATTAAATATACAAAAAGCTGCATCACCTAACCGTGATCCCACGCATTTATCCCCAAGTTGATTACGATCCTTCGGGTTTATGTCTGGTTTCTATAGCGAGCATTGAAAACTATGGGGTTTCTGGGACGAACACGTACTGGGGTATTCCATAGCTCAGTCGGTAGAGCGCCGGTCTAGCAATCCGGAGGTCTCGGGTTCAAGTCCCGCTGGAATCCTGTTTTCTTTGCTCATTTTTCACTTCATTATATATTTCTGGTCAGTTTCCCCTACTCGAATTTATTAAAAATATACAAAAAGCTGCATCACCTAACCGTGATCCCACGCATTTATCCCCAAGTTGATTACGATCCTTCGGGTTTATGTCTGGTTTCTATAGCTTCTGACCACACGAGCATTGAAAACTATGGGGTTTCTGGGACGAACACGTACTGGGGTATTCCATAGCTCAGTCGGTAGAGCGCCGGTCTAGCAATCCGGAGGTCTCGGGTTCAAGTCCCGCTGGAATCCCGTTTTCTTTGCTCATTTTTCACTTCATTATATATTTCTGGTCAGTTTCCCCTACTCAAATTTATTAAAAATTTATATTAGCGTTAACATTTAACTTGCTTTGGTTGACCGATGGAACAAACAGGGGACTGATACAGTCGACTTATGGCACATGTACAGAGTATAGAGCCATGGATAAAATTATTAGACCCGGGGGGTGTTTCACGAAGAGTTAAGTTTTACTAACAGTCACACTTAAATTCCTAGTCTGCGGTATATGACGCATCACCGCATTGGTCAGATCATGCTTAGGAGACGCGCGCTATTGGGTAATCTACCAATGAGATTACGTGTTTAATACCGTATGCGCATTGGCAATTACGCATGACTTTAAGTCAAACTTAACTCTTTGTGAAACACCCCCCAAGAATGGTGACCGATTAAGCCCGAGTCATATAGAATATTTCATAATCTGGGATTCGACGGCTTTGATTCGATCGAATACCGGTGCATCAATAAATGATGGGCGGTGAAAACAGAGTTGCACGCAGTGCATGCACCATGCACCGGTGACCGGTCCGCTGGCATCGCGGGCATATGTATGGGGCTCTCGCTGCTCGACATTAACGATAGCCCGCTAGCCAATGGCTAGTAAAAATCACGACGGACTAGCCAAAATCTTAAGTTTCTAGTCCGTATGGCTAGCCAAAATATCACTCTAGTGTCGCACGAAGCGATGCTCATTGTCGACACATCCGACAATGATTCAAATTCAAAGAATTAATAATCTTACTTTGTCTTTGGAGAGCTGAATGGAACACGTTTGTTCGATGCAAAAAAAAAAAATTTCCAAGAAGTAATTGCCAATTTGATGAGAGTGTGATATAGATATTGTGAATTAAGTAGGAACACTCGTACTCATGCCCGTATTTATCATGTTCAGTTATACAATTGTCAAATTGACAATGCAGAGAGAGTGCAAGAATATTATCGTAAACTTCAGTTCGTAACGACAAAACGATTTTTCCATAGAGAAAGCACAGGTAAAGCGCGACGTCCTCCGCGAGCGAATTAGCGAAAGTTAGCCAACAGTTTGAACTTTGAAGTCGCCTTCACGTTCTCTGCTAGTATATATGCTGTACGTTACGGAGTTTCTTTTTTTATTTGCTTTTTTTCATGGTGGCTACGGTAGTCAAAAATCTGGCGGACTACAAATCGATGCACCGGATTTGCCAAAACGTATTCAGGATTCGATGTCTTCGATCGAACACCGGCTAACCAATCAATTTGACTCAGGCTTATTACCGATAGTGTTATTTTTGTGGTAAGAGGAAATAAAATATCATAAAAGCAAGGTATAATTACTGGAATTTGGTATTCATTCAAAGAAATACAAACACGAATCACTTTTATAATTTTGTTTGCATATTATAGTACCCTTGTTACAGAAGCTTGGTCTAATAATTTTTTCCAGGGCTGTATGTATCATAGACTTGTGACAATGTGACAATGTGACAATCCCAGGTTTTGATCCATAGCAAATAGAGAGGTAACAGTATGGTCATTCTACAAAACGTAACCACCAAAACAGGGTTATTTATTCAAAATACATTTACCATGTCTACCCATATCTATATAAAGCAGGGCTACATTTTAAAACTTTTACAAGAAACTGGCTCACAATAGTTTCACAGGTTTTAAAATATTTTCACAGCTTTCCTTTCAAGAAAATGTTGTGGAATGCCTGACATGGCAACATCCATCAAATTACTAAAAAAATCAAAGGTGGGCTTCTTAAAACAAAAAAAAATGTGCTGTTGCCTAATAAGCAATGCTTTATTGCTCCTTTCTGCAAGTTTTTACAGGCCTAGAATGACAATATGCTTCACTGTTTTACATACCAGAAGAGGATGCAGACCTTCTCCAAACCCAGATGAAGAGAGTTTCTAAATCAAGATAACAACAACAAGAACAAGACGTTAGAAACTATGTTGCTTCAGAGCTAACTAATATGGACTCAATCCAATTACTCAACAGAAAACAATGAATAAATGTTTAGTACTACAGAATCGGAAAATGGCGTTGAAGAGAGACATACTGAAGCTTTTCGTTTTGCACTCATCGGAGTATACCGCAAGAATGAACAAAAAGCTGAAATTGAACAATATACCGGAAACTAAAGGAACAAAGCGCGTAAAATATTAAACAGATTTTGATTGGCTGCCTGAACATTAAAGGAAATTAGGCTTATTGCCAGCCGGCTTTTTGTGCATTCTTGCGGTATACTCCGATGAGTGCAAGCTTCAGTATGTCTCTCTTCAACAATGAATAAATGAGATTAGGTACTGCAACAACACATAACCAGTATGGCAAGGACATTGATCAATTTTGATCCTAATCTGAAGTTAAAAATGGTAGAGTAGAGTTGAAGATGTACATGTATAAGTGACCAAAACAATGTGATGTAACACTCTTTACCGACCATGCTCAATGCTAATTATTTTGTTTTTATTCCAAAAACATTATTTTAATACACTTTACGCAAACAACACATGAGCATCATTTGAATAAATCTATATAACCACCTGGAGAAAGTTTTATACAGTTTCTTGGATTTGTTACATCAAACTCCAGGGCAAGCACATTTCATTACAGTAAGTCCACTGGCATTTCATGAATAGATTAATTTTGTTCATTCATTTTGTTACAGAATTCCAGCATTTGTACAGAATAAAGAGATTGACACTTGTGCTTAATAAATCAGTGCACGAAGTCAAACCAGGTTTAACATTCTCCGCTTTTATGAATATGAGCTGATTACTCACCACTTTGTATCTGATGAAGTAATGACAGGTGATTTCTTTCAGCTTTCTCTGGATGTACGAATCTCTTGAAACATCATGGAGACCAATGCCTTCCACAAACTGATGGCAAGAAGAAATAAACTAGTCAAGACATGAAGATTCTGATCTATATGACTTGGTTTTTGTCAGCTGTTTAAGTGAAAGTGAAAGTATTTATAACCATCCTAATCCTCCTTTTCCTCATCGACATCGCCATCCTCCTCCCCCTCCCCTCCTAATCAACAGCATCACCATGCTCCTCCTCCTGCTCCTGCTCCTCACCATCACTTCTACCACCTGACCACCACCACCACAATCATCATCATCAGTCACACCATCATCATCATCATCATCATCAGTCACCACCATCATCATCATCATCATCTTCATCATCACCATGGTGATCTTACCAGATGCAATGTCTCTCTGATGGAGCTGTGCTGATTTGCTGGAAGAGGTTTCTTCAGGTTGAAGACTCCAGGAAAGAGAATCAGTTCTGTCAGTATTCCTGGCAGTTGGGATTGCGAAGACCCCTAAAATTCAAACAATAACACTAAGATTACAGATACATGTATATACTGTTACAGAACCTGTGATGTGCATTTTTGGGGGGCTGATGCGACGTTTATGCCGATTGTAAAGAGACAATACTATTCTCCTGTGTATCAATTATTATAGCAAGCATCTTAGTAACTGGATACGCTTTGGATTCTGAGCAAGGGCATAAATGTAACTTAAAACGTGGGAAAGACGCAAATGACAAAATTATTCAAAATCATAATTTCATTGCAGAGAGGCAGAACCAAAATATTAGGATGTAGAATTATTATTTACCTTTCACAATTGAAGGTTTTCGGTAACACCATGTGGGAGCCCCTGTGAAAAGGCTGTTGATACATTCTTTCATGAAAAAATAACCCACTTATGGGGCTTTGAGAGGAATTTTGGAAAAGTGAAAGGAAAGAGATGATAATGGAATGAAATTAACAGGAGTTACTCTCCTGACGATGAACGGAGCACATTGTTCGAAACGCGTCGAGACAGATTCTGAAACTCTCTTTCAGAATTACTCTAAAGAGGAATACAAACAGTTTTTTTCAAAACTACACTCTCCAAACTTCTGTGACCTGCTCACAACTTTCCTGATCTTGATCACTCTTTCCTCTTTCCATTTCAATTAATTTTTGGTGTATAAACACCGAAAACAAAAAACCCAAAATAGTCTTGGTAAGTGTTTAATTTAATTTCATTCCATTATCGTCTCTTTCCTTTCACTTTTCCAGAATTTCTCTAAACGTCCCATAAGTGGGTTATTTTTTCACGAAAGAATGTATCAACAGCCTTTTCACAGAGGTTCCTACAGGGTGTTACCGAAGCCTTCAATTGTGAATACTCACTCACTCAGTAGAGACTAACAATTTTCCTCTTTGCATCTTTCCTGTGGCTTTACGTGCCATTACATTTTGCTAAGCTACATAAAGTCCCCAATGTTTCATCTAAAACTGCACTGGTTTGAAGATGGCCTTTATATTGGAGATATAGATGATTTTGAGTGTTGCTTATAACAAATATTTAATCTTTTGCATTTGTGAGATGGAAATACTCTTTAATTTAGCGAAAGATGCAGCATTCCGTTGAACTAAGCTATGCTTTGCATAGAACAGTAGTGTCTTTCATCTCATGAAATGGTTTAACCACCTCCCTAATAACCAATAAATATTTATATATCATGAAATAATGTTCACAGACATGCAGAATATAAACTAACCTGTGAGTAGAGTACATTCCCACAATACTTGACTGCATGACCCACTACTACATACATCCGGTTCATCTCTTCTAGTGACCTTTGACCTCGGATCTGAGTTCGTACCAGCGCTACTAGGTCACCCAGGTATTGCAGTGCTATGCTTCGACGTTTCAGCTTCTCTTGGTAAGTCTGTATGGATTCAGTCATAACATGGTCCAAATGACCTTTCTCAATTTTATTTAAATTTTGATTCATTCATCTATGCAAATATGCAGACACACAAACAAATATGATTTATGTATCTAGAAGTACCGTATTTTCCGGAATATAAACCGCAGGTTTTTCCTTCTGGAAAATCTCCCAAAAAGGAGGGGCGGTTAGTACACGGATATAAGGAAATTAATCATTACAAAACCCAACATTTTGACCAGATTTCTCAGTCTAACGATTGTCAATCATTTTTTAATGTCGTCTCTACTTTTCTTTGTCAAGATGATGAAATAAAAATTCACTTTTTTTATGCCTCCGCCCACCGAAGGTGGGTGCCGGAGGCATTATGTTTTCGGGTTGTCCGTACGTCCCACTTCTCATTACCGCGATATCTGAAGAATCATTTGAGGTAGGAACTTCAAACTTGGTACTAGTATGTATCCCCATATGAAGATGAACTGATTCGATTTTGGGGTAAGTAGGTCAAAGGTCAGAGGTCACAGAGGTCAATTTACCTGAAATTACATAAGAATTCTTGGTTTTTAGCACCGTTACCACGATATCTCAAGAACTGTTTGAGGTAAGAACTTCAAACTTGGTACTAGTATGTTTCCCTATACAAAGATGAACTGATTAGATTTTGGGGTAAGGAGGTTATTACTCTGACTCTGGATGAGCTGTGCTAAATTGCTGCATTTAATAAAAGCAGTTTTAGTATAAATAACATTCATTTTGTTTAGGATGCACAGTGGTGTGAGGTATAAATTAACCAAGAGAGAACAATTAACCTGTTACTATATTATGTTTGTTTAATACATTTAAATATTGCAAGGTTGTTCTTGGAATAGTGTGGTTTAGTGAACTAGGTGAATTTATTGTGGCAGAAGTATTTAAAGGTGGTTAGTTTGTTTTATATGGAGGAGATTTTCTTAAAAATATTGGAATTTAACCCTCTTTATTAGGGACGAGCTGGGCTCGTCGGTAACCCTCGTTGGTACCCCTCGTCGGTACCTCGTTGGTCCATCGTGGACACGACTCAGCACTCAACTACTCTACCCACCAAGCAGGCCGGATCACCACTCAGAATCTACTCGTGAAATATGAACTCGATCGCACGTTGCATGGACTGAAACGTCAGGTCGTCCTGAATTAGCGAGCCAGAGTTCAACTCTTACACCCCATTTATAAGGTGCTATTCAACCATATCTTTTGTTAGGATGAGACCCCTATTCTGCCACACTACAGTTTAATCTGTTACATTATGTGTTCAAAGAAGATGTCATACTGTTTTGGAATAACATTTGGCCTTTAAAACATTTAGGTATTTAATCAAGTATTTGTTAACAAAAGTCACCTAGAAGCAATATAATTTAATACACTGCATTGTATGCAAGCATCCACCTGTATTTATTTTTGTTCTAAAGAAGTATACATGTATATCAATGTAATGACTTGAATTTATTTTTGAAGTTTGAAGCTCTAATTAAAAGCTTATCAAACCTTTTATCTTGTGTGAAGTCACCTTATTTTTGTTGCCTATACACATTACACAACACCAGAATCAAACCTATCGTTAGCCTGGTAATCTACAGTACCTAGAGCTGACAAAGATGAACTGATTAGATTTTGGGGTAAGTAGGTCAAAGGTCAGAGGTCACAGCTGGTCAATTTACATAAAATTACATGAAATTACTGGTTTTTAGCCTTGTTATCAAATATTTCTAGAAGAGTTTGAGCCATGAACTGAATTTAGGCGGAGGCATATAGCAGACGCAGTCGCATTCATCTTGTTGCATCATGTATCTCTCTTTGTCGTCGTTATTTTTCGCGTTATGCTTCAACAGAATCAGCGCGAGTAGCGGGCACACAGTCAGTGTCAAATCAAGTGTCAAAAGTTGGGGGTGCGGTTTATAATCGGCCGCGGTTTATAATGCGGAAAGTACAGTACATAGATAGACACACACAAAGCTTAATGCATTTGAAGTTATACACAGTTTTCAAAACAATCTTAGATGTCACATTATACATCTCACCCAGTAGGAAAATATTGGTATAAATTTACAAGGAAAGTTATAAAAGAAGTTCAAAAGCTATTGATTTGTTTATGTGCTCACAATAAACTTATAATACTCATTTAGTGACGTTTAAGATGCACCATTGTTAAGCTGCCATTATTTCACTCAAAGCATTAAGGTTTTAATATCTGGACATGTACTTTAAAATTTCACACATACCGGGAAATTTCAAGCTATGACATTTATACTGCATACTACAATTAACAACAAAAAGACTGCCAAAGAAATTCTGTACTACATGTACAACAGCTGAGGTAAACAATAATTATAGAGGATGTTTTATGTCATCACTATCTTTGGGTGTAATACATGTGCAATGCCACCCCGGTGCTTTTTTGTGCATGTACATGTATTGTTTTCTTTCAGCAAGTTTTTAAAGAATACTATAATCATTTGATGCACCATGCAATACCCGGGGTACTGCTTTGCTGGGTGCCATATTGTGTCCACTAATATTATAGCCCTGTAAAGCCAGATGGGGCTGCCGTGAAGAAAGTGCGAAACATGTATGAAGACGAGTTTTGAGATGCGTTTTTAGCACTGGAGGTGATTTATTACTGTCAGAGATTATCAAATTTTGTCGGGGATGCAAAGAGAGATAAAATGAAAAATAACTAGAAATGTGCATTCCTCGTGCCGCGCAATGCGAAATGTATCCCCCGGCGCTGGCAGCGATTTGAAGGAGGGACAAAGACCCTCCCCCATCCCCACCCTCAAACAAAAGGATGGTGTAGAAATTGCCGCCAGTGGCCCGGAATATTGTCAACACCAGGAGCAGCATTACCAAAACGATTTGTGTAGATTAGAGTATAATGCATTTTTATAGAAAATTCAGAAGAAATATGACCTCAGAGCGCACATAAGACATCCACTAAAATATGACCTTTGATCCTATGAAAGACGGAACACTAGAGGCAGCATCACCAAAAACTGTAGAGGTGTAATCTATAATGGACCTACATACAAAATTTGAATGAAATCCGTCAAGAAATGCAGAAGTAAGAGTGCACAAAAGGGACAAATGAGCTTTGACCCTATAAAGGACGGAACAATGAGGGCAGCATCACCAAACAGTAAAGATGTGTAGATTATACCAAGATACATCTCCATACAAAATTTGAAAGAAATCCATCAAGAAATGTGGCCTGCAGAGTGAACTCACGCCATCCCTCCAAGTATGACCTTTGACCCTATAAAAGACGGGACACTGGTGGCAGCATCACCAAAAACTACAGGTTTTTAGATTACACCAAGGGACACCTTCATGCAAAATTTGAACGAAATCCGTCACGAAATGCAGAAGTAAGAGTGCAAGAAATGGAAAAATGACCTTTGACCCTATAAAGGACGGAACAATGAGGGCAGCATCACCAAAAATTAAATATGTGTAGATTATACCAAGATACATCTCCATACAAAATTTGAATGAAATCCGTCAAGAAATGCAGAAGTAAGAGTGCACAAAAGGGACAAATGAGCTTTGACCCTATAAAGGACGGAACAATGAGGGCAGCATCACCAAACAGTAAAGATGTGTAGATTATACCAAGATACATCTCCATACAAAATTTGAAAGAAATCCATCAAGAAATGTGGCCTGCAGAGTGAACTCACGCCATCCCTTGAAGTATGACCTTTGACCCTATAAAAGACGGGACACTGGTGGCAGCATCACCAAAAACTACAGGTTTTTAGATTACACCAAGGGACACCTTCATGCAAAATTTGAACGAAATCCGTCAAGAAATGCAGAAGTAAGAGTGCAAGAAATGGAAAAATGACCTTTGACCCTATAAAGGACGGAACAATGAGGGCAGCATCACGAAAAATTAAACATGTGTAGATTATACCAAGATACATCTCCATACAAAATTTGAACAAAATCCATTGAGAAATGTGGCCTGCAGAGTGCACTCACGACATGTCCTGAAGTATGACCTTTGACCCTATAAAAGACGGGACACTGGTGGCAGCATCACCAAACACTATAGGTTTTTAAATTACACCAAGAGACACCTTCATGTAAAATTTGAACAAAATCCGTTGAGAAATGTGACCGCCAGAGCGCACACAAGAGTACACACAAGACATCTATCAAAATATGACCTTTGACCCTATAAAAGACGGAACACTGGGGGCAGCATCACCAAAATCTATAGGGTTCCAGATTTTACCAAGAGACACCTTCATACAAAATTTGAACAAAATCCGTTGAGAAATGTGACCGCTAGAGCGCACACAAACTTTCCCCAAAAATATGGCCTTTTACCCTATAAAAGACGGAACACTGGGGGCAGCATCACCAGAAACTATAGGGGTCCAGATTTTACCAAGATACACGTCCATAGGAAGTCTGAAAGAAATTCGTCGAGAAATGTGACCGCTAGAGCGCACACAAGAATGTGACGTGGCGGCGGCGGCGGCGGCGAAACGCTGCTGAATCCAAAGTATCCTCCGGCATACTGCCGGGGATACAATAAGTGGATAAACAGTTTGGTCGTGTGTTGGTCGTGTGTACATGGCGAGCTAGCTAATTCAGCTGTGATGCCGTGTATGTGTGGTGCCAAATCATTTTTGCTGATAATTGTGGTTATTACCTTGGTCTTAACTGCTGCATAAGACATCTAAACAAGAACATTTGACAACATGAAATCTTTAAAACTTATATTATGCATACTAAGATGATGATTTACACTTGTTGGTAGCCCAGGGTACAGCTCTTAAATTTTTTTTCCTTTACAAAATGGCAGATTTTTTAGTTGATAACCCAGGGTACTATTTATGTCATCATTTCCGGGTCCAAATCACCCAATAACTTGTGTGAATTCTTATTTACTACATCATCAGAACTCAAATTTAAGTGCCATTCTACTTGTCGACTTGGCAAGATAATTTATGTCACCATGATGACATGAACTTTTTACATTTCGCCATGTTGACTAATAAGTCGACATGGTAGGTCAATTATCTGTTCATGTCGACATGACATGGATATTAAAGTCGACTTGACAAGATGAAATATCTCGCCCTGTGGTCAAGTAGAATGGCACTTTAACGATTCCGAAGAAATTAGTTTAGGAAGAATTTTTTTCTTTTCTATTCAGTCACTATCAAACTACAACATTCAAAATTAGGTTTGGTTAATAGAAGATAATGTCATATAAAATATATTGATCTATTTACCTGTGCTGAAGATGAATATTTGCCCAGTATGTAGAAGAATCTAAAGACAGGAGCTTGGCTGGAATCTGTCCTATCCTCATTGGCTCCCTGTCAATACAAAGATAGACAGCATCAAAACAGAGCTAAAATCCATACTATAACTAGAGCGCACACAAACTATTGCAAAAAATATGGCCTTTTACCCTATAAATGACGGAACACTGGGGGCAGCATCACCAGAAATTATAGGTGTCCAGATTTTACCAAGATACACCTCCATACAAAGTTTGAAAGCAATCCGTCGAGAAATGTGACCACTAGAGCTCACACAAAAATGTGATGCGGACGCGGCCGCGGCAGTGTCGGAACGCTGCTGAATCCAAAGTATCCTCTGGCATACTGCCGGGGGATACAATTAGAACAATAGCAAAGGCATAAAGTATACAGATTAATCAGTAAGGATATCTGAGTCTGGTTGCTTAATAAAGAACAATTGGGACATTTAACAACCCTTAACATTTTCCTTGTTTGTTGCTTAAAAATACATTCATGTATACGGTGATTTTTTTAGCATTTATAAATAAAGTCAAACAAGACTTTGGCATCATGTACAGTGATTCTAATTATTATAGTAGTAGCTCTCTCTTTATTTATGTTGGACATTTTAGAGAGTCTCAGGGGCACTGATTTCCACTGCTCATTTGTAAATGGTGGAGAGAATTTGTTGACTTGTTGTAGTTGACTGGAACTCATCAATAAAAGGAATACTAATCTACTACCAATCGAGTTAACCCTACTCCTGCCAAAATACTGTAATATTTCTTCTGCTGATACTTATATTTCAAATACCAAACTTAACCTCTTCCATGCCACCAGACTTTTGCTGCCCATGCACGACATGCTAGGGGTTAAAGACTACACCAGCAGGCCTTTTTCAATACATGACATAGTCACAATGAATTAGAAACAAATATCTCAGTCCTCCAAATTTTGACTTGAGCACTGATTTCAATACATTTTCTAGATTTTATAGTAATATCTTTTTTGATGACCATCAATTAGAGATTGATTGCACGATCTCCATAGGAATGAAAAAGGAAATCGTATCAAGTAGCCTACCACACTCTGTAACATATTGACCACTTGAGGGAGCTTCATCACCAGACGTCCAAGCTCCTGCATCTGTTCCGAGGCTCCTGGTATCTGAATGGAGGCATGGATCCATGCTCGTACCAGGAGACAATCCATAGAGTCAGCTCCTGATGGAGTCTCTAAGCTCTCCATGAAGGACTGGTTAGGGAGCAGGTGACAGAGGTAGCGGGTTCGGATGCTGGAATAGCAACAAAGACAACAATTACCTTTTTGTTAGTAGGAGCTCTTTTTGAATTTGCTGCATCAAAAATGAGATTCAGCAATTTTTGTGCATTCTTCATTTCTTCTTTTTTTTTCCTACAGTGCTTTCTGAGAATACCAGAGCTACTTTAGAGCATTCCATAACTTAATGCTCACTGCTTCCATGTGTGTTTTGATGAAATGAATCAAGCAGCTTGCTCAGATCTACATGATGATGAAGCTCACTGTAGGTCTCATAGATGGGTCGCTAATAATTTTCCACATTTTCAATAACCAACAAGTAAAAGTTGCAGAGAGTGGGCGGGACTAAGAATAAAAGGATTTGCCAATGGCAAGACTAGAAACAAAGAGTACCCAAAGACAGGGAAATGGAATTAATGTGACAGAGGAGAGAAAGGCAAGCACATTACATTTCTATATATACTAAAGAGTGTAGTCAAAATGCAATGAGATCTATGACATTGTAACATGTACATATTTGACCTTCATTGTTTAAAGGTCACCCTGTCCCACACCCATGTGACCGAGATGAACTTTGAAGGGAGCTAGACAGTTGAACTCTACCTTGGATGGACCTTGCTGGTTTGTAGACCAAAGTACTGGAAGAGATTCCATTCGGGTGTATCAGAACCACAGCATGATGGACTGTAAAACAAATCAATGGTACAATTTTCATATCATCATGTCCAGAATTGTCACTAATAAAATACAAGCACAGTAAAATGAAGATGAAGAAGGTGGTGAAGAGAAATCTTTTTAAAAAGTTGGAAATTTGGAAAGTGCCAGTCTTAGCTGGAAAACAATCAGTACAAGGCTAAAATGCATGTGTAGTTTTATAATCAAATTCCTGTACTGATATCTATGAAACTTAATCATTTGAATTCCTAAAAATACTTAAAGCATTTTAGTATTCTAATGTATATGTTATTGAGGGATCAGAAGTATTTTGTACAGAACCTTCAGTATTCTTCTAAAATTTAATTATGGGATGCAAAAAGTTGGTGCAACTTGGCAGCTCTGTTTTATTTTAATCTCTTATAATAAAAAAAAAATATACCAGACAAGACTCTCTTTAAAGAATGAACACAAACGGAATGGACAAAAAATGTCTTTAAATTTCATTCCTCAGAGACGACTTTCATTTGGCTTCCATCAGTAACATTTTGAGTGATTTGCACTGGATATCCTAAAGTAGAAGTGTACAAAGTAAGAAAGAAGACTCACATATCAGCAGCAAGGAGAGTGAATCCCGCAGCTACATCAGCAAGCTGTGAAGGTGGGGTCTGTGTGGTAGCATGCTGCTTCACAAATGGATAGATGTGACTCCATAGAGCATCACACATTACTAAATAAAAAAAATCAATCAATCAATCAATCAATCAATCAGCAGCTACATCAGAAAGCTGTCAGGGAGGGGTCTGAGTGGTAGCATGCTGCTTTACAAAGGGATAGATGTGATTCCATAGAGCATCACAAATCACTAGATACAAGATGAATGCGACTGCGTCTCCTATATGCCTCCGCCTAAATTCAGTTGATGGCTCAAACTCTTCTAGAAATATTTGATAACAAGGCTAAAAACCAGTAATTTCATGTAATTTTATGTAAATTGACCTATGTGACCTCTGACCTTTGACCTACTTACCCCAATATCTAATCAGTTCATCTTTCTATGGGTATGCATACTGGTACCAAGTTTGAAGTTCTCACCTCAGATAGTTCTTGAGATATCGCGGTAACGGTGCTAAAAACCAGTCATTCCATTTAATTTCATGTAAATTGACCTCTGTGACCTCTGAACTTTGACCTACCTACCCCAAAATCTAATCAGTTCCTCTTTCTATGGGGATACACACTGGTACCAAGTTTGAAGTTCTCACCTCAAACAGTTCTTGAGATATCGCGGTAACGGTGCTAAAAACCAAGAATTTCATGTAATTTCATGTAAATTGACCTCTGTGACCTCTGACCTTTGACCTCCTTACCCCAAAATCTAATCAGTTCATCTTCGTATAGGGAAACATACTAGTACCAAGTTTGAAGTTCTTACCTCAAACAGTTCTTGAGATATCGTGGTAACGGTGCTAAAAACCAAGAATTTTTATGTAATTTCATGTAAATTGACCTCTGTGACCTCTGACCTCCTTACCCCAAAATCTAATCAGTTCATCTTCGTATAGGGAAACATACTAGTACCAAGTTTGAAGTTCTTACCTCAAACAGTTCTTGAGATATCGTGGTAACGGTGCTAAAAACCAAGAATTCTTATGTAATTTCAGGTAAATTGACCTCTGTGACCTCTGACCTTTGACCTACTAACCCCAAAATCTAATCAGTTCATCTTCGTATGGGGATACATACTAGTACCAAGTCTGAGGTTCCTACCTCAAATGATTCTTCAGATATCGAGGTAACGAGAAGTGGGACGGACGGACGGACGGACAACCCGAAAACATAATGCCTCCGGCACCCACCTTCGGTGGGCGGAGGCATAAAAATACGAGAAAGCAAGAGATTCATCCCAGTTTGTTTACCGGAACCTCTTTTGTTGTTGAAAAATTCTATTGTAAATGTGACATTTCATCACACTGATCATTATGTGTATTTGTCTTTCCTTGATCTCTTTCTTAGTTTTCCAGAGCTATATAATACATTCTCTCTAGGCCTATGGATACACTTTAATATGAACTCCATTGGAACAAATAAATGATTCTCAAATCATGCCACAGAAGGACAGATATATCCTACCTTTGTATTTTGTCATCAATGGACTAGATGTTCTCTCATTAGATGGGTGGTTGGTAAGCTGCTTGTACAGGCTCCTGCAAACCAAATATAAAATCAAAATTCAGACTCTACAAAATCAAATCTGATGAGGATTATTCAGACAAAAAACACCATAATAACAATGATAGTAATAATAATATAAAATAATACATGTATTGCGCATTTAACAAGTGGACATATTCCTAAAAACATAGAGTTACATTACCAGGGCTGATAGGCTGATGTCACCAAAAAAAAAAGCTCATAAAAATATTCAAAGGAATTTCATATTATAAGATATGCATCTATTTCACGTATGTTGAAAGTGGCAAATGTCGATTAATGTCTAGCCAAAGGACATTGGTGTTATGGTATGTATTTGAACATGGTGATAGGAAATGAGTCAATAATGTGTGTGTATGAAAAGAAAGGGCGAAACAGATAAAGAGAGAAAGAGAGAGAAATATGGGGGAGTGGTATGGGGAAAGGGAGAGGGCATATGAGAGAGAGAGAGAGAGAGAGAGAGAGAGAGAGAGAGAGAGGGGGAGATACAGAGAGTGAGACAGGTACATGTAGGGCTAGCTAATCGGATAGGTTGAGAGGGAGAGGGGAGATGGAGAGAGGGAGAGGGGAGAGGGGAGATAGGGAGAGGGGAGAGGGGAGATGGGGAGAGAGACACAGAGAGAGAGAGAGGGAGAGAGAGAGAGAGAGGGAGAAAGAGAGAGAGAGAGGGAGAAAGAGAGAGAGAGGGAGAAAGAGAGAGAGCGAGAGAGAGAGAGAGAGATAAAGAGAGAGAGCGAGAGAGAGAGAGAGAGATAAAGAGAGTAGAGAGGGAGGAAGGGAGGTAGGAAGAAAGTGAGAGAGATCTAGAGAAAATCTGAGATAAATAAAAATTAATGCAATGAGATTGAAAAAAAGTTTCTCACCTGTGTCTTGCCATGGTAGTTTGTACAAACATGAGAACAGATCTAATCTCCTGCTCTCCACCTGATGATAGCAACTCTCCCAGACCACTAACTATGAAAAATACAAACACTCTCAGGTGAATACAAAAGTAATTCCAAAGTTGGATCAAATCAGATTCATCAATTTCACTATAGATCTTTATCAATGCTTAAAGACCTCAGCCTGACCCAAAACAACCATATATTGACGTAAAGCTTAGTAAACAAAGAATATAATTACCCTGGGTATTCATAAATTTTTGTCTCCGTTTATCCATAAAAAATAAAAAAGATAATTTTTTTTGGTCCGCCCCCTCCCTATGGCGTAACAACAGAGGAAACTGCAGGGGGTCGCTAGACGTGTGACGACATGTCATGTATACAGCTCCGAGTGCGTCTACACGATATGTCGTCATCAAATTTTCACCCCCCGCAAAGTAGCGTTCCTCAGAGACGGGGCCCTCGTCAGAAAAACCACCGGGGCTCAACATTCGGGACGCTGTTACTCATTCCACAGGAAACGGAATCTCATGAAGTTGGTTTCAATATGTTCAGAAAATATATAGCTCCCCGTGGATGAATAAAGTGTATATTTCAAAATTCGGTCAGGCTGAGGTCTTTAAATCTTGAGGATGATTCTTCATTTGGAAGCTGTGATTATGACTGAAAATGTCCTAAATATATCTTGTAAGTATCCTAGGTATTGAAATGTTACACCCAGCAGCCATTATTTTGAAATGTATTCAGTGACCTTATTAAGCAAGAGCTGTAATCTTAGTCATACATGTAACTATTCTACCAAGATGAATGCTCTCTGGTTTGGTTCACCATTGCATGGTGAAACAATTATCTTACGGCATTAAACTTTCAATAATCAGTGGCAAAGATAACTCCATGGGTATTGGGCATGGTATACGCATACACCCACCAGGTTTAATGTAATACGGGTAATCACACCACAAAGCACCACATTCACATAATACATTATGTAATGATAAATTAATAGAAATCTCCAGTGACTCACCAATAAACTTGTCTTCAGAGAGATTGAGAAGGTTGCTAGAATCGATGACCTCTTGAACTCCTTCCAGGTAGCATACAATAAGACTCCAGCAGTCTGACTTTCTTAAAGGATCACTCTTAAGCTGGTTCAAAGTTCTGTTCAAGTAAAATTCCATTATATTTTCTGTTATCTCATTTTCTTTTTTAAAAATCACCAATGTCCACTGAATGTTGTAAACTGACAAAACAACTTTCTTGGTATAAGTCCTACATAAAAATGAATACCAAACTTACAATAGAGAAAAAAAAGTAAAAGGCATTCTACAGTCAAATTACTTTGTTTGTTTTATCTTCATATCATGTGTTTATAAACAAAACAAAACAGGTGTTCAGGATATTGAAATTATCTTTCTTCCTTCCCCAATGAATGGGTCAGGAAAAGATCAAAGTTGGAACTTGGATTATCTATGAATTTTGAGCAAAGATACTTAATATCATATGACTGACCTGACTACTGCATTGAAAGACGTCATTAATTTATCAGCAACCAGCTCTAGATCACACTGTCTTGCTTCATGGACCAGGCACAATGATAGCAATCCTGAAGAGAAATTTTAAAAATCAATTCAACAATCTAAATCTTTACAGGCAGCCACAAGTCCACAACATCTCTGACAAGCAAAACAACAATAACAACACCCAGACACCACCCAATAAATAATGGATTTGTGCCTCATCAGTTAGTCATGGACGGACATTTGATAAATTTTGAAAGTTTGAAGGCCTGTAAACAATAAGTTTTTAATTGAAGAGAGTTATTTTATGTTTCATTGTGGAGGGTATCACTGGAAGAATTTGATCAAATTTAGTTACCATGGTTGCCTACTAGAATTATAATCCACAAAATGTTCAATGTCATGGACGGACAAAATGCCTACTATTACCCGATCAGGCTCATTTACCTCTCCAAATCAAAAGCTGTCTGCTGATGTTCATGTTGCTGATTGGAACCAGATCAACAAAGTCAAGGACTCGGATTGTCTGTAATGGTGGGATGACAGAAACAGAGAGACAGACAGAGGCAGAGATAGAGATAGAGAGATAGAGAGAGAGAGAGAGAGAGAGAGAGAGAGAGAGAGAGAAACAGAGGCAGATATAGAGAGATAGAAAGGGTGGGAGAGTTAAAAGGGAAAGAGAGAGAGATAAAGAAAGAGAGAGAGAGAGTGAGAGAGGGGAGGAGGGGAGGAAAGGGGGATGGCAGACAAGTAAAAAGAGAAGGTGAGGATACAAATGACTATGAGATGAAAACACAATAATAATAACAAATAATATTTCTATAGCACCATTATTCATTTTGATTAAATGCTCAAGGCGCTTTACAACACAGAAATTTTTACAAACTTAAAAAGAGAATGAATAACAAGTTCAGTCAACCTCGCTTAAGTCAACGTCGCTCAAGTCGATGAAAATAAAAAGTCCCAATTTATCCTCATAGACTTACGTGTGTTAATCCTTTGTACAAGTTGATTTTTGTAGGTCGAATACTCGCCTACATGTATATCGATCAAATTCTCAGAACAATACCATGAAAAAACATTCAATTTACACCGCACAAGTCGAACTAGACGGCGATGTGAAATCCCACACATTTGTTTTTAAAAAATCCCTGACTTGCTGGCGTGATCTCCGCGTTATCTCTCTCGCGCTCTCATGTGAAGAACAAAATGTCATGTGTACAGTGTTAGTCATATTTGCATTGCCGGCTGGCCGGACGGACGCGGTACCTGCATGCTTGCCTTCACGGCCATGTGCATATAAAGAAATGTAAGGGAGGATTTAATACATTGAAATTAATCACTGGACGTGTCTGGTTTTATTCTTTATTGTAACTTGTAACAGGAGTGTGAAGTAATATACTGGGTACATGTATGTTCTTATTTTCTCGATGTCTGCACAATATAAATCATGGTACGGTACATTATGTGATGAGAACTCCCAATCAATCAAACCGCCGGGCCGCCGGCCACAGTCTGCACCGCGGTGTCCCCATGTGATATATACACACGCGTAAGTCGGATTTTCTTCGACTTCCGCACAAGTCGAAAATCGCCTATGTCGATGAAGTTCACTCAGTCCCGTCATGATCGACTTAGGCGAGGTTGACTGTAGTTGACTAAATTCAAATAATAATTTTTTTTTTAAATCAGTGATATATCAAGAGGAAAACCTCTGCACACAGAAACACCCAACAGCTATCGTTTGTGAATTCTTTAGATGTATGTTGACCACATTGCCTACCTTTATTTTATAGTTCACACATTTGTCATAACGCCACAGGCAACTTACTTCTACACACGTATCTCCGGATCAAGAGGACTCTGTGCATTTGAATATCTCAAAGTGAGAAAAAGACACTCCTACTATTCCACAAAGTAATTATTGTTTCATCATTGCTATGAGTTTCAAATGCTTTAATTTTGTGGCAAACTGAATGTAATTTGGCCTTCAGGCTGCCATGTTTGGTATTTTCAATAAATTTTTCAATCAAGGAAAATTAATGAATAACATGAATCAAACTGTGTAGGTATTTGTAGGATCAGTAAAAGCTTTTACCGTGGTACAACACTTACCAAAGATGAAAGGTCAACCAAGAGGGCAAGGGTCAAGAAGAGGTCAAAGAAGTGTTGTAGACCAGTATCTCCCATCTCCTGCATGGTACGACTGTGAAACTTGGAATACAATCTGTAAGATAAAATCACTTCATCGTTAATTCATGTACAGTCAAACCTGTATATAAACACCACTCAAGAAAATAAAAAAGCAGTCTGTATTGGCAAGTGGTCCTTATGTATTAGTACCTGCTTTAATCAAGTGAAACAAGAATAAATCTTTTATAGGCAGGTGGCCTTTCTACAGGTGGTCACAAGAGCAGGTTTTATCATACAACAAATACGCAACCACTATTTTCAGACAACTCTGGGTTAAATCCCCCATCATGCTTACGAGAAAAGCAAATCAAATATTCTTTTCACAACCCCTCTCCTTTTCAAGACAGTGTATCTTTCCTGCTCCCTTTAAAGATAAAGTTGAGTTCTGGTCATGAGATTGAATTGTGAAAGAAACTGTCTCAAAGCAATTGGGGAAGGGTTGATTACAGAGCAAATAAGAATTGGTGTATGCTGCAAGGTTTTGGAATCACCAAAATGATAAGAAATTGATTCAATTCTGCTGAGGGTTGCATGCACTGCACACAGAAATGTGTACATGGGACTACACACATATGTTCTGCCCAAACATTTCAGCCGTTTCTTTTCATATTTTGAATGTGGGAGCATTTGAAGAACAATCCTTTTCAGGTGATATATCTACTATGATAATCTTCCAAACTAACATAAAAAGAATGAGAAAGCTCACAAATTAATTTTTACCTTTCCCAGAACTAAAGTTTCCCTTTAAGATGTGGGTAACTTGTGATGATTTGCTAGCAAATCTTTATGAAGGATCAGGAAACTGTTAGCCCAAGGAGGAGAGCTTGCTAGTTACTTGGCAGTATCTTACATGTAAGGATCTGGAGTAAAGTGTTAAAGTGACAGTAAATTGAAGTTTCTAATGGCACCATCTTTCAACAGGATTTGAAAAGTGTGCCTCTAATTTTCCCATCATGCCCCATTCTAGCTTGTAGAAGCTTACAATGTATCTGTAGGTAATTTTCCACATGTGCAAAGTCAAAAATAATAGTTTGAAATATAAAATGTGCCTATTTTCCAAACAGCTGTTAGTCAAAATTCAAAATAAAATGCAATTAATTTTCAAATTATAATCTCAATTTAGCAGTTACTGTAAGGTGGCGCTGTTCAAATTTTGCCAGTTTAATGCCATTTTAACTGTAGCCTCTGCTTTTACAAAGAATTTTCAGAAAAAGAGAGGAATCATGGGTTAAGGGATCAGGAGTTGGTCTAGCGGTAACGTCTGCGGGCAGCTTTTTGTATTCGCCTAGAAACCGACTCTGATTGGACACAGGTTCGAATCTCAGTAACGTCTTTCGGATGGTGACGTTAAAAGCCAGTCCCAGAAGTAAACTAGAAATTTGCATAGCATCACTGGTATTTTTTTTTTTAACCGGCCCAAAAATAGCAATTATCCTCTCAAATAGCATTGGTTGGCAACTATGTCAAATGCCACATAAGAAGCAAATCCTTTTCATTTGTCTGCAGTTTCCCATCGAACAGTTGTTCTGACACGTTTATAATATGAGTGAGTATATACCTTCCTTGTAGCTGTTTCCATGCCTGTGTGTTGTTAGCTGCATTCCATTTCTTCATCTTACAAGCCAAGATACGCAGGAAAAGATGAAAACTGGTCTCCTGCCCACCACTGAAGTTAAGAAAGATATTTAGAACACATGCATCTCAAAGTAATTTGGAATTATCTTTCCTGAGTCGATTTTGAGTATTCACAGTAAAGCTTTATTTCAATAAAATATATTTTAAAAAACCCATTGTGAAATGTTAATATGTAATAATTACACGTTGTGGTTAACTGTAGTCCAGCCAATTGTAAAGAAAACTGAAAAAAACTTGCTGAAAACCTTACACCCTGAAATTCGACAAGAAAAGATGTACCCTGATTGGTTGATACTGAGGGAATTCAGTAGTAAGTTATCAAAAGATGAGTTCTAATAGGCTAATGCCACCAGGGGGGTGTTTCATAAAGCTGTTCGTAAAGTTACAAACGACTTTACGCACGACTGGAACATGTTCTACGGTGCTATACTAATCAGATTCTCAATCATTTAGCTCAAGAACATATCACCAGTCGTGCGTAAAGTCATTCGTAACTTACGAATAGCTTTATGAAACACCCCCCAGGTTGTTTTTTCTTGCAAATTCAAATGGACTGTAACTCTCTCGTACCTTGAATGGTGATCATCACAACGTTTCTTACAAGTCTGAAACCAGCCCAGTGCGGATTTACTACAAGACAAATAAAGCAACATCATGTGTCAATCATTTTCACAATCACACCATACAATATTCTTGGAAGCTTTCAAGATCATCAATCTCCACCATACAAGGCTATCGCATCATGCGAGCAGTTCATGTGCCTGCACAACCAAAATTAGGAGCCCTCACTTTGAAAACATAGTACGTGGGACAAAACGTGGGACATCGTTTGCTATGTACTATTCCAGTGTACTCCTATTTGAAAGATACAAAATTTGATTTTTTTATCTAAAAAAGACATTATACTAATTGTCACACTAAATCGCCTCTAGAATTTGTAAGGTACACTTGTTGTGCCAGATTCTGCAGTTACTTCGTGGAAAAGACTTAACAGTGCTGAATTATTTGATTCTAAAAATGCATAAAATTGTATTGAAACAGTACTGCGGCGGTGTTTTTCTGCGAGCCCAAACATGGCGATGCGTCGTGCCGGGTTGCATCAAACGTAGAGGGCGTTGCTTTATCCACCGCAGTAGTGATCGATGGTCTAGAAACATTCATATTTAATGAAATCCCTACTGTTTATATGAGAGCCCCAAATAGGCCAATCATACGTTTTCACTGCTAATCAGATGATGTTAAACATCCCTTTTCCAATTACATTTGATAACATGTCAAATTTATTTCAGCTGCAACTTTCCCAAATACAGAATGCAATGAATATGAGGGTCTGACTATCAGAGTGACCGGTTTTAAGATGAGAACATTTTGGAGTTAAATCAACTGACATACCTGATACTCGCCAGGCCCTGAATACCCTGTCCAGGAACAGTCAGACGATGGTTCTGAAAGACAACATGGGCATACTCAATCAGTATACACAGTAGATTATACTGGCCCGTATTCTGAACTCCGGTTTAACTTAAACCATGGTCTAAATGTGTGGTTTAAGTATGGGCAGCCAAATGTGACACAAATCTCTAACAGTTAATATTTGATTTATCAGCATTTTTGGTACTCAAACTTTTAAAAGCTGTCTGGGAATGATAAGTACAATAGTTTTCTTGACCATTAAAGCATGAGACCAGAATCTAGTAAACCTAAGGAACATACAGTGTAAACAAAGTTTTGACATTTTTGGCAACCGATAGTTACACCACAGATTTAAACCATGGTTTAAGTTAAACCGGAGTTCATAATACGGGCCACTGTATACATATAATATATTGTATTATATAAATACATCACTCCCTTGTGTTCCACAATCACAGACTCTAATTTGACACTTTCATAAAATAAAATATCTTGAGTGAAGCATAAACCAGGTTCACTATGGCTGTGTTCAAAATATAAAGTATTTCAGTCTAC
Organism: Heliocidaris erythrogramma; assembly: GCA_025617745.1. Taxonomy (NCBI): domain Eukaryota; kingdom Metazoa; phylum Echinodermata; class Echinoidea; order Camarodonta; family Echinometridae; genus Heliocidaris; species Heliocidaris erythrogramma. The sequence goes on from CM046858.1 coordinate 6,211,917, forward strand.
ATTCAGAATAGTTCACAGTTCAGACCCTGATTTGTCGTGGTTGTCCTAAGAAAAAGCATTTTGTATTCCTTTGTCATAATTGCTCTTTATGTATCTTCTGGCAAATGCAACAGAATTTGTGACCTTCCCCCTTCAATTTGTTTTAAACCTAAAACAGTCCTGAAAATGTGATAACTTCTTTCCTTGATTTTCAGATTTAAAAATAAAATTGTGTCCCCCCCCCCCCCCCCCCCCCCCCCCCCACCTTACAAAATCCTAGATCTGCCCTTCTGTTACATACCAACTTCCGGTAGAAATGATCCCATAGAGCAGTCAGAATCTTGGTGTGTGGCTCCCATAGTTGACACAGGACAAGGAGGTGTCTGAGATAGGACAGGAGCTTTACTTCAGTTGTTTCGGCATCCTGCAAGAAGTAGTCATTCAAAAAAATAACCTAGGTATTACAACTGGTTGTGCAAGATACTGCACAAAGAGTTACTTTCAGAGTCTGCACTCTGTTGTGTCCAGCAAGAGTAAAACATGGAAGCTGTGAGCAATTTAGCTCTGGAAAGGTTTGAAAAGGCTCTGGAAAAAAAAGAGCTCTGGGAACTACAAAAGAGCTCTGGAACACTACAAAAGAGCTCTGGAAACTACAAAAGAGCTCTGGAAACTACAAAAGAGCTCTGGAAACTACAAAAGAGCTCTGGAAACTACAAAAGAGCTCTGGAACACTACAAAAGAGCTCTGGAACACTACAAAAGAGCTCTGGAAACTACAAAAGAGCTCTGGAAACTACAAAAGAGCTCTGGAACACTAAAAGAGAGTTCTGGTAAAAACAAGGAAACAAACAAAGAAATGTTTGTATATAGTGCATCCCAAAAAGGCTCCCACAAACACTGGTTGTATCAACACTTCATTAATCCATTGAATACTAAGCCAGGTATAACTTGAGCTGGAGTCTATGTATGTGTGTCATACCAAAATTAAATTGTACCCAATGGGTTAAGCTCTCACCTTGGACAAAACTTTCTTGAGAATATCTTCCACCAAGTACCAGTGGCTCCTTGTAATAGGCTAACAGAAGGAAGAATAAATATCAAAATATAGGAAGTATGCTCACAGGGTATCAAATATTTGAAGAGGCATAGATATGATTGCTAAAATCAACACAAACTTTTAGATTCTAGTATTTGCATATTGGGTTTTGAATCGAAACAGCAACAGTGACAAATTTAACTTGATGATCATACTAAAACTGACAGCCCTACTATAGTTTGAATCGGACAAAGTATCAAGAAGAATTATAATTTGGATTTTAAATTAATTCACAATTCTGTAATATTCTGTAAAGAATAGGACATACAATAACCAAACACCTGGGATTTGGCTAGGAATGTGAGTGTGTCAGGGCTCCACGCAAACTTTTTGTCCTGGGGGTCCCGAGAAAAAATATTAGGAGTCTGTGTGGACCAGGCTCTTCTTAATATTTTGACATTTTGAGGGTCCAGAGAGATTTTTTTTTCTTTTTTTTTTTTTTTTGTTGGGGGGGGGCTATGTACCAGACTCCTGATAGTGTCTTGCCCTGATCAGTGTGTGATTACCTGTGTAGTTTCTTGTCCTGTCTTGTCATAACGATAGAGGGATGCTAACTGTTGAAGTAACCACCAGCACAGACCTTCTGGATCCTTAGCTGTCACACCTATGGCATCAAGCAATAATCCACAGGGCAATGATGCATAGAATTACAAAATAGGAAATACAAAATAAGTATATGTTTATGAAAAGAGTTGTAAACAAGAAAATATACAACCAAGACAAGATAATTTTACAGTGCTACATAGCTTACAAACCATTATCACCAATAATAAAATCTGATTTTAATATTGCTGTCTGCTTGCTGATGAAAAGAAATACTTAATGCAAAAGTCTTTCTACACTTTGACTTGTCACTGCACATGTGATTAGTATTTAGTGAATGGAACACCTACCTCCAAGCTGCTCTTCATCGGTCTTCTCTAAGATAGGACACAGAAGATGATGCAGAGTGCCCCAAAATGACTGTAAAAATTCAAACGTCATTACATATTATGAACAGGTATAACAGTATAACACTGAGGGTTTATGGCAACAACAACCAAAAGAAAAAAATTCAAAAGAAAAGATGTTTTACCTTTTTTAAATTGTGAGTTTCAACATGCATGTTACTCTACCTGTGTTGTTTGAGAGGCTTTGCAGGCTTTTCCACTCATTGCATATAAACCCAGAAGAAAATCTGACATCAATAATAATTGTTGTTGTTGCCATCTCACCTAAAATTCTACTGCATATATCATAAAAAGGCATACCGCTATGTATTTCCCTTTTTATTACAATAATTTGCTCAGTTTAGGGGGTTTTAGGGCAATACAGTACATACACATGTAAATTCAGTCACTCGGTGTGCAATTACTTATTGATTTTCAATAGCTAATTTCTTCACATTTTCTCGAAGCATTATGTCAACTTACCGTAGCAGAGTTGTTCATGTGTCTGTGATCCAGCAGATGGATCAGAAGAAGCCACATTTCTTTCAGACACGCACATGGGAAGAGGGATGTCTGATGAACCTCATTCAAAGACAGCTGCTCGTAAATGAAACAATACCGCTTTTAGAAATCTTTTACACAGGAAGAGATTCACTAATAGTTGCCAGTAAATAAAACAATACTGCTATCGGATTTGAAGGTTTGCATGGTGAAGTTGTAATTCAGAAAAAAGGTTTGCGGTACATCTCGTCCTGCACTATTCCCTACACAGGTCATGTCTCTCACCGCATTCAACGAGTCCTGCAGAAGGCTAACATACGGGTTTTCTTCAGCTCTAAACACAAACTTCACAAGTCTCTCTACACACACAAAGACACAGCTTCTCCCGACAGCAAACCAGGAGTGTACCGCATACCATGTTCCTGCGGTCAGGTCTATATCGGAGAGACTGGGAGGGAGATCAAATCTCGCATCAAGGAACACCGTGCCCATGGGAAACTTGGTCACTACGACCAATCTGCCATTATCAATCATTCTGTCACTCGTGATCACCAGATTCACTGGGAAGACACCAAACTTGTAGCCCCCGCTTCCAACTGGTACACCAGGAGGGTCCGTGAAGCCATCGAGATTCACAGACATAACACAGTTACACAGGACAAGGGTTTACAGATCAGCGACATTTGGTTTTCACTCTTCCAATAATAACTAGTGTTATATTTTTTCCGCAGATATTCAACAGTAATTGGATTTGCTTTCTTCAACAGAACTTTGTGGGGTTTTTTTTACTCTTTCTGATTTCGTCATCACCCCCTTTTTTCCACAGGTTGTACATGTTTACCATTGTTCATCACCTTTCCCTCCACAGGCAACTCCTGATGTCATCATTTATCAACCTTTGTTCCACATGTATTTTAGCCACAATTTCTTCCCTCAACAGGATTTCATGTTTCTCTCCTCAATTTGTTCATCACCATTGTTTTTTTTCTCACCTTTCTCTCCACAGGCAACACCTGTCCACTTCATTCATAACATTCATTATATTCATCATTAGGATACTCATTCTGATGTCATTATTTCACCCTTTTTCCACATGTATGTTTTAACCTTAATTTCTTTCCTCAACAGGATGACTTGTTTCTCTCCACAGATTATCTCCAACAGGATTTCATGTTTCTCTCCTCAATTTGTTCATCACCATTGTTTTTTTTTGTTTTTGTTTTTTGTTTTTTTTGTTTGTTTTTTGCACCTTTCTCTCCACAGCCACACCTGTCCACTTCATTCATAACATTTATTATATTTATTATTAGTATACTCATTCTGGTGTCAATATTTCACCTTTTTCCATATGTATGTTTTAACCTTAATTTCTTTCCTCAACAGGATGTCATGTTTCTCTCCACAGATTACCTACGGTCCTAATCCCCCTTTTGTTTCCAGCTTATCCAGACGGTTAATTGGTTTCTTAGTCCTATTATCACTTGTTTTCAATGTTTTTTCAACACAGGATTAGTTTGATGTTACTTATCCTTTCAATGGAGGTACTTTGATGTTATTGTTACTATTTCTTTCTATACTAATTCCGTGATGTTATTGTTTGCCTCCATTTTAAAAGTGAATTGCCTAACATTACAAACAAGTTGTGAAGCTGTAGAATTTCTACCGCTTCATATATAAATTCTGCTGATTTATTCGCTCTTCTTATTCTCCTGACGACGGCCAGAGCATTCTGACCGGAACGTGGAGTTATTCCAACTCACATAGTTGTACCGCAAAACTTTTTTCTGAATACTGCTATCGTTTATACGATTCACACATGCACACATGGACATCGGAAGAGATATGTCAGGTGAACTTCATTCAAAAGGCAACCGCCAATAAATAAATCAATAATGTAATGAAAAATGTGGCAAATACATATTACATCCATTTTCTGCATCTTTCACTATATCAAGAAGACATACATATCCTTCACTATGTAATGAATGATTGTAATCATAAAATAACTTGTAAATGAAGCAATAGTACTATTAGAATGTGGCAAATACACTTTATTTTCATTTTCTTTGTGTTTTGCTTGAATAGAAGGGCATATAAACCCTTCACTATGTAACATAAGATTACAATTGTGATATGTATATGTACATCTAATATGATCATGCCATATAAGCCATCTATTCCAAGAAGTTTATCATGCTATATGCACGTGGGGTGTCACCGAATTTCACACAGAGTGTTAATCCAAAGAAATGTTAAAACAAGAACTCGTATTTTTTTCAAGTGAAATCATCAATTTGAATAACAAAGCAAGATCTTACTTGATTGTGACGTAATGTAGCAACAATGAGAAGATCTTGCATCAATCTCTCAATATGCTTGTTGAGACAATCCACTACTTCTACCTCATGGGATGAGCCTAAAAGAGAGAGAAAAAAAGGGAACGGAACAAACAAAGAAAGAAAGAGAGAAAGCATATATGAGAACATGCAATACATGTATTTGTTATATAAAAAAGGTTGCAATATGAATATGAAAATGAAATATCAGCTACAAATCAGAACAAAAAGCTTAGAGTTGCACAGTCAGAGAGGCTGGTAGTTGTGTTACCGTATATAACTAATATTGAATAGGTACAGTCAAACATGCTTTAGCGACCACTCTATAGAAACCACCTTTCTATAAAGACCATAATTTTTGTTTCCCTTGGAAAGTGTATCTCATTGAAACATGTATTAAAGGTACCTGTACATAAACACCACCTGCTCATAAAGACCACTTTTGTTGTCTCCCTTGAGTGGTCTTTATAGACAGGTTTCACGGTACTACCAACGAGTGAATTGTGCATCTAAATATGAGCATTCACAGACTTTGCAATACTAATCCAGTGCTCATTTTATTGTATTCTAGTATTGTATGCTCCTGATGGACGACAATCATCTTAGCAAGTCTTATCACTCTATGATACTAGCTATGGTGCAAGATACAGTTCAAAAATACAATTTTTATGTATATAAACTTTAAATGTGGGAAACTAAATAGAGTTCTCTGAATAGCACGTCATGTTCAATCACCTGTTGTAGATACTTGAAGATGATGGAGAATTTGAATGATGTACCACCCGACATCTAGATGACAATGAAGAAGTAGCTGATCATGTGATGCCTAGAAAATCAAAAGAAATATGGATATAGAATTTAGTTCAAAATGACTATATCACAATATGCACTACTGTGCAAAAGTCTAAGATCATCCTACAAAAGATATTTCATGAAGCAGACAATTACGTTCATCTAACAAGTTCCCTTGGGTCAATCTATTTCTTGTTTTCTTCATTTTGAAATGACCTGCCCTTGCATAAATACCAGGAGCCATTGCCCTCCATTTCCATGACAAACTTAGAAAAGCAGTGATCTCTTAAGATGTATTAAAGACATACTGGCAATGCAAAAGAGGAGAGAAGTTTCCATTTACAACATTTTCTCCAAGGTTTGAACATGGCAGGTTATAATGTAGGAATGTTGAATTATAGACAATGCTAACATTTCAATTACGAATTGAGTAAACATAACTTCTTGATCATTTTCAAATCTAACAAGATGAATGCGACTGCGTCTCCTATATGCCTCCGCCTAAATTCAGTTGATGGCTCAAACTGTTCTAAAAACCAGTAATTTCATGTAATTTCATGTAAATTGACCTCTGTGACCTCTGACCTACTTACCCCAAAATCTAATCAGTTCATCTTTCTATAGGGATACATACTGGTACCCAGTTTGAAGTTCTCACCTCAAATAGTTCAGAAATCGCGGTAACGGTGCTAAAAACCAAGAATTTCATGTAATTTCATGTAAATTGACCTGTGACCTGTGACCTTTGACCTACTTACCCCAAAATCTAATCAGTTCATCTTTCTATGGGGATACATACTGGTACCAAGTTTGAAGTTCTCACCGCAGATAGTTCTTGAGATATCGCGGTAACGGTGCTAAAAACCAGTAATTCCATGTAATTTCATGTAAATTGACCTCTGTGACCTCTGACCTTTGACCTCCTTACCCCAAAATCTAATCAGTTCATCTTCGTATAGGGAAACATACTAGTACCACGTTTGAAGTTCTTACCTCAAACAGTTCTTGAGATATCGCGGTAATGGTGCTAAAAACCAAGAATTTCATGTAATTTCATGTAAATTGACCTCTGTGACCTCTGACCTTTGACCTACTTACCCCAAAATCTAATCAGTTCATCTTCGTATGGGGATACATACTAGTACCAAGTTTGAGGTTCCTACCTCAAATGATTCTTCAGATATCGCGGTAACGAGAAGTGGGACGGACGGACGGACGGACGCACTGACGCACGCACGGACGCACGCACAGACGGACAACCCGAAAACATAATGCCTCCGGGACCCACCTTCGGTGGGCGGAGGCATAAAAATTGGATACCTGTCTATCATGTGACAGAGCATACTGTCTGGATGAAGGAAGTTCATTCAACCTCCCAATAAACCGAGATACACTGTCTAGCTCAGTGGCCAGTCTTCTAGGGAAATCCTCCACTTGCTGACTGTACAGAGATGGCACTTCATGACAGGCTGGAATAGAGACTAACTTGGATGTTGCCTGATAACTGCAAGTATGAAGAATGTTTAATTTGCAAAATACAAAATGAATTATCATTTTGTTACGCCTGGGCCCCATTTTATAAAGCTTATTGATAACTACTGCCTCCTTTTCTATATATGTGACCCGACGCCTCAAAAACTACAATAAGTCGCCAAAACTATTTTTCTTGTTTTATACATTTTCTGAAAGTAAAGATTCTCAGCTTTCCAATGGTATATCACTTGCCTAGTTTACTCAACGATAACACCTTTAAATATCACATTTAGAATCAGTATTTAACCAGCAATCAATAACTCCTATTCAGAGAGAATGGCAATTTAAGTTCGGAACAAAAGAGTGCTAAACCTTCGCTCTCTGTGTGCGCGCAAGTAAAACTGGTTATTCAAATGGCCATAGCAACCGGTATGAAGGGTTTATCAGATTAGGCTGTTTTTTGGCACACTGCTCCAGGAGGACCTATTCATTGCTCACTCCAAAAATCAATTTAATACCTTTAGAGCTAAAGTAGTAAATTGGCATTGAATGAAATTATTACAAAAGCTCTCCAAACATTCATTAGCTCGACAGGTGAAAAAAAAGGAGTCATTTTAAAATGCCCCAAAAACATATTTTTAAGTCGAATTACGACTCACAAACTTGAGACATGATAGAATGATAATGAAACTACCCATTTCTATCAAAAACAGAAAATCGACTGATCCAAGCAAATTTACTATTTTGGGCTGTTTGCTACGTTGTGGTCCGTGCGACTTATTGTAGGTTTTGAGGCGGCGGGTCACATATGGCAAATTTGCTCAAAGCCAACCCAATGCAACAATTTCAATAGCTTATAACATTTATTGTAACTTGTTATTGATAACAAGTTCATGTAATGTGTCCCCCTTTGTTTTAGAGATCTCAGAAATGTGAGGTAAAGATGATGGGCCCCAGATAAAGATGTGATGGTCAATTAAATTACCCTTCCTTGATCTTACATCGAGAAAAGATAACAGTGTCTCTTCATGACTCTAATTTTCTTCTGCTGACATAATCAAAGGGCCTATTGATGATGGCACTCATATTTTCAGTGTCTCTTTTTTTTAAAGAGTTTATTTAGAGGAAAGACAAGTTGCCCTTTTTTTTCTTTTAATCCATAGATGTTTTGTATTATCTTTGGTTCCAGAATGCTATGAATTACACATTATACATGAGCAGAAAGAGCAATATTCACAGAAATTTTTTAGTCTATTTCTACTTCGGTATGTTGTGCCATTCACAAAATAAAAGTAGTTTATTTGTACCTAACCATTAATGTCTCTAAATTGGCAATGCAGTGTAAAATATATAATCACTATTTTCATGTGCAAATTGGCAATCTTTCTGTTAAATTTTGCAATTTTCATTCACATTAGTTGATTAATTTATACCTTAAGAAAACTTTCAACGGCTATGGGTTAAGTGAATATTAGCATTCTCTGTAACCTTCCCTCCTGTCAGTGTTTTGATACAAACCTTTGTATGAAGGAATGGGTGTAGAAGAAGAACTGTAAGACCTGTTCTCTCAACTTCTTGCTGGCTTCTATGAGTGGGTCTTTATAATAAATAAAATCATGAATAAAATTGTTCTAATAAATCTCTTATTGCAGCACATACATTCATTAATAATAATATTTTGAGAAGAAATATGTACACTGATTGAACTCCACACTATTACCAGCAGAATAACAACAAAAGAAAGTTCTGAGGACAAAGCAGCTAGCAGGAGCAGTCCACTGAAAGGGATACACCACCAGGCGGCCGTGGGGAGAGTCAGGACTGCGTAAGCCCCATTCACTCATACACTTTTGTGTGTCATACGCATCGGTCGGACTACTGGGATTATATTTCGGACTGCAAGAAGCCGGCCGAATCTCGCACAAGAGCTCGAGCTCAAGTGGTGGAGCGTGCATGTTGCACAGTGACTAGTCCGTCCGCAGCCTGCGCCCCACGGCATGATCAGGTAACGATCACGGTGCCCTCTCACACGCAGCATAAAAACGTCCACAATCTGCGATTGAGTATCCCTTTAATATTTTTAGAAATACTGCCCACATTTTGATCTGTTGAGAGCCAGAAGGGCATATCACTACCAACACTAAGTGTAGTGATTTTATTGTTAAAAAAATATTGTACTTTGGAAGTGAAAAGTCCATGAAAAAGTCGTCAAAGAGTAGTGGTTTTATCGTTAAGGATTATCAAGGATGAATAACAATAGACAGATTATCGCCTTGAATAGCAGGTGGTCCATTGTTCTGTTTTCACAATGCATAACAAAAGGACATTCTCCTTGGGCGATGGTGGGGCAATGATCGGACAGGAAATCTGCTATTGTTCTTTTGCCCAAAGCTCTGCTATTTTACTAGTAAAGTGCTACTTATCAACTGTAATCCTACAACCATTGTACAGCTTATCCACTCCTCTTTCACTCCATAATATACAAATGTTGACTGCTTTGAGGGGCACAGTTAAAACTATGGCCCCGAGGTGAGCTCTTTCGAAATTTCGTTTGGTGTACATGTATGTACCTTTGACCTACCTATCCCAAAATCTAATCAGATCGACTTTCTATGGTGATAGATACTAGTACCAAGTTTGAAGTTAATACCTAAAATGGTTCTTGAGATATCGCATTAACAAGGCTAACACCTGCAATTTCAAAAGTTGACCTGTGAATTTGACCTTTGACCTACATACCCCAAAATCTAATCAGATTGTCTTTCTATGGTGATACATACTAGCACCAAGTTTGAAGTTCATAACTCAAATGGTTCTTGAGTTGTCGCGAGAATGAGTCTAACACCTGCAATTTTAGAAATTGACCTCTGTGACCTTTGACCTAAATTTATGTCAGTACCCTAAAATCTAATCAGAGCATCTTCCTATGGCGATACATAGTTACTAGCACCAAGTTTGAAATTTTCATTCCCCATGTGGTTCTTGAGTTATCGCGAGAACGAGAAAGTGGGACGGACGGACGGGCAGCCCGAAAACATAATGCCTCCGGCACCACCTTCAGTGGGAGGCACAAAAATCACATTCATATGTATACAGAAGATGTCATAAAGCTATCATTGTGACATTGCCAAACTCTTATCTTCATTACACATTTTGTTATTTGATAAAACAATCCCTTGGCATGGTACGCAATTTGTCAGGCCAAACACTAAATAAGTTGTTGCCACATGCTCCAGTGACAACTGCATTTTATTTCTTACAGTAAACAAAATTCAAACTTCAACCCTGGAACAAACACTATACTTTACCCAAACCAACACCCGTACATAACAAAAACCTTAACCCTCAACCTAACCTTACACAATTACAACCCTAAAGTTCTGAGCAAGTTTATGGAGCAAAATGTCAGATCACCAACAAATCAATTGGTTCCATCATGTGAAAACTATCAAAGAAGTACATACCTGTTACAGACCAATGGCTCTGCTTCCCCAGTAAGGACTCTATCCTTCCAAGCACTTGTCTGACAGGCATCAAGGGGAATGAGAGTGAGACAAGAAGGGAAATAAGATGGATAGAGGGAGAAAGATAGAGGGAGAAAGAGAGAGAAAGAGGGAGAGAGGAAACGAGGAAAGGAGGGAAAGAGAGAAGTTACACATTAAATACAAGTTAGCGCTCTTTGCAATCCACCACTAGTCATTACAGGTGGTGATTGAAAGGTTTAAATCGGCTGAGAAAATGTATCAATTTATTGATTTGTCCAGAATTACAACCTCCATCATCTTCATCATCATCATCATCATTGCCAGCATCATCACCATCATTTTCATCATCATCATTATCTTCATCATCATCACCATCACTATCACCATCATAGTCATCATCATCATCATCATCATCATCACCACCACCACCATCACCATCATAGTCATCATCATCATCATCATCATCATTATCATTATTACCACCACTGATCATCATTATCATAATCGTCATTGTCATCATCACTGTTATTAACATCATCACCATCATCATCATCATAATCCCAGTCCTCCTCACTACCACTATCCTCCTCCTCCTCCTCCTGCTCATCACTGACTCATTAAGGTTAACGATATAGAAGGTTAGCCCTGGAATATGACCCATTCACATGCTTTACTGGCTTTGGTTGACCAATGGAACAAACAGGGGCCTGCTGGAGTCGACTTTTGGCACACATACAGTGTTCATGTGTGGCAGTCTAGGGCTTCGATCCATGGTAAATAGCGAGTTAATGGGATAAGATGTCAACAAGAGTAAAAACACAAAATAATTACCTCAATGTTGAGAAGATGTGTGGCATTTGGTCTAGAAGTGCTGTGGTGGTGACATAGCTAAATCCAAAGAGCTGGGTAGTTAATCCTTCATGTTGACCCATGACATTACCCTCTAGGAGCCTGCGAAAAACATCAAAAATTCATTAGTACACAAATATTTAAAGGGGAGGTTGAGTTCTGGGAAAGGTAAAAAATAATTGGTGAGCTTTCTCATTCTTTTTATGGCAGTTTGGAAGATTAACATAGTAGAAATGTCCCCTGAAAGGGATTGCTCTTCAAATGCCCTCATATTCAAGATATGACAAGAAACGGTTGATATCTTCAGCCGAACATTTGTGTATTGTCCCATATGTGCATGTGACAATCAGCAGGATTGAGCCAATTTCTTATCATTTTGGTGCTTCCACGATCTTACAGAAGACACCAATTCTTATGTGCTATATCATCAACCTTTCCCAATTGCTTTGAGACAATTTCTTTCACAATTCAATCTCCTGACCAGAACTCAACTTTACCTTTAATGGTTATGAGTGAGATGAGAAAACTGTTGCATGAGGTGCAAGATGCAACTGCTCCATAGCTAAATTAAATGTAACATTGCCTCTTTCATAATTACATACATGTACCCACAGGCCTATAGTTTCTCCATCTCACAAATTATGTTAAGAATATGGTTGCTTGTAAAAATGTAGGAAATGTTTCAATTAGACATGGTAATTATGTTCCCATACAAGCATCCTGACTGGAGCAACAAACCAAGAGTGACTGTCATGGTCACTTGGTCACGGGTGAAAAAATACTATTGGTCTACAGGAGCTCTTTCATGGATTTGTTGTAAAAGTGCAATTTTCTTGCAGTGATTTTGTTGTTTTTGTTTTTTAACCAGAACTCTTTTTCAATTTTTTAAAAGTTCAATTAAGCTATCACCAACCTGCCCATGCCACAAGCAATTTCTGACCTGCCTATACATGTAAGTGACATTGACCTGCCCGCAAATGATAACCAACTTTAACAGCAAGCAAGTGATCACTGACCTGCTAATAGTTCTGGATGCGAGGAATCCATTGCTGTCTGGTAACCATGACGATGAGCTTTGTCTGTGCCGAGAACATTCAAACCTAGGAGGTGCCCAAGGGATATCTGTGTGAAATGAACCATTAAGACTCTTAACAACCTTTCCTTTCTCATGTAGGTTAATGGCCAGTACGGAAATACAATCACAAGTGTTCAACAAAAACTGATTTAAAAGCAAACTTACATGTACTAGTATGTATTTCAATTATTCAATATGAACTTTGAAAAAGTATATAAATTTTTTATCAAAGTGGGTATGAATTTTGCTTAAAACTATCCTGACATCAGCAAAATAAATAGATCTACCAGTAATCCACAATTCAACAAAAAATGAAAACTTTAAAAAAATTGATATAGCGTACATTCGTGGAGGTGAGGGAGAGCTGAGAGAGGGAATAACAATGTCAAATATCCTAGAATTGTATGACAACACAACTGTAACAATAGAGACATGATCTTACCAAGATCCTGACTGAGCTTAATTCTCTTTTCTTGATGTTCATCATCTTGTATCAAGACAGGAGATAAGGGTGGTGTGATATCATCAGATAGGGTCACTGAAAATGGAAGGCTGTCAGACTCCATCCTGTCTCATCAGACTTGGTTCAATCTATCCTCTGGTAGATGCTGATGAAGAATGTCATACAGAAAAAAAGAGTAAAGGCTTGCTCACATACTATGGTGAACTGCCTCAAAACAATTGCCATGGCTTTTTTGTGTATTAAATGAATGGCAAGTGTCTTAGATCAAATGTAACAAAAGGAAACTAAACTTGTATGCACTTTAGGTTTAATATCTAGTATTAGTTAATAACCTTGTAATTTTTATATGAGTGGGTTAAATTACTCAATCAATGTACGAAGTAATAATATAATATAAACTTTAGTACTCTATGCCTACACTTAGGTTAAAATAGATTGATGTCCATGATGTCGAAATTAAATGCAATTCAATTGGATTGCAAGGCAAAGGCAAAGTTAAAGCGAAGGAAAATTAAGTTCAAACTGATAGTGATAGACAGTTAGTCTATACCTAGTTAGATCCAAATAAATTATAAATATAATAAACAGAAACAGCCCGAATATGAAAAAGCGAAATCCCTAGCTATACGAGCTCCTTGGCTTATCAATCTGGTACTGGGCATATGGAGCTATACACTTTGTCCTATTGGGGCCTATGAGTATGAGCTAGATACAAACCCGAAGTTGTGGGGAGAGTGAATCGTGCACCGTTCTACGCTGGGTGCGCAGTGCCCACCTAACTATGGTGCGCACACACGTACACACGGGTTTGCATAGCTCATATAGCTTCATGGTTTTACGGACAAAATAATTAAAAACGTCTAGAACCTAGACTAGTGCCGAGTCTGCTGAACCCTCGCCGACTCAGCTGCATTGAGAGAATTAGAGGTCATCTTTTGTCATGATAATGACAATTCTTACAGCAACATGCGAAGGGTAAGCTGAATCCTATCCCCGCTGTCGAATTTCTGTACATACATGTAAGTGTTTAGGTTGTAGTAACAGGACTATCACTTGGGTCAAATCATATTTAGGTGATCGACAACAAGTGACCCAATTCGATTTATTTGATAGGATTGCGGCAAGTCTTAGTTCATCACGGTATTGATTATCACATATATGCTGATGATATCCAACTAATGATTTCCTTCAAGAGCAATCAACCTGCTGCTGAAAGCGCGATGAACCGCCTCAAGTCATGTACGGCTGACATCCAAAAATGGATGTTTTCACACTCTCTCAAACTAAATACTGATAAGTGTGAATTCCTTATATTTGGTTCCAAAGCACAACGAAGCAAAATTTCCATCAACTCGATCTCATTTTCCAATCATACCATCAATTTATCTGATTCTTGCCGCAATCTCGGTTTTATGTTTGATTCACACATGACAATGTCTAATCAACTTTCACACATGTGCAGATCAATTAGATACCAGTTGCGTAACATAGGTTTTATTAGGAAATATTTGTCTAAGTCAGCAACCGAAAAGTTAGTTCATGCCTTGATTTCATCTCGGTTGGATTTTGGAAATGCCCTTCTTGTCAATTTACCCCAGACTTTACTATCCAAACGCCAGAAACTGCAAAATGCTGCAGCACGCATTGTGTCGTTATCCTCCAAACGCACTCACATTACTCCAATTTTACGCTCCTTACATTGGTTACCTGTGAAGGACCGCATAACCTTTAAGATTCTGCTGCTTACCTTTCATTGTATTCATGGCACTGCTCCTCAATATAATATTTCACTTATTAAGCGCTACACCCCAACAAGATCACTTCGTTCTTCCTCTTCTGGCCTTCTCAATATACCCAAAGTATCTAAAACCTGGGGGGAACGATCATATTCATTCACAAGCCCGACCTTTTGGAATAGCCTACCTGAAGACATAAAAAGTTGCTCGACCTCATTGTCCTTTAAAAAACTTCTAAAAACTTTGCTATTCTCTTCTTAGCTACTTTTCTTCTTGAATGCGCCTTGAGCACTCCACAGAGTGGATTTGGCGCTATATAAATCACATTATTATTATTATTTATAAAGGGGGAAAGTCGCACCCTTCAACCATCAAGTTAGGCGTGCCACAAGGTTCAATTCTATGTCCCCTTTTATTTTCAATATATGTTAATAGTCTACCTGAATGTATTCCTGAAGGTATCATCGATATGTATGCTGACGATACGACACTTACCGTCAGTGCAAATGATGCAACAGTTTTGGAAGAAAAATTAACTGTGGCGTTAAACAGAGTCTTGGCATGGATTAAAGAAAATCGTCTCGTCCTTAACACTGAAAAAACTTGTGTCATGGTAATAGGCTCTCGTGCTAATCTCAGGAAAATTGAATCTTAATTTCACCATTTCATTGAATGGTAATTTGATAAAAAGAGTTCAATTCACCAAATGCTTAGGAGTTTTGATAGATGAAGAATTGAAATGGTCTAAACAAATTGAAAACATATGTAAACTTACCCAGAAAAACATAGGCATAATAAAGAGAGCAAAGTGTTTTTTGTCTGTGCAGTCCTTAAAGTTGCTTTATAACAGTCTAGTCGTATGTTGCCACCATTTGATTACTGCTCTGTTGTATGGTCGAACAGATTTCAAGCCCATACAAATAAGCTGCAAAAAATTCAGAAGAGGGCCGCAAGAATAATACTGAACAAAACATATGACACACCGTCGGCTGATTTGTTCACTAGTCTTAAATGGATGACACTTGACAAACGGTTTGAGCTAAGTCGCGTTATGATGATATATAAATGTGTTCATAACTTAGCACCTTCTTACCTTCATGTAGGCTTAATCAATCCGAACGATGTACATGAGCATCATACTAGACAAAGAGACAGTGGATGTTTACGCGTGCCCAGATTTCACACTGATTGTTATAAGTGTAGCCCAATTGTATCTTCTATATTTGAATGGAATAAGCTTGATAATTCGATGAGAACAGCTTCCTCTGTCAGTTCATTTAAGAATAAGAGTATGTTTAAACAAAGTTGTAATTTATGATACGAATAACTCAGCCTAACATACACTCAGTGCTTATTCTGTATGATTTGTGCACATATTTGCGACTGAAGTCTGAATCAATATTTTCATATTGGCATTACAGTTGAGCTAGTTTACTGATATTTGTTTATTTTTCAAATGAGTATTCGTTTGCGCCACGTCTATTATTGCTTTGTTTGCACTCTCTAATTTTTCTGAGGATTTTTTATTTTGAACCGGCCTATTAATATTATGTATATAGGCCTACGTTATGCATTTTGATGTAAATATGTTTATTATTATTCAGGGCCCCATGGAAGACCACTACTTAATGGTGAATGGGCTACCCTGACAAAAGATCAGAAATAAATAAATAAAATATATAAAATAAATAAAAATTAAAATTGATGATAAGCCAAGGAGTTCGTATAGGGCAATAGGCCTAGCCTAAAAAAATAAGCTACGAAATCCCAACTGAATGAGTTCATCAGTTCATAGACAACCTCAGACATGAGTGAGTCGGATCCATCATCGATCTAACTTAAGTCACTGCTTAAGGCCTTTACTCCATCATCCATGCTCCTCCACACTCCACAGCCAGGCAGTGTCATGAGTCATTAACAATTAACAGTGAGTCTATCTCGGTTAGTGCGAGAGGATCTGGCCAACTCGCCAGGCCAGCGGGATAGCCCGGCGGAGTGAGTGGCCACTGCCTAGCTCGGCAGTAGCAGTGACCGACTGCGCCCGGGCCCAGCCATTAATTTTAGTACAATGCCTTTCATACTCATGCCCTTACTTACCGAATGCTGTAATGAAATTTCATTTACAAATCCTCACTCCATGCGCCAGCTCCTTCTATTCTTCTAGTTTTCTACTGACATGACTGGCGCTAACTTCTACTCTAGGATAGACGGACCATTCATCTAGAACTTGAATTGAATGGCGCGCGGTAATTTTGGCCTCACATGTACGCACAGTTTTAGCTTCCGGTGCGCTCGGTATGGTGTAGGCACGTCCGTGTTACGGAAGATTTTGCTTGACTGATATAGTGCCCGGCAGGTTTGCTCCCCTTAACTTCCGTCACGAAATCCGCTACTTTTCGTCAAGATCATGAAGCTTGCAAAATCATAGGGGGAATCACCCCTTGCCCCTGAAATTAAGACAGATTGTGGAAATGGATATTTCTGCATGAACATCAGAAAGCTCCTTTTTAATTATCGACAGGCCGTGACCCAAAGAGTTCACCCTGTATACTTCTACCGTTCTACGGTTTTCTATTTGACCAGAGGGCCTATAAATTCTTGCAATTCTCCATGTACCATGTCTTTTAGAGAAAGCAGGGCTGGTGAAAGCAAGGAAAACTGCTTCACCAAGTACACATAATGTTCTCTCAGTCTCTATGTCTCAGCTAGTCTCCCCCCACCCCCCCCCCCCTCCCTCTCTCTCTTTCTCTTTCTCTAAACTCCATGCATCTCTCTCTTAATCCATCTCCCCTAGTATTTCACTTGTCCCCCTTTTTTAGAAACAAAAACGGTCTCAGGAAGGATACTGTTTCTTAATGTATACAAAATTTTACATAAAATCACAGCTAGGAACCGCCTCCAAAACCAATTTCCTGTTCAGTTTATTTTATACTTTATATATTTTATATTTTATTATATACTGTTGAAGAGATCATGCGCGTACAGGGGGGGGGGGGGGGGGGGGGGGGGGGGGGGGGAGGGGTTTGTTCAAACACCCCCTTTTAATTTTGGTGTTATTTTGTGTTAACCCCCCCCCCCCCCCCTAGCAGTGTTTTAGGTGTTTTGAATTGAAAGCTTGTTTTAACCCCCAAATGCTCATAACCCTTTTTTTTTTTTTTGCTTGTCAGAGAATTTTGGAGTAAAAAACACCCCCTTTAAAAAAAATCCTGGGTATGCCACTGGAAGGGATGTAAACACATGAATTTGTAATGTTCTTTATCATTTTTCTACTTATACGTGGTTTAATTGTACAGTAAAAAATGTTTGATTTACGTTGTCAATCAAATTTCTTAATGAATACCAAAATACCACGAAATCATTTTGCATTCCAAATTGATCAACTGCAATATGCAAATTTAGTTCCGGTAATGAATTTAAAAAAAGAAACTTGTCCCATTGATTATTGTTAGCTTTCGCAAGCAAATAATTAAAATGATTAAACACTTTGCTGAAAATCATGCATACTGAAAAGTACTCACGCACATGGATAGCTGTTTTTTTTTCTTCAAAAATAGCCTCAAGTTTGTTGGTGCCCGCAATCTAAAAAAGGGGGGCTTCTCCGTAAAGAGATATTCGTTGGTCCACCCACACCTCCTATTGCTAGTTACTAAGCTATTATTGTTTTTAATGTAATTCTTTTTAACAGATATTTTCATTTGTTGCCATGGTTGCGAAAAATATTCAGTGCTATTTCTGCGTAGACGTCAAGACACAAAAAACGAAGGAAGTACACGACAAGTTTTCCTTTATATTTCTTTATCATGTATGTCGCTTCAAACAACGGCAACATAGCAAACTTAAATATTGATAAGAAGTACTTCGGCAGTATTTTAATAACCAAAACTCACATGATACAAAAGAAAAGTACCCAAGAAATTACTACATATAGATTTTGATGAAGGCTTAACTAGGAATAAATATTTGCTATCCATGGTTGTTTTTCAATGATATGGGGTCGCGACCCACGGAGGGGATAGTTTGGGAGTTTTAGCGGGGAAAATATTGATTAGTGGAGAAATTATTGATGCAAGGATTGTAATTGAATAAAACAAAAACTGCAAAAGGACAATTAGACCTAATTAGCAATTAGAACCATTGTAATCAGTCAATGAACCAAATAAGATGTAGTGAGTACAATAATATCCGGGGGGTTTAATCAAGTGTCCTTTCGGTGAATTTTACCAACAAATTTGCTATCAGCCAATCAAATGCAAAGATTTCAGTAGCTTATAACAGTTATTGCAACTTGTCCTTGTTGACAAGTTTTCTGAAACAGGGTCATGAATGTGGCGTATAAATTGAAAAAAAAGATTGGTATTTGTTATTTGTTGAATATTCTGTTTATATTTCGACCATAAATTAATATAGACTTACTTTACAGCTATACAAACCCCTTCAAAAACAGAGGTGGGATTTGGGTGGGGGCGGGGAATAAATATCGCTAAGAATCTGTTAAATTCAAGCTTAACAAGCCATTAATTTCCGCTTTCCTATGCCACTTTACAAAAATGATATAAAACGTAAGAATAATAATGATAATAAAGCATTAACAGTAAACAGTAACGGAATGACAAAATGAGAAGCAAATTAAAATGATAGTACATTATTGATTAAAAAAACACCATTTTTTGAAAATTCAAAATACAATTTTAGTTACAAATATAATGAAACAGAATATACATAACATCACCTTCCACACTGCGAATATAGGCTTATCAATATTAAGATGTAAAATAGGATATGCTGTATGTAAGGAAATATTTTTACTCTATAAGATTTTGCTAATTCTATTGCGTTTTTGTGCACAAGTTCCTTTGAATCTAATTGGTATATACGGACGCCAACTTACTATTCATTTAAAATACACATGTCTTCCATGCATGGAGTCAGACAATTCAAACATATACTTCACATATCAACAGAAGAAAAACACTATACTTTAACAGTTACTATAATGAGATTATACATGTATATTCTTCCTATTTATCCACTTTGAAGCAAGAACTGAAAGACTTTAAAACCGGGTCCGCTCGCTATTCATAGAAAACCGCTATGCATTTAATACGCGTTATGAATAGCGGTCCTTATGAATAATTGGTCCTTATGAATAGCGGTCCTTATGACTAGCGACGTTATACCCCTTTAAAACAAACACGACAAACGTCATTTATAACTTTCCCTCACGCGAGGCATCATTTTACTGACGTTATTAGGACCGCGTCATTGACTTGTACGTGTTTTCTTCTTCTTTTTGTTTTTAATTCTTCATTAAAGAGTGTAGTTTGAACAAGTGATTGCGAAATGAACAAAACTAACATTACTTTTAACAACATGGCGTATGAATTTTGACGCCTTGTATGAGCTTAAGGGAATGTTTCTTCATCTAAAAAGAGATACTAGAGGTAGAAAATGGATTTGATGTACTAGTACTCGTTAGAAGCATGGGAACACCGGAGTGAATATAATAGTTTCTTCTATTTATGATATATCATGAAAGGAAAAAAAGAGAAAAGGATCTTCATTATGGGGGAATAAAATGTGAAAAACTGGTCGAGTTTTATCCATTTCCCCAGTGTTCCTCCTCGTGTGGCTATATTTTTAACAGAAGGGCGTCATCAGAGTAGATAATTCGATACAACTGATATATATATATATATATATATACATATATAAATTTGAGTTATTTTTTGTTTGCTAATCACATATAAGAACAGGTGCATAGAAATGTATTTCTTTTAATCATTCACATGAAAAAAGGTACAAAATATCGTTATAGTCAGCTTCAAAACTAATTCTTATCAAGTATCAGAAAATAATTCAACCGCTTTCGATCTACTTTACTTATAACTCTATCTGATATGATATTCAGCTGGGGAACAGAGAATATCTTCTGGGCTGAAGTGAGAAAATAATCTATTCATTTAATTCCGGATTTGACGATTGTTCTGACGATTGTTCTGACGCCCACAGCTGTCGAGAAAGAATGGAAAACAAGAAGCAGATGGTTATACATGCATTGTTTTACGTCTCTAATTATTTGATGATAATTGGATGCTACTTGACTAACCCTACACATTACATCTTTATTTGAGAGACAATGAGAATAAGGGGAGGGGCTGTACCATACAAGAGGTCACAATGTCATATTGTATGAGTTTATTTTCATGATTTTGTTGGCTATTATTGTTACTTATTATTGTTATCAGGGCCTCATGGAAGGCCACCAATATTGGTGATAATGAGTAACCCTGTATAAATATCAGAAATAAATAAATAAATAAATAGTAAAAACTGGGGGGGGGGGTATTTCATCAAGTGTCTTGTCGGTGATTTTTACGGGAAAATTTGCTCTCAGCCAATCAGATGCAAGGATTTCAGTAGCTTATAACTGTTACTGCAACTTGTCATTGATGACAAGTTTTATGAAGCAGGGCCCAGATATACTTATATTAATGTCCATAATCCACTGACGCCGAGATACTCTCAATGCTTCTAACATCCGCGAAAGTTGATACAATTAGTATAATTATGATCTGTTTTTTGAAACTGTTAAAATGGTAACAATTTGTGGGATTCCCTATATTAAGTTGGAGAGACGATGATGATGATGATGGTGATGATGATGATGACGACGACGACGACGAAGACGATGCCGATGATAATAATGAGAAAAATAATAAAACAATCAATAACAGAATAAAAATAATAATACTATGGTCTTATTTACCTAGGGTATAGCCTCATCATTATTGATACTATTCTTCCCGAGGGGTATACGATCATTATTATTGCATGCCCCGAATTTAGCCGAACTGTAATGAACTAAACAGGCATTCATAACGTTCTGCCAACCCTAATAATGCAGGGAAATGATAAAAAGAATTAATTTAATTATGGAAACTGACTTTAAAATAATGATTATGATCGTTTTAAAGATATGATGCTGAAAAGATGAGTTTAGTATATTCCTATAATTTTTGATTTGATTTGATTTATTTATTTCTGCTTGATTTCTCAATTCATCAAATAATGGAAATGGAAATGGAATGCATACGTTATACAAATTATGCGATATACAATACAATGGAACATCATGACATTAATATCACAAGGCTAACAGTAGGATTATAGAAAGAGAAATGTTCATCTTCTATACTTACAGTTAGGTTATCTCTGAGAAGCTGCATAATGAGAGTACTATCTTTGTAGGAGTCCTCCTTCAAGTGATCCAGTTCTGCTATAGCTTCATCGAAAGCCTAAAAACGAACATTAGGGCAAAATAAAAGGTGCCATAGTGTAAATACAGTGTCAAAACAGAGTGCACTTTAAAAGCCACTATCAATGGCTGTGAGTGTGTTTTGTTGTTGTTGTTGTTTGGTTTAAAGTAGATATTCAAAGAAAATCACAAATATGGCAATTAATGTATCACTAGAAACTGGGAAGCTTACAGATGGCAATCTTATAAGTTTTATGTCAACTGCGTATCTGGTGATTATAAAAAACAACACAAATAAAAGCTCTTCTCAGCATCTGGAATATCCGAGGATTCGCCAGAAATATAGCGATGTTTTGATGTCGTCACACTCGGGATCGATCCTGCTTAAGCAGACGACGTCCTATAATGAATGAACGTAATTGCAATGCAATTATTTATCAAATTATAAAGAGTTTGGTGTATTTAAACATGACCTTATTTCACACCATTATAAAGGGAAAGTGAAACTGATTCTGATAGCTAAAACCGTTTGATTGTAAATACATAGGAGAAGGGTCAATGATCAATGAAATAAACCCCACTTTCAAATTGAAAAGCCCTCCAATAATAGCAGGATGGTATTCGTTCCCTCTTGAAACGCCGAACATGCACCGGTGCAACAAGCAGCTGAAAATACAATGGCGTCTTATTTTGTTTACAAGTGACTGATTCCTTTATTTTTTTAACGCTGCATTTTTCATCAAAATAATACCATACACGAAGTTAAGAGTGAGTCAACAGACTAACATTAAGACTGACGCTAGTGAAGGAAGAGAAATAAGTGAAGAGGAGATGACAAAATAGGCTCTGAAAAATGTGTAAGATGTTATGGGACATCGTCTGCTTAGACAGGACTGGTCCATGGTGTGTCGTCACATATCTCAGCAGCCATCGAGGAGCTCTTCAGCTGCTATATCGGGGGCTGTATTTTACCGTTTTATAATTGATAATAATCATTACTTCAAATGTTTCCAAGCGTTGAATTTGGATAACCTTGTTTAATTTATGCCATCTATGCAATAATAAGTATTAAGCCAATATTTAAAATCATTAACGTTCTACTTTAAGGTATAATAATACAGAGGACAGTCGATAGGTAAATCGTTGTTGTTCAATTAATGTTTGACTGCATGCAATCTTGTACTTCTGCACACAACCTAACAGGTTGACTATAAAATGACCAATAATATTAAACTTGTTGGAGCTAAAGCCGAAACGGCAAATCGAACAGAAAATGTATCGAGAATAACTATGTCACATAATTATGAACGATTCAAGTGCAGAATATATACGAGGCTAAGTGGGTCAGCTCAATAGACCTGTTTACCCCCTAATAATTGGAGGGGCAGCTGCCCCCCCCCCCCCCCCCCCGGATCGACGCCCCCTGCCTACATCACCCATGTGCATATTGATGGCAACGCGCGCTTATAATACTCATACTCATATTGTTTCTTGGGACTAACTTGGTACTTGATAATTGGTACTCATTATACATGGGAGAAGAAATACAGAGAAATGTGAAATTCAAATGAGGTTATACCCTTATCATAATACAGAGCTTGCGTGCTGTCGTGCATCGTTGGATCCTGGGGTCGAATCGGCCAACCCGCTCTTATTGAAAAAAAAATAACCCAAAACAACATAAAAACAAGCTCTTTTTAGGTAAACCAACGCCTTCTTTTTCGGAACATAATAGGTTCCCCTGCGGGATTCCCGCGAAATGTTTATTTCCAGAAAAAATGTATGCACTTTGTTAAGGAGAAGTCCACAGTGATATTTAAAGCATACACAATGGACCGCTTCGGTAATATATGCAAATCTTACGCATACCTTTCAAACAAAGGTTGTTCTTGACAACCTGAAAGCTTGCCAGAGGCTTGCCGGACATAGCAACAAATCACTAGGTGCTCAGAGAATATAATTATGTGCATAAATTTGTATACATTATAGAAGCGGTCTATTACACACACTATGAGCTACGAAAAGTGAATAGACCTGTTTACTAAGTGATTCAAATTTATGGATGTTTCTTTCCTGGGGACCTAGTAACGAGGTATTCCATTAACCTGTTATTAATGAATGAACTACAATACTTGGAATCCAGTTTGCATACATTAGATGTTGCTATGTCGGGCAAGCCTCTGGCAAGCTTTCAGGTTGTCAATACAACCTTTGTTTCAAAAGTATGCATAAAATTTGAATCACTTAGTAAACAGGTCTATTTATAGAATTTCCTTCACTAACAAAGGGGAACACATATTTTCTGAACAGTTATATTAGAATCATGTAGAATTCACCAGCGATGTGTCAATCCAATAGACCGCTTCGGTAATGCATTCAAATTTTATACATACCTTTCAAACAAAGGTTGTTCTTGGCAACCTGAAAGCTTGCCGGAGGCTTACCGGACATAGCAACAAGTAATATATGCAAACTGGGTTCCAAACATTGGGGCTCATTTTAAAAAAACAAGTTAATGGAATAGCTCGTCACTATAGGTGCTCAGAAAAGAAATGTGCATGAATTTGAATAAATTATAGAACCGGTCTATTCCAACACCATTATAAAACAAAATACTGATCATGAGAACCATTTTCTACAGAAGCATAAAAAAAAAGAAACAGATCGGTGAAAGTTTAAGCAAAATCAGATAAGAAATAAAAAAGTTATGAATTTTTGAAGTTGTAATCAATCAGACACAAATTGGCAACTCCTTGCGAGCTCCACTCCCATTTTCTCAATACAGAAAATTTCATAAATTTTAATTTTCTTAGTTTTTGAGGAAGAAATATATTTGTTTCATACAGGTTTTGTGTAAAAACATATGAGCAATGATTATATCTAAGGTGCATGTATGATTAAATATTTCCTTTAGAGAAAATGGAAATTGATGATTTTGGGGGTATACAGGGCAAATGGGAGAGGAGCTCGTAAGATACGACACGGAGTTGCCAATTTGTGTCTGATTGATTACCACTTCAAAAAGTCATAACTTTCGTATTTCTTATCAGATTTTGCTCAAAGCTTCACTGATCTGTTTCTTTAATTGTTATGCTTCTTTTAAAATCAACTTGTAATCAGGGTGAACTATCCCTTTAATTAAGGCGATGCATATCATTCTAAGAGTACAAAATAATGGCTCACCTTCTTGGCCACCTCACATGCCCTTTCTGGCTGATTGCGGATTTCGTAGTAGAAAACGGAGAAGTTGAGAGCCAGGCCAAGATGAATGGGATGTGTTTTGGATAGTTCCCGGGAGCTTACTTTCATAGCTTCCTTATACGCCTCTTCAGATTTTGTGGCTTCATCTGCAGACATATTACAAAATGAAACCTTAATCATGTTAATACCACCAATATGACAAAAATGTATCACTTGTGAAAGTAACGTTCCCCTACTTTTCTCTGGACCGTGCACATGGACGCCAAAGCTCTACGTACCATCCAGTGGCCGGGTGGCGGGGTGGGGTAAGAGATCATAGGTGTGTGTGCTTGTGTGTGGGTCTGCGTACTATTATGACATGAATGAAGGAATAGAATGGAATTTTTAAAAATCGTGATAACAGCTGATGTTCGTTTGTTAAATTACTTAAAGAAATTTAGTAATTTTTAGGGATGAAAAATGTTTTCACTTAGCGCCAAACACATCAGTGAAGTGAAATAAACTCAACCAATATAGTTGGGCGGGATATCCTATACATATCAAAACAGCTGAATTGGATGAAAATTACATTTAAAAAAAAATCAGAGAAATGGAGACGCACAAACATCCAAAAAGGTATGAAACTTTCAAAGTTGTAATCACTTTACATATTTATGGAAAATCTCAAATTGGCGACTGTGACTGTTTGTTATTCCTTCCATTTGTTGCACACAATTTTCCGGTCTTCACGTAAGCGCATTTTTCCTCTGGGATGTATATCTTGGATACTTCTAAAGGTCCTCAAAAAAACTCAGCTATAACAAGCAAACACAAACAGCAACAACAACAAAAAGATCTCACTACTTCGTCATACATTTTAAAATATAATGTGTTAAAACAAGTAAAGGAGAGTTGTACGCCACTACATCACATTACCAATTCGGCCAATTTGAAATACAACTTTCATGACTATCTCTTGTTTCCAGACTTATGATATACATACCATTTCTAGCATCTCCGACCTTCACCTCAACTAGGTAGCGATAGTAATCTCCTTTCATCTTAAGATAGAAAACCTTGGCCTCCTTTTCTTCTTCGCTCTTGGGTATGAGATAATTATTCAGCAGATCCTAAATAAGATATTATAATAAAAAACATTTACAGAAATATATTATAATACTACTTCTACTGCTAATATTCCTACTATCAATATACTATTCCTACTACTATACTACTACTACTACTACTACTACTAGTAGTACTATACCTTTACTCAGGGGCGGCTGAGCGTTTTTCAGAGTGGGGGGCACCAACAAAAAGGGGCACTTTTGGGGAGAAAAAGGGCACCTACAAATGGTGAAAACAAGACGGAAAATGCCATTTTGAGACATTAGTACATTGGCGGATCCAGGGGGGTCACAGCCGGCCCGTGCCCCCCCCCCCCCCCTTTGGAAGAGAAGTATGAGTTTTTACCATTGACGATCCGCCATTTTCTCGATTGTGCCCCCCCCCCCACCTTTTAGAGTGAAGTCCTTTTTTTTTTTTTTTTTTTTGCTTGTCAGGGAATTATGGAGAGAAATTGGACCCCAGAACGACCCCTTACTAAGCGATTTTGGAAGGTTTGGCGAAAATTTTTTTTTTGCCCCTACCCCCCCCCCACCCCCCCCCTTTTAGAGTGAAGACCTTTTTTTTTTTTTTTTTTTGCTTGTCAGGGAATTATGGAGAGAAATTGGACCCCAGAACGACCCCTTACTAAGCGATTTTGGAAGGTTTGGCGAAAATTTTTTTTTCAAAAAAACAAACTACTTTGCAGTTGAGTGTAATGGTCTGATTATTCATTTGCGAGCGGGCGAAGCGAGCGAGCAAAATATTGAAGATATTTTGAATAGCAGCGATTTTTGTAATATAATAAGAAGACAGTGGTAAATGCGAGCGAGCGTAGAAAGCGAGCTTTGGAAAAACAAATTGAAAAAAATGTCCTCCTTCCTGTTATGATTTAGGGGCACTGCTCATTCCTGTATAATTTAGGGAATTGTGCCCCTCCTAGCCTTCTCCACTGCCTCTCATTGTGCTGATATCAGGAGGGGAATCTATGGAATGCACTTCCCGATTCCATGAGGTATCAAAGTAACTTAGATAAGTTTAAAATTTCACTCAAACAATATTTATTTAACACTTAGAGTATTTGCCAGTGATCTCTGTATCCATTTTGGATTGTATGTACCTCTAAGCCTCTAACCTTTCATTCTTACTTCATACTTTCTTACTTCTCAGCGCATAGACACATGCAGTTTTGCTATGTGTAATGCGCTATAAAAGAACCAAGTATTATTATTATTATTATTTATCTATTATTATGAAGCCTCTGATTATTTGAAGCTAGGTACATGGCTCTTTCGTGGATTTTAGGGCACAGTTTGTAATCGACATCAGAGTATATATTAAATATATATAGGTATATTATGGAGGGCACTGATCAGAAGCAAAAGGGGCACTTAAAAAGAGGCATGAATCAGAGGTGAAAAGGGCACTTATCATAAGGAAAAATTGCACTATTAAAACGGAAAATGGGCTTCAATCAGACGAAAACAGGGACACTTGTCGGATTTCAAAGGGGACACTTATCTGAGCTTAAAAGGGGCACTTATCAGAAGGTGAAAAGGGCACGTATTAGAAAGAAGAAGGGACAGTCATAAAAAGGAAAAGGGTCACTTATCAGAAGTGAAAAAGGCACTTACAGAAGGAAAAATTGCACTATTAGAGCGGGAAAGGGGCACTAATTAGACGAAAAAGGGGGCAACTATTAGATTTCATAAGGGGCAGTAATGTCTGAGGTTAAAGGGGGGCACTTATCAGAGGGTAAAAAGGGCACTTATTAGAAAGAAAAAGGGGTACTATACGAAGAAAAGGGGGCACTTTGGGGGTACTTGAAAAAAGTGTGTGTGTGTGTGTGTGGGGGGGGGGGGGGTACTGTTCCCCCTGCCCCCCCCCCCCCGGGAGCGCCGCCTCTGCTTTTACTTCTACCACTACCCCTATACTTCTATTAATATTGGCTTCGGGTATATAGCGCTGATGTCCGTCATGCTGTGGTGATCCAATATTTTTACCTCCGTCAGTTTATTTAGTTTGTGGACATAATTTTCTTCTTGCGAAACATGATTGCAGCCAACTTTATTAAATTGTATACGAAACTTAGGGGAAATTATACGACTTGACTCCATCGTTCTACAACGGGGGGGGGGGGGGGGGGAGCAACTCAAGCGGTTATCAATTTGCATGTCAGATTTTTATTTTTCAAATTCTTTTTTTAGTAAATTACCACAAAAAGGGGGAAAAACCCGTTTGTCTTTTATTTATCTTTTTTTCCCTTGTCAGATATCCCCCCCCCCTCACAAAATTCTGGATTCGCCCTTGGTTCTGATCAGGAAACGAGTACTGAGAAAGCCCGTGACCATGGTGACCACCGCATTATAACAATAACAGATATGAATATAAATTATGATTCACTGCAATAAACCGCTGTATAGAAGCAAGTCATCACTTTGATTGCAATGTAAACAATTTTCGTACATTTTGTAAACATTCCAATAGACCTGTTTACTGATTTTATGCATACTTCTTGAACAAAACGTTTCTCTTGACGACTCAGAAATCTTGCCAGAGTCTTGCCCGACATGGCAACTACTAATGTATTAAAAAGGGATTCCATCCATAGAGGTGCCATTGTAGCAGGTGCACTAAATAATTGGTAACTGAGGATTCTGGAGGGAAACATGAATAAATTGAAATACATTAGTAAACAGGTATATTTAAAGGGCCCAAACGCAACCCAAATGCATTTTTTTTTAATGTTGATGTGCAGGGATGCATACAACTAATATTCTGCTATTCAACATCTAGATTTGTTTCATAGATGTTTAAATGTTTTTTGATTTTTTTTTCCAACCTCCGAAGCTCCACCCTAAACAAAGCTCCAGATCTCATTCCTGAAATGACATCATCTGTCAATCATCAGTCAGCCACACCAACATTCTACAATAGACTGTGGAATGTAAGGACTTCCCTCAGCTCAGCACATGCTCACAATAGAATTGTATGCTTTCAAACAATACCTCCTCATTACTATTCTTTTCCTGGTGATGCTACAGCATGTCTGACAGAGCAACAACTCTGTAGGCATTGTATGGTCTATTAGAACAGATGGTCATCTCTGCACTGTCTCTCCTAAAGCTCACTAATGATTGACAGATGATGTCACTGCAGGAATGAGATGTGGAGCATTTTTTTTGGGGGGGGGGGTGGAGCTTAGCATGTTTGAGAAAATGATTTCAAAAAGTATTAAAAAATATATGAAACATATTTAGATGTTTGAATAACAAAATATGAGTTTATGCATCCCTGTATATCAACAGAAATCAATTTGCATTTGGGTTGCAGTGGACCTTTAATGCTTACTTTTCTTATAACGTCCGTAGTAACGAACTATCACATTCGCATGTTAAGTTGTTGTATTTCAATAGTCAGAATGCAGATTGCATACAATAGACCGCTTCTGTAATGTATATAAATTTATGCACATATATTCACTGAGCGCCTAGTGACGAGCTATTCTATTAATCTGCTTTATATATGAGCCTCAATGCTTGGAATCCAGTTTGCATACATTATGTCCGGCAAGCTTTCAGGTTGTCAAGAACAACCTTTGTTTGAAAGGTATGTATAAAATTTGCATACATTACTGAAGCGGTCCATTAAGTGTTGCTAGGTCGGGCAAGCCAAATGTTTGCCAAACAATCGTAACAACACTCAATACATGTATGTACTTGCAATTTGCATTCTGACTTTTGAAATACAATAGCTTTTCACAGGTGAATGTAATAGTTTGTCACTATATATTAGGCAAACAATCTATAAATTTGAATGCATTATTCGAAACAGTTTATTGTTGTTAACAATAGACCTGTTTACTAAGTGTTCAAATTTTATTCATACTTTTGAAACAAAGGTTGTCCTTGACAACCTGAAAGCTTGCCAGAGGCTTGTCGACATAGCAACAAGTAATGTATGCAAACTGGATTCCAAGTATTGTAGTTCATTCATTAATAACAGGTTAATGGAATACCTCGTTACTAGGTCCCCAGGAAAGAAACATCCATAAATTTGAATCACTTAGTAAACAGGTCTATTCACTTTTCGTAGCTCATAGTGTGTGTAATATACCGCTTCTATAATGTATACAAATTTATGCACATATATTCTCTGAGCACCTAGTGATTTGTTGCTATGTCCGGCAATCCTCTGGCAAGCTTTCAGGTTGTCAAGAACAACCTTTGTTTGAAAGGTATGCATAAGATTTGCATATATTACCGAAGCGGTCTATTGTGTATGCTTTAAATATCACTGTGGACTTCCCCTTAAAAAAGTGCATACATTTTTTCTGGAAATAAACATTTCGCGGGAATCCCGCAGGGGAACCTATTATGTTCCGAAAAAGAAGGCGTTGGTTTACCTAAAAAGAGCTTGTTTTCATGTTGTTTTGGGTTATTTTTTTTCTTCAATAAGAGCAGGTTGGCTGATTCGACCCCAGGATCCAACGATGCACGACAGTACGCAAGCTCTATATTATGATAAGGGCATAACCTCATTTGAATTTCACATTTCTCTGTATTTCTTCTCCCATGTATAATGAGTACCAATTATCAAGTACCAAGTTAGTCCCAAGAAACAATATGAGTATGAGTATTATAAGCGTGCGTTGCCATAAATATGCACATGGGTGATGTAGGCAGGGGGCGTCGGCAGGGGGCGTCGATCCGGGGCGGGGGTGCGGGGGTGCGGGGGTGCGGGGGTGCGGGGGTGCGGGGTGCGGGGGTGCGGGGGTGCGGGGGGGCGGGGGGCGGGGGGGGGGCGGGGGGCGGGGGGCGGGGGGCGGGGGGCGGGGGGGGGGGGGGCTGCCCCTCCAATTATTAGGGGGCAAACATATCCTCTCAATGAATTCGGAGGTCTAAAACAGATTAAGGAAAATGATGCAAACCTTGGAAAACTTGAAACCTTCGAAAAAATGAAATACAAAAAGTTATTACACGATCAGACTTCAATTTCGCAAATTCACTAATTTTCCCTGCTTCATGTAACCATGGAGAAGCTGCATAGGCCTACATTATGGAGATGAGTAGTAAACAAGTAAATAAAAATTCCCTTAAATTCCCTTAAATTTGAAAACTTTGAAAATTTTCATCATTTCCTGATGAAGGCCTACGGCCGAAAATTTGAAAATTCTGAGTTTAAGGGAATTTTATGCATAACTTTCAAACAAAGGTTGTTCTTGACAACCTGAGAGCTTGCCGGACATAGCTACAAATAATGTATGCAAACTAGATTCCAAGCATTGAGGCTTATTTATAAAAAAGCAGGTTCATGGAATAGCTCGTCACTAGGTGCTCAGAGAATGTATAGTGCATGAATTTGTATAACATTACAGAGCAGTCTATTCCGATTTTGTTTTTCTATATAAATTATGGTCTACCTTCATCCCCCCCCCCCCCCATCCGAAAAACGGCTCGACGACCCTGGATGTAGGCCTACTAGTTTTTACCTATAATATTATGTATATACCTACCAAAACCTGGGTGCAGATGTCATCAAGCTCCTTTTCTATTACCACTCTGTATTCCTTTAACATGTTAGTCTTCGAATCATCCTCAGACTTCTGTTCTGTTCCACTGACAATCCTCCACGATGAGCGCCGTACACCAACAACATTCTTGTAGGCTACGGAAAGAAGATTTCGTTCCTCTACCGTCAATGGTTCGTCCATTTCGGTCACTTTCTTCATGGCCTCTACCATGTCATTGTACCTCTCAGCTTGCTCAGCCAGTTTCGCCATTTCAACAAGGAGAGACCTATCCCCCGTGCTTTCTATTAGAGCAGACATGATGAATGTTCTTGAGAACCCTCTTACAGCCTTTTCAAATTCAGCTGAACGCAATATATCAACTTGCGTTCAATGTTTCCGGTATACGTTACAAAGTATTCAGTAAAAGGAAATGGACACGCAGAATATGGTGCGTAGTTATTGCATAGAGCTCGAGCTATTGTTGAAAAATAATGATGTCAAATACAGCCTCATAACTGAAAATCATATAATGGGCGAACAAATTATTCCGCATTGCGTTGAAGCGTATCCCCCGGTGCATTGCGTTGAAGCTATACATTTGGCAGCTATAGTGTACAATGATGAACCACAACAGGAAACTGTTGAGTTCACAAAATCAAAATTATTTGATATTGGACGTTCAAAGCTACATTCTGACACGGAATATACTACGTGTTAAACTCAAAAGTTATAACTCTTATCATCAGACTTAAGGTTTACTACTTAGAAAAAAGGTCCTGATATTTTTTCTTCAAAAGGTGAAAATCTAATCAAATATTCAGAGCAGTTTGTTAAGAAAAGTAAAATAATAAAAAAATAACTTTCATTGGTGAAGATCCTTTTCATAGATACAAAGCGCATGTAAACAAGAAACAGAATTATATAGGAATAGCATTACGTAAGTAAAAACAAAATGAATATTCAAAGAAATACAACAAAGCTTGCTCTTAATCAATTTGACACCCTTCGACTTTACAATGTAAAAACATCAGTCAGGTCATACGAGTTATACATGTTATAACTGCTTCAGTTATCAACGATCGAAAGTGTCAATATTTTTTGAACACCCACACATTGCTTCTCATTGCTGGTGCCATATTTCGTTTGATTACAATTTCTTTTATCTTCCAAAAGCCACTAAATTAATGAATGAATAAAGGATATCATTTCTGTACATTACAAAATGAGCTTTCGTCGGCTACTCAGTTTCGGTTTCGTATCCAGTTCAATATTACTGTGACTAATACCTAATATACTTATGCATGAGGACTTGCATTAGCTTTTGATCTGTCGTAGTATATTCCACTTAATGGACTTTGGGCTTGCATATATCCTTTACAAGGAAGAGAGAGAGGGAGAGAGAGAGAAAGAGAGAAAGAGAGAGAGGGAGATAGAAAAGCACAGATATAATTAGAGAGAGAGAGAGAGAGGGAGGGGGGGGGGGCGGTGAGAGGTAGCTTCTACACCAGTCAACCAGTGCACACGAACAAAAGACATATTGGTTCAAGTTTAACACAATGCTGTTATTTACAGTGACGACCTTGTCAGTATGTGTACCTGCATATCCCTAGGTATTTGTTTATATTACTACGCTGTTTGAAAAATAGTTCCTGTATGATAGCCAGGAAGGATTTGGGTAATGCCCCTGTCACACGTACCCGCGAGACCGACCCGGGACCGATAGTAAACCGAACAACAAACTTTCCTTTTTTGTTCTTTTCTTTTCTTTTATATTATAATTCTGTCTGTTTCATGTGGTGCTATAATGTAATGTATGTATTCATTTGATGTACCCTCTTCCCTATTTTTTTTAATTTTTTTAATTTTTTTTTATAATTCTGTCTGTTTCATCTGGTGCTGTAATGTAGTATGTATTCATGTGATGTAGGGGTAAGTAGGCTACTGTGCATACTGTGTGGTAAGGGAGGTGTTTTTTTTTTTGGGGGGGGGGGTTCCCTCCTTTTTTATCTTTTTTAAATATATGATGTGGTCTTCTAGATATTGATTTACATGTGCTTACCAGAGAATAGTGTGCATGTGTTTTATTTTGGTATAAGATTGGGGTTCAGTTTTGTCATGTACAAGGTTTATTTAAAATTATTTTAGCACATGTATGTATTTACTAGTTGATTGTATTATCGATATTAAAAATGAATTGTTATTTTGTTATTATGTTGATTTATGAAGACAAATAAAATATTATTACATCTAATGGCCAAGAATGGGTCGGTTTGGAGTCAATGTGGAATCGGTTTAATTTGGCGGTATGAAACTGGACCCCATAACCCCCCACTGAGCGAATTTTGAAGTTCTTGCGAAAAAATTTTTTGTCGACACTCCCCCCCCCCCCCCTAGATCTTTTACTCAATCCTGGATCCGCCCCTGAGTAGGCCTACATGTACCAAAGTGATTACGTGTGAACAATGGGAGCCAGAACGGCTCTTTGTGCAAACTCCGTACAAAAGATGCGAGTTAACGCCCTTCTGGCTCCAAACAAAGATACCGAAATAGGCCTACAATTAACGGATTAAGAACAGTGATGAATGCTGACCTATTATTAACAAGGTGGCAGTGCTTCTTGTTTTCCGTCTTCCTCTTCTCCTTTGCTTTCTATTTATTTATACATATCTTTCTCAATCTCCTTCTGCTCTCTCTATTTCTGGGTCATTCCATGTCAAAATCACCTATTTTTTTGTTTTAAGTTTAAACCCTACCCCTTCAAATTGTCCCAAATTTCATGCATGTATATGGGGTAACCGACTCTTCCCAAGCTGAAATTTTAAGTCTTGGCCCCATCGGCCAAACGGTTTTCGCGCTTTGACACGCATTCAACAGGCATGTTGGCCCAAAAATGGGCACTTTTTTTTATTTCGAAATTTCTGTATCTCTGTAACGACTGGGTCAATTTTGTTGATATATACAGTGACATTTTTTTAAAAAGTTAATTAAATATACACAAGCTATCTAATTATACCATCATTTTCCATACCCGAACAAGATAAAGTTTAATGATCCCTTGATATTTGCTCAAACCTTGAATTTTACCTTGAAGGTCAAGTAATCTGGAGATGGAATTTGGTGATTTTATACGTCAACATATTTTATACATCATATAAAAATTGGGGTAATATTTTTTGTTTTCTTTCCAGCTTCGTTTTAAATTGGTAAAAAGCTAATTTTCAGGGTTTGACCCGCTTTCAATAATTTATTCAGAACAGTATAATACCCATTGTGCATGACATCTGTCATTCCACAACACCTTATTCATGAATTGAATTTGAATTGAATTTTATTAAACATTGATTTACATCAATATTCTGTTCATAAACATAATTACAGAGTGTATCACTCATGTTATTCAGGCAACGTCATTTTTGAATAATCAATGATGCTGGGCTGCAAAAAAGCATTTTTAGAATGACAGGCGAGGTATGACACGCGAGTGTTCCTATGTTCTGAATAAATTACTGATACTAGCTCAAACATTGAAAAATCAGCTTTTTGCCAATTTTTAAGTCTCCTCCAATTTTTCGATATGATATAGGAATATTATTGCCGTGTAAATTCACCAAATTTCATCTCCAGATTAGGTGACCTTCATGGTGAAATTCAAGGTTAAAGCAAAGACCAAGAGGTCATTGAACTTTGTTTGGAAATGGAAAATGAATTACCTTTCTAAATTATGCCAATATCAACAAACTTGACCCACTAGTTGCAGAGATACGGTCAATTCAAAATTACAAGTGTCCATTTTTGGCCAACATTCCTGAGGAATGCATGTCATGCATAGTGCGAAAACCGTTTGGCCGATGGGGCTAAACTTTCATTTTGTTGGGAAGAGTCGATTACCACATATACCAAATTTGAAAGGGGTCAGGGTTTGACCTATTGGATGGTCTGGCACAGAATGACCCCCTCCCCTCTGTTGCTCCCTTCTCTCTCTAACCAAGGAGGTACTACTCCTTGCTCTTAACTCTCCCTCAAACGCTTTCATTATTATTATTCTCGTCTTCCCTTTCTCTCAGCTCACTCAGTAAACTTACATCCTTCTCCTTTTCTTATTCTCTACCCTCTTTCTTCATTTACTAATCTCTATTTTATTAAGGGGGGATGTAATTTAAATGAAGTTCATCACAATTGATATGATTGTAAAATGTGTACCTGTGGTCGTTTTGAAATATCACTCAGTTCTTCCAAATGAATTATTAGCACTCAGGTGCTTACAATTATGTCCCATGAACCTTCTCGTTCCGGTCTCTCGTATGCCTTTTAATTTGTCTACATGTATAAACATGTCCTAACAAGAATATCAATTACATTAAACAAAGTATTAGACAGCCATTATTAGCAACTGAAGAATATCAATTACATCTATAAAATTACTAGATAGCCTCCTGTCAATTCGTCTTTGTTATGTCATTATCTCGTAATATTGATTGATCATTTGAGGCTTCATGTTGGGAAGGCTGAAAGATAAAGTTGAGTCCTGGTCAAGCAATTGCATTGTTAAAGAAACTTAAACTATCAGGAAAAAATAATAGACCTGTATACTAATTTCATGCATACTTCTTGAACAAAAGTTTCTCTTGAAGACTCAAAAGTTGGCCAGAAGCTTGCCTGACATAGCAACAACTAATGTATACAAAAGGGATTCCATCCATAGAGATGCCATTGTGGATAGCAGGTGCACTAAATAGTTGGTAACTAGGGGTTCTGGAGAGAAACATGATTAACTTGAAATACATTAGAAAACAGGTCTCTTGGGAAATGTTGATTATGTAATACATAATACACAAGTGAAGTTTTGGGACTACATGGGACTACACATGCATACGGCATGACTGTTTGGATCAAACTTTTCAGCCATTTCTCGTCATGAGGGCATTTGAAAAGCAATCTTTTTCGGGGGAATTTTTAATATTTTTTCAAAGTAACATAAAAAGATTAAGAAAGCTCACAAATCATTTTCCCCTTTGCCAGAACCCAACTTTCTCTTGATAAAGAGAACAGACGACAAAGCTTCAAGAAGACCTTCAAACTTGCTTTACTAACAAAGTAAACAAAATTATAATTGTTGTATAAAAAAAACCCCCCAAAAAGGACGTAGAAAACACAATATTCACACTAATACAAACTTTCAAGGCTTACTTCGAACCATCGTGTGATCACGTTCACGTCACGTTACACGACCTTTTGTGAATGCTAAGCCTTAATTCCCAAAGGGTAGGTGTAGCGTTTGTGAAATACACTCCTCTTATTGGCGAAGTGTCTCGTCCAGTTTACCCGACACTGTATAAAAAAGGTATTGCAAATCTACGAATACTAACATCTCGAACCCGACACTTCGTCAATAAGAGGGGTATTTCACAAACGTTACACCCTAACCCTTCGGGAATTCAGGGCTTAGTACTCACGAAAGGTCGCGTAAAGAGACAACGTGACGTGATCACAAGATGGTTTGGAGTAATCTCACTTTGAATGGTCACGTTGACAGTGCAATGAAACCTCATGGCCCGAATTCACTGGGTTTTGTAAGCGTACGTGCGCACGGAATCTGATCCAATCATATATTTTCTTTGAGCGCGCGCATGGGAATGTGCGCTTATTTTAGTACGCTTACGGAGGTTTAAACCTTACCCATGGTTTAAAACCCCTTTGTGAATTCGGGCCCTTAAGTTTTTAAAGTTGGTATCAAACGAAACATCAAAGTGAAAATAAATATTAAAGAGGAGCGGTGGCATATCTTTATATGTTGCCAATTAATCAGCAAACTTGCACTTAGGGTGTTCTAAAGTTAAAATGAAAAGAAAGAAAAAATAAAATAACACTGTACAACTTTAATTAACAAAGTCACCTCCCAATTCATCATTCACGTTGAGATTAAAAAAAAAAAACATCAAGTTTAATAAGCAAAAATGCAGGGGCAAAAACTACATTCGATTTGGATATTCTTAACAAATAAATCAAGCATAATAATTCTTCCAAACACATCGTAAATCAAACCTTTTATAAATGCTTAGAATCAGCGCTTGACACCGTATCGAAACGGCTGTTCCTACAAATCCATTGAAAGTATTTTACTAGATACAATTACGAACAGGATATTAGCACGAGATAACTTTGCCAACTTCAAATCTTAATCATCTAAACACCAAACACTGTCATTTTCAGTTAGAGAACACAAACTCGTATAAAGCACAACCCATCACCGAGTATTATAAATTAATTGGAATTTCAAATATAGGACACAAGCTAATCATCTCCATTTTAATACTTCATTGTCTGATATAACTAGCTGCATGTAAACATGACTACAACCAGGGATGAAGTAGAAGTGTTAAAGAACTGTTGGATTTTATTCTAGGTTTTCAACTTCCTCAGTCTGGCTGTCTGCCGTCCATAACTGTTTAAGAAAGAAGAGAGAACAACTTGTCAGAACATCAAGTGAAACACAATGCTGGACGGTTTTCATAGCAGGAATTTTGAATTCTAAAAGGGCTCCCGTGATCCAAAGTAGCAAGATCAAACAAAAATTGAATTATCAAAAGCAACATTTAGTTTTTATAAGTCCCCAATTTATGTCCGATATGTATCTTTGGTTTTCTTTGATGGCAAGATGTTGAACGATTTTAAGCATCCCTGATGCTTTTTTTAATATGGGGGGGGGGGGGGGGTTATTCCTTAAGTAGCATGTTCAAAAGAAAAATTTCATGTGCAAATGACAGTGTATAATATTCCTGGTCATGAACGATGAAAAGAGAAGAAAATATGCATTTTGAAGCATGACATTGAAGGGGAACTACATGTACTTACAAAGAAAAAGTAGCACGTGTAAAGGAAATGATTACAACTGGGTTCGATACAATTACCGTATAAAAGAGTGAAGGTATCATTAAAAACATGGCATAAAACTAATATCTAGCTTTATTCCACACAAGAGATATTATTCCTATATGCTGCCCTTATATACTTACTGTTAAGTTATCTCTGAGAAGCTGCATGATGAGAGTACTGTCTTTGTAAGAGTCCTCCTTCAAGTTATCCAATTCTGCTATAGCTTCGTCGAAAGCCTGAAATTGTGTATTGGGGGAGAAAAAAGTTTGCGGATTGCAAATTTGTGAATCCGACTATTTTACCTTTCAGTGTGGTAAATTAGCCGAGCTTTTATGCCTGGCTCACACAAGGCGTCATGAATGCGCTAATCGAGCCTGTGAAGGCATTTTATATCATAAGGCAGTTGTTAAAATGATTGTTTGCAATCACTTTTTAAAGGATATCGGTCTATCATGACACGTAAAAGACCGTACAAGTCACCAACGCGGTCCTAACCTCAACAAATGATGACGCCTTGTTTGAGCTGGGCTTTAGAAATAGGTGTTTAAAATAATCCTACATTCGGTTTGAATGTTAATATTACCGTATCGGTCATAATTGCAATGGTATAAAATCATCTTTTGCCAAATAGAAAAAAAAAAAATACATATTCGTTGTGTGAGTCTGGCTAACACGAGGCGTCATTTTGATTGGGTCATTACCTGCCCTAATCAAGCTTGTGAAGGTAATTAACCTAAACGCCAGTTACAAAAAGTTTTGTTTGCACTCAGTTTGGTATCACATTACCATGACGCGCAAAAAAGAGTCACTGACGCTGTCCTTACGTCAGCAAATGACTATGTAAGCCCGGCATTAGGCGTTCATTCATTAACGTCTGTCAATCAAGCTATCTATTGTTCAATTCAGAGCGATTTATGTGGCATTAATGGTGGCTTCTTGTATAGCGCTCATGTCCGTCACGTTGTGACGCTCCTGGCGCTTCATTATTACCCCGGTCATAGCTTAGCAGCCAAATATGTAGCGCTCTAGCATATCGGGTACCCATTTACACCTGGGTGGAGAGTGGCAAATGTGGATTAATGTCTTGCCAAAGGACGTTAGTGCCGGGCTGGGATTCGAACCCTCAACCTTTTGATTAAGAGTCAAGTGAATGAACCACTATACCACGACACCTCCACGCATTAAGCAGTAAACAATGTGCCCGTACAGGAGAGTCAAGTTCATTTGCACTCATTTGTTTGTGTACATTGTTGCGTCTGTCCTACTTCGAGGAAAGATTTTCGACATAGGACTGACGCAACAATGCACACAAACAAATGAGTGCTTATGAGCGCATACAGAACGTCTGTGTGACAACTTCAAGCGTGGGCCTATTGTTTGCTGCTTACTGTGGCATGAATTCAAATGAACTGAATAATAGATGGCTCCATCGATGCTAGTGAAACAATGCCTCGTGGGAGCAGGGCTTATAAGACTATACTGACCTTCTTAGCCAGTTCGCAGGCTTCATTTGGTTTGGAGAGGATTTCATAGTAGAATACGGAGAAGTTGAGGGCCAAACCAAGACGGATGGGATGTGTTGTAGCCAGTTCAGCGCTTGTCTCCTGTGCTTGCTTGTATGCTTCTTCGGCCTGTTTTACAATTCCTAGACATAAGACAAAAACACATACAATCTAGCTGAATAGGTAACACAAAATATAATACAAAACATAATTTTCATCTTCCAACTCTTCTCCACAGACATATGAGAGGAAACATGATTGATGTCTGCAAGTATTTTCATACATGCATGGTACCTATCACTGCAGCATTGATCTGCTTGTACGTAGTAAGGAGGACAAGAGGTCATTCAAAGAAAATCGAGAAGCAGTATGGCAGGCCTGATGTGAGAATATTCTTCTTTTCAAATCGAGTAATAAGTATCTTGAACAATTTGCCAGAGGATTTGGTTTCAGCACCTTTTAGGAATCAGCTTAATAGACAATGGAAGAATGCTGCTTTTGTGTATGACTTTAATTCACCGTCAGTCTGGCGACTTACTCGGTAACACCTTTATCAAGGTAGCTTTTTATATGAGCATAAATGTACAATTCTGAAATTTCTATCTGCACCACACCCTCTCCTTGCCACATGCAAACATTTCTCGAAATTGATTGTGTGGAGCAGTTGCATTTATTCTACATGATCGATGAACAGGCATAGTCCTAAACATCGTTGGATTAAAGTAAAGTAAAGTAAGCAAATTACATGGTGATATTCCCTTACAAGACAACAAAATTGCACTTTCCATTCTCATGAAGAACAGAGTATGGTATATTGGGCATAGAAGGCAGAAGAAAACCAGAACATCAAGATGGTCATATTTTTAAATAAAAGAGGGTCACTTTCCCATCATTGGAGGAAAACTTATTGATATAGGTACATGCCTTCCTGCGATCCTATCAGATAATGGCTTATACATGTATTTTAAGGAACTTCTGAAACGTGGTTATTTTGTATTTTCAATTGTTATGCATTTTTACCCAAATATAGCACAAACAGATTTCTAGTTTTCTACATGCCAATTTGAAATAAATGCAGCTCATTGTAGCATTTAACTTAATAGATCAATGATATCAATTACTCATTCAAATGTAAGTTTCTTCTATTTAACTGAAAAAAACAACAAAACAATTATATTCATACAGCTCAGTTTGACCGAAGCAACTCTTGGCTTTTGGATTTTTTTTTGTTTTGACTGGATTCTGCCGTTTCCTCATGTATTCGTGACCTTACCAGTTTGGTTGTCACCCGTCTTGACCTCTGCTAAGTAACGGTAGTAGTCTCCCTTCATCTTAAGAAAGAAAACTTTTCCCTCCGTCTCGCCACCAGACTTAGGTATGAGCTGCTGGTCTAGCAAATCCTTCACAAATTAAAAAAAACAAGAACAATAATTGCAGATGTATTGTTGGCAAATAAATAAAAGGTTCATTTGAAAGGTTTGAATTTAGAAAAGTTTGGTGGTTTACACAGCATGTTTATGTTTGTAAGTAAACAACTTTGGAAACTTAACTTTAGAAATACCCCACCAATGGGGTTTATGTACATGGAGTCTGGCCAACGTACATGTATAAGGTTAGTGTTGGATAAGGTGTAGGGCACTCATCCAATGTATGAGGTTTTACTATAACCATTGCACTCCTAAACCAGTATGGTCATCATGAAAACACATACATGTACATGTACATGTACATGTACATGTAACTGCAGCCCCCCCCCCCCCCCCCCCCACTGCTCTGAAACTGCATACGAGCTACAACACAACAACAAATCATTGATACAACAATAAAAATGCACATTTCCGCTCTCCACACAGAGAGGGCAGCATATATATATATAGAGAGAGAGAGAGAGAGAGAGAGAGCTGACTTTGGTCAAAAATTTGATGCTTAAAATTCAAAATTTCCAGTATTCATTGTTCAGCAGGTTGCATTTAAGAGGGATTTTCCCAAACAAGTGATATTCTAATTTCGACCCAGTTTCCATCTTGTTTGGGTTTTTTTTTTTAGTCCTATTGCTACAGATTATCATTTATGTGTAGCAGTGTGCTGTGTGTATTGCAGCGGTGGGGATTCGGGTAAGACTAGGCTTAGCTAAGAAAGTTGTGTATGTACATGTATGTATATAGCTTCATTGGAAGTAAGACTTCTTTTCTACCCCCATTCCACCCCATTATATTAGTATGGTTAGGGTTAGGGTATGGGGGGGGGGGGGGTCACTCGGAAATCTTGTTGGTACCCACGCGAGTCCACAAAAACGTTGAATAAGGGTCAGATTTCCGACCCAAGATGTCGACGTCTTTGGGAAAAAGGGGCGTTTTTTCAGTCCTACATTTGACATTTTGACAAGTGTTACCATTTACATGTAGCTGGTTCTTAGATGTTTGCTTGACGAATCGAAGAGCCTCACTTTGCAATATTTACTAGAAAAAGTGTATTAAAAATTTGGAGCATAATAAAACAGTTTAACCTGGAATCTGGATGATTTCATTTTTTCTCATTCATGGTGTATGATTTTATACAGCCCTGGAAAAAATTATTAGACCAGCTGCATTTGAAGGCATACAGGTAGTGTCAAGTCCATTGTCTATGGAACTAGAAAGATGATTACTAACAGCATAATTCATTTTTAATGGACTACTACAGAAAACATTACTCACACTTATCCAGTCCAATTCAATCAGGGTATTTATAGAGCCCAATATCTAGTTTTCTTTTTTTTTCTTCAGTTGCAGTACAGTCCACCGTCAGGCGTATTGTCGTACTGTTGAGGTGCAGTGCACGGCAGCCACTGTGCACCAGACCGACGTTGCTCTATCCTTTCAATTGTTGAACGCCAACAAGGTACAGCAACTCATCTTTTAACGTCTTTTGGTATGACGCGGCCGAGTCGAACCCACGACCTCCATTGTGAGGCGGACGCTCATTAATGAGCGCCAATATCTAGTTGCCTAATCAAAGGCACTGTCGAGACCGAAAAAATACCAAAATATCTGTTCATGATTCTACCTGGGAAAGACAAGTATATATGACTGGTTGTAAGCAATCTGAAATAGGTATGTCTTGAGTTGAGTTCTGAAAGTGGATAGCTGGTCACAGGAGCGAAGAATTTGAGGAAGACCGTTCCACAACCTCGACGCACAAGCAGTAAATGATCAATCATCTAGAAGAGATCGTGTTCGAGGACTCTCAAGCAGATATTTACCTGCAGATCGCAAATTAGTTCGAGGATTATAAGGGGTCAACAAGTCCGAAATGTACACAGGGGCAGATCCGTGCATTGCCTTCTACGTTAACAAAATAATTTTGTATTCAATTCTGTTTTACAGGAAGCCAGTGCAGTGCAATAAGTGTAGGGGTTATGTGGTCAAACTTTCTACCTCTTGATAGAATGTACAGCAGAATTCTGAGCATATTGTAATTTCTTTAAATGATGTTGAGTTATAATAGCAAAGAGCAAAGAATTTCCACCATCTAACCATGTTATTAATGCATAGCCGCTGCCTTACATGTATATGAAAATACCTTCCTGATACTCCAGACATTTTTTATCTGGGAATACACTCTGACAAATTCTTTTCACTTGAATATCCATTTTCATCATGCTATCGAAGATGACACCAAAATTTCGCACAGATGAAGAAGAGGAAATAACTGAATAAGCAACTTGTATTTGATCAACATAAATATTTGACTGATTGCTTTTAGATTTAAAACTAAAAGTGATTAGTTCTGTCTTTGCATCATTCAGATTTAAATTATTATTCAACCACAATTTTATTACAGAGATACAAGTTTCAATGCATTTTTTTTGCAGATAACTGATCTTCCTGATTGTTCACATCAAATGGAATGTATAAGTAACTGCAGATCATCTGCATACGTATGGTATTGAATACCATGGTCATGTACAATGCGACAAGCTGGAGAGGCATACATTGTAAAAAGTTGGGGGCCGAGAACTGAGCCTTGGGGTATCCCGAAGTGAAGTGGAACAGATTGAGAAAATGTACCGTTCACACATACAGATTGAGTCTTACCCTGAAAATATGATGTCAGCCACTGTAAGGCCTTGCCTTTATTACCTAGCGATGAAACTTATGCGAGGTTATTATATTTAGATAACCTCACACTCCATACCTTCATTGCTTCAAGTTCAAATCAATAGTATGCCGCCTTTACCTAATACCGGCCTCTTAACGATGTTTCCAACGACTACGGCAAAGATTCTTCATGAAACGTAATGAAAATTCACCAGACTATTACCCAAATACTGGGGAACAAGATCCAGGTACTAACGAGCGATAATACTTGCGCGTTCTTGTAGAAATGACGTTGCAATAGAGTCATCTCATTTTACGCATAGAGGGAGAAGTGCGTTTTAATTACCGACCCCTGCACATAGTCAATGGCAATTTATGAAAAGAGGTTATTTTAATGAAGATATGAAAAATTAACAAAAAATTGATAATAATTACGTTTTTATTCCTCATCTTGCTCTGTTTTGGCTGTTCTCAACGTTGCTAGGCATTCTACACGTAGTCCCATGGGTTGATTTGCAAGACGCGCGCTAGATGCCAAATGATGCTTAATGGTCGGTATTATGACAT
Source organism: Heliocidaris erythrogramma (assembly GCA_025617745.1). Taxonomy (NCBI): domain Eukaryota; kingdom Metazoa; phylum Echinodermata; class Echinoidea; order Camarodonta; family Echinometridae; genus Heliocidaris; species Heliocidaris erythrogramma. The sequence goes on from CM046858.1 coordinate 6,256,702, forward strand.
GGCCGGTATTAGGTGAAGTGATCATACACGGAGAATTGCCTCCAGTCAGAAATCTCCGGCACATAATCTGTGTTATGAAAAAGCAACATCGCTGGACAAAAATAGCCTGAAAATTTCACTTGATCAAGGTGATAAAGATCTAATTGATCCAATGGAAGTTTAAATATGCATAGGTTTGGTCCCATGACATTGATTGTATACCATCATGACCATACCTCCAATTATCCATGATTCATGAACAAGCGCAAGCTTAGTTTTAGCTTGTAGTCCACAATGGTTAGAAGTAACTCGGCCAATACGTTTTTTGTCCACAAAGAAACTCGGTATCGCACACGCACACGGAAAATCGGGACTTTTACGTGTGCTCGATAGGGACCGAAATTTTGTCGACCGGATTTATTTTCCGAGATTCAGCGCTCGCGCTCGCGACCAAGAAATGTACACAATGACTCCGATACACCGCTTCGCCAAAACTGACAGTAACTTAGGGATTTTAAATAGAAGAAACTTTTTGGAATTATCTTTCCTAACATCCTTGATTTACATTTATTGTATATCATGGACATGTTGGTATCGGTATTTGTAAATCGAATGCCGATTTTGAGTGAATGTTGGGGACTTTTGTGCAGTGGCGTTTGAAAGTCATGAAAGTGTTGATGTGTATGACCGTCCGAAAGTGTACACACGAAGTATAGAAAAGTCACTATGTGTGAATGAGTGCAAGTCCAAAATTAGGCGTAGGTAATCGAGTGGAAAACTTACCAAAACTTCACGGCAGATTTTTTCCAGCTCATTCTCTATCGTCTCCCTGTATTCCTTCGCATATGCCTTGACAGAGTCGTCAGACTTCTGTTCTAGACTACTGACGATCCTCCACGCTGAGCGCCGTGCACCAACAACATTCTTGAACGCTACAGAAACAAGGTTTCGATCCTCGTCGGAAACCTTTTCGCCACCGGTTAGTAGTTCTTTCATCGCAACTACCATGTCCTCGTATCTCTCAGCTTGCTCAGCTAGTTTTGCCACACTACGTAGTTTCTTGATCTTCTGGTCAACCGTCCCATCAGCCATGATTGCTATGAGTATGAGTATGACAAAGTTGACGACTAGTCGATGGAAATAATTATAAGTTTTGTCTCTAAATTTGAGCTTTGCCTAACGTAACCCGGTCATACAGTTCGCCAAGCCAAGTTTTCCCGTACGGTACTTACGTACCGTATACGAAACGCGCGCAGGGAAGGAATTCTACGCCCACGTACTATACTATAACACAGTGCATGTAGTGAATGTCTACATCGATCGCTGGAGAGTTCTCCGGACTCCCATTATACTTGTTTGCATTTTTAGCGGTCACTCAACTGAAGAAATCGAGCAGTTTTAGTGAATACAGCTTATTTACTGAAGACCAACAGAGCAGCTCGGCCTGCATTGTTTCTTCTCGTTTCAAACCACATAACCACCAATGATACTTCCATACTATTACTAATCTTGTGATAGACAAATTTATCAAATAAAACAATCAGTGACTGAAAAGTGTATGATTTTATTCAGTTAACTATGAAATTAATGTATGAATATGAAAATTATCAACGGAAGGAATTTACGGAGGTCCAATTTTTTTCTCTCGTTGAACCTTTCATTCAAGGAACAACAATGGACTTTCTCCAGTCGTATAGAATGATGTACCTCGATGAACTGAATAAAAGACTTTCAAATTACGTAACACAGAGCTTACAACTCTGGCCAAAAGAACTGCTGTTGTTCGTTTAGTTATACTTTTTACGTCCAGTCAAAATTGACTATTAAAAACGGTCCTTCCCAGGTCGAAATTCCCATAGAAACCAGTAGAAACCAGTAGTGACCTTCTACTGGTTTCTATTGTTTTTAAAGACCAGTAGAGACTATTGGTGAACCAGTAAAAACGGCATTAGAGTCAATTGGTTGAGCAGACAAGTAAAGACCAATAAAAACCAGTTGCATTTAATGGTTTTCAGCAAGTTGGTCAAGTCAAACCAGTAGAAACCAGTAGAAACTGCAGTAAAGTCTATAATGGTTCTGAAGACCAGTAAATACCATTAGAAACCAGTCAACTCTATAATGGTTTAAGCAGGGTGGAGTAAAAAAAACTAAGTCAAACCAGTAGAAATCAGTAAGGTCTAATGGTTCTGAAGACCATTAAATACCATTAGAAACCAGTCAAGTCTAATGGTTTGAGCGGGGTGTTAAAAAACTAAGTCAAAACAGTAGAAACCACTAGAAACCAGTAATGGTATTTACTGGTCTTTATAACCATTAGACTTTACTGTTTTCTACTGGTTTGTAATGGTCCCACTAGAAATTTCCTATGGATCCATTACAAATAATTCTGCTGGTTTCTACTGGGCGTTGTGGCGTGCGCCTGTAATCCAGCTACCAGTGGAAGTTATAAACTGATTCAGCGGACCCAGGTTCGAGACTGAGTCACGTCTTTCGGATGGTGACGTTAAAGGTCGGTCCCAGACGTAAATAATCATATCTGATTGATACACGTCTGTAAAAACCCAATTACACACACACACACCGGTTAGGGGGTCCACTTTCCATATTAAAACCAGTAGGAATTGACCAGTAAAAAACAAACCAGTAGGAAATTGTATTGAAACCAACAGCAGACCAGTAGGATTTTCTACTGGAACCATTAGGAGATAAATAGGAATCCAGTAGAAATCCTGGCTGAAACCATTAGAAATTTCTACTGGAATCCTAATGGTTTTAGAAGTGATTCCTACTGGTCTCCTAATGGTTCTAGTAGGTTTACAGTAGAATTCCTGGATGATACCATTAGAAATTTCTATTGAAACCATTAGAAAGTTCTTTTAAACCATTAGAAATTTCTACTGGAATCCTAATGGTTTTAGAAGTGATTCCTTCTGGTCTCCGAATGGTCCTAGTAGGTTTTTCTACTATTTTCTATCGGTTCCAGTAGAAACTTATACTGGATTTCTACTGGTTTGTAATGGTCCCAGTAGAGATTTCTACTGGTTTTCTAATGGAGCCATTAAAAATAATTCTACTGGTTTCTACTGGTTAGGGGGTCCACTTCCATATTCAAACCAGTAGATATTGACCAGTAAAAAACAGTACAAACCAATAGGTAATTGACCACTAGAAACCAGTAGAAATTTTCTACTGGTTTTTCTATGGGATTTTCGACCTGGGTTGCTTGGAAACAATATTTTAAACAGTGGCGTACGTAGAATGGGTCCAGTCGATTAGGGTTCTGCATGGGACATGGGTGGGGGTGGGGAGGGGGGCATCTGTCTTGATTCTTCATAAACGAAGAAGAAAAAAATTAATGTTGGTATTATAAACATATTAAAATGTTTCCCTCATATGTATTACTGTTGTTGTATTCCACCTTGGTGTTGCCCTACATAAATTATGGTATTCTTGCTTGGGGCAACTCTACTAAGTCTCAATTGGATAGACTATCAGTTATACCAAGGAGTTAAGGGTGATGAGAATACTAGTAATTTTTGAAAAATCCTAGACTAGCTCCGTCTACAATATTATTCTTTGAAAATAAAGTGTTGAGACCGTACGATTTGTTTTATTACCAGTTAGGCAGTCAAGTTAATGAGCACAAATTCATGAATTGCCTCCGGGTATTACAATCAATGTTCAAAACGAATGATGGAATACATAGGCATTCTACACGACAATCCTCTTTCTTTCATTTACCACTTCTTCGTACTCATCTTGCCAAGGCCCTTTTATTGGAATCATTTTGATTCATATCTAAAGCAAGCTTCCTCTTTTAAATCTTTTAGAAGAAATCTTAATCATTATCAAATAGGCTCTTACAGCATAAGTCCATAACGACTGTATAATTTGCTTTTTCTGCCTGTGTACAAAAACAAAACCCTTCCTTCAAGACATCTTTTTACTCATACTTACACATATTATGTGTATCTGGATTTTCTCCTACTAAAAACCCAATAGGCTGACATTAATTGCATTAGTATACATTGTATGAATATTTTATATTTTATGTTTAGTGATGTTTATGTGTATTTATTTCCTTTTTCACGCATATCGTCTCATCTCTTGACTGCAATTTCTGTATAATTGTAATTACATATTTTGTAATTTTCTTTTATTGGGGAACCTAGTTTTAACTAGCTGTGCTTTTCCTGAGGTTCTCCCATGATACTGCCATTTCTATTGACTAATGTAAATTTTCACTTTTGACTATATTTAACTTTATTGATTATGATATCTGTATTCGATATTTGAACGATGTACACTTTCAATTGTAATGTTCATGGCAGATATCTGCAGATTATGAAATTCATTCATTCATTCATTCATTTCATTTCATTTCATTCCATTCATTCATTCATTCAAACGTGGATGAGAACAAGAACATCGAGTGAGTGGATGGTGTGAGAGGGCCCTCGTTTTATCTTTCATCTTTATTCTTTCCCTTTCTCTCTCTCTTTTCTCCCCATCTTTTTTTTTAAATCTCCCTTTTCAAGTCACTTTTTGTCTCCTTTCTCACTCGATCTCTCTCTCCTGTTCTCTGCTCTTTGCTCTCCCCCTCTCTCTCTCTTTCTTTTTTTTTTTCTCTCTCTCGCTTTCTTGTCTCTCTCGCTCTCTCTTTTTTCTCTCCTTGTCTCTCTCTCTGCAATAATTGGGCCAGTGATTCTTACTCTCCCGTAGCTACATGTACATCACTGACTGTAGTAACAACTACAGAACTTGACATACAATATGAATACAGCTATCGGGAAGAAAGTATTAATCGTGGGCATCGGATTTTCCGAAGGTTCATGCATGCGAAGCAGAAGATTCCCGTAACATACGGGGGTTTATAATTCCGAAAATGAAAAGGGGTTCATAAATTCCGAACATTTATTGAATTACTCCGAAGCAGGGGCGTCGCTAGAACATTTTGAACGGGGGGGGGGGGGGGGGGGGGGGGGGAGGTGACACCCAAATTTGCCCGACAAATTGTTAGTGTTTGACACCAAAATTTGCCGACAAAAATGCTGTACCCTACCCCCCCCCAACAAATTAATGATAATAACAGAACATCGCAGATGTACAGATCTTGATCTCTCTTTTGCCCGAATATCAAATTTTCAATTTGTAAACGTTTTTAAACTTTTAAATAAAAAAAAAAACTTTTCGTAGCGAAAATGTACAGAAGTTACATAATTATATTGGAACCTGGCTGCCCAAATGTGGATATTCTAGCACCGCGCTGCCCGAATGTGGTTGCCAAATATCGAAATTTTGAAAATCCTCGGGGGGGGGGGGGGGGGGGGCTGCATCCCATTGCCGTAGGGGACGCCTTTATTAAAATTATGGAGGGAAACTGGACCCTATAACCACCCCCCCCCCCCCCCCGAGCGAATTTTGAAGGTCTGGCAAAAAAAAAAAATAATTGTGACTTGCTCGAATCTGAAGTTAATGGGAAAAGAAGGGGCACTGTGCCCACATGCAACGCCCGGAGCGGTGCTTCTGACCGGGCATACATGTTATGATTGTCATTTCATCATTCTTTTATGTATATAGTTGGGTGATGATGACACAAGTCATCATTCCCTCTTCCTCCACCACATTCGATTCCATCACATTTCATTTCAGTTTTGCAGAATTGCATTATAAAGGAAAGTTACCGACTGAACCCTCTAAATCCAGAATAATTACATTCACTTTTAATCTAAATAATTTTTCTGCATTGTGGCTTCGAAAAAAAAAAATCACCTCTAAATATATTTGGGGATGGTAACACATGCAGGACAACACCCCCCCCCCCCCCCACTTCATTAAAAAAAATATATACCTCCATATCACTCCCAGATCAACACCCATGTTGTATAATTTGAAGTAGAGGGCAGTCGTTACCCCTCCCCCAACTCCCCCCCCCCCCCGCAAAAAAAATTACATGTATGATTTCGTATTACAACGATGAACGATAAGCTTGTTATTGCTTTAAAATGAATCAAAATTTCTCAATCGGTCGCTATAAGCTCCCTCGACCGTATATTAATAGACGCAATGTTAGAAACCCTTTCTACAGTAGGCGCCAGGAGAAAGGGGTAGACGTTTGCTTCATCTCTCGGCAGGGGGGGGGGGGGGGTGAATAGTCCCCCCCCCTCCACGACAATTAGATTTTCGATCAGCTTTCTAGTGCTCTAATAGGCGAGGATGTTTCACCATTCCATGCACACATAATGTTGGCTAAGCGCTCCCGCAGATAGGCGCAGTGTATCTCAATATTGAACAAATCCTGTCCACCAGTGGCGCCAATATTGAGGGACAAATTTCCCCTCTATCATGGGTGGGGGAATCGTTTTTGCCCTCCCTTACATGACCATAATTTTCCAGTATAACGAATAGCTTTCTAGTGATGTGAAATACAAGATATCAACACGTAATAATCTAAATTTTCTTGCTTGCAATATTTTGCCCCTAAGTGAGCCCCCTCGCAAAATAAGAAAAGTGATTTTGATGTAAGACGATGTATAATAAGCTTTCTTTTTGCTCTGAAATACAAGGCCGCAACATTCGAAATATAACAAATATTTTTTCGCTCGCCGCCACCCTCCGTCGCAGATTGGACATCAATCATATTGCAGTTATACTATTGGATCCAGCATGTTAATAAGGTAAATCTATTAATTTGAAAATGTTGTCACTCCTCCACAGGGGCGTCGATCCTGGGGGAAGCATGGGCGCAGTTTCCCTCCAGAAAATATTGGGGGTAAGTTAAATCGTTTTGCCCCCCCCCCTCCATAAATCGGGAGGTGTAACATAAAATATAAAATAAGGAAAAATGATGCAAAACTCGGGAAACTAAACCTTCAAAAAATGAAACACAAAAGGTATTACACGTCGATCAGGTGTAATAAGGTATTACGCACTTCGCGCTCAAATTCTTTTATTTTCCCTGCCTGCTTCATGCCACCGTGGAGGAGCTGGCCATTAAGAGGCGTTTATCAAAAACTATATTACAGTCATTGCCCCCTCCCCATCTGAATATGAATCGACGCTCCTGCTCCTCCCTCCAACCTGTTCAATGTTGACTTAACATTTCATCTTTTAGTGTGTACCGTACTTTTCTGTTTGAAATTAAACTTATTCATGCTATTCAGTATTGAAACTTCAGGTCATATAGAAAATGCATGAGATATCTCTGCAAAATGTAAACAGTCCTACGAAATCGAAATCAAATTCAAAATCGAATTTATCTATATTGATTAAGATTCAAACATGAAGGATCATTCTCAATTATAAGTTTACAATGTATTAGATTGCACAAACAAACAGAACATTCTGTCGGTAAAGCCACGGAATGATGTTTGCAAACTTGCATCTGTTGAACCCCATTACTCCTGGAAGTTTAGGTTTCATTGGCTAACAGTCATCGATTACAATTCAAGACCCCCTGCCCCTGCCCCCTAACCTCTCCCCTCCCCTCCCCCGTACAATTATAATGGAAGGAATGAATAACAGAGAGATCATGATAAACGTAACAGTATTCTAGATTAACTCTTGTTCTGTCGGTAAATATATGGTATGCTGTATAATAAATATTGAAGCCGCCCCCGTACATGATGGAAGAACCGGGAAAAACAGAGAGAAAAAATAATGAAAAATATACTTATTACACTGTCGGATAATTGGGGGGGGGGGGGGGGGAGGCCCATCATCCTTTTCATAAACCATGAGTGTACCTCCTTTAAGTGATGACCATGCATGTTTTCCCTTACCAGTGAATTTATTAGTAATAGCCCAATAAGTGAAGGAACTTTTTCTTACTTGTTGGAAATTCTCAGTATTAATTGTGCCCTCTCTTTCACAAAATTCTGGGCCCGCCCCTGCCTAAGTGTACTAGATACAGACAAACTAGATACTGAGTAGATTGGTGACACAAATCAATATTGGTGATAATAATGACATGTATTAAGGGGAGGGCATGTGGTCATTGTAAGTTACCCAGTCTTTTAGTATTGTATTGATCGTAATACCGTCTAAAGGGTTCCGATTTCTTTCAGGCCTTGAGATACGCGGAGCCGTAAAAAAACGTCAAAATATTGTTTTCTACCATATTTGCCCGATCCTTTAGTAACCAACTGTGTATTCATAAAAATATATCTGACTTGAATTCACGAAGCCTGGGGATTATAATTTGAGCTCTCTTGCTGGAAATGCATCAAAATTATTTAAAGTATTTTGTCAGACACCGTCGATCAATGAAGTATTATAGACCTTGGTTTAAAAAGAATTATACAATTTTTATTCCTCTTCTGCTAGTGCTTGACTCCCAAGGGGTTCCCCCCACTAAAATGAATCAGTTTTACATTATCACATTGCATCTTCTTTTACACTGCGTCGTAGAGGCTTTATCTTGTTATTATCAATACAAACAGGAAGCTGAGTGGTACTTGTGCTGGTACTTTGTTCTTAAGCATCCCCAGATCGCACTGGTGAGTTCGTATGCCGTCGTTATGGCTACCTGACGCTCGCGTGAATCATGCAATCTTTGCTGTGCATTATGGTGCATTAGACCACGAGCTTTCTGTCATCGGATACCGATAGGTTTCGGGGGTTCAATAGAACTATATGAATAATATTTTTGGATCCGTGCACTCGATCTCTGACACTGCTGCGTGTGAAGTTATCGTATGGGTGACATGTGTTTGATCATGGCCGTGTAACGGTGAGTTATAATCAATACGAAGTAGTTTGAAATATTCTGCAACTCTTTTCACAATACGTCTAAATTATGACTGACTTGTATGTTGCGGTTTTAATACTTTTGAAAATCTTAAACATTATAAGCCGTATATGTTTACAGTGTATTTTGGGTGGAATACGTACTTTTGGTAGAAGTTCGTATGTTGTCACTTTCCGATGTATACGTCTTAAACAAAATCGAGGAACTTATTTACAAGCCTGGTTATTGATAACCCTGGTTTTTTATAGCAGACAAGTAAAACAAATAATCAAGAAATGATATTTCATGTTCTCATGAACTATGCATATACACCGGTTACAATACGTTTCTCCGAAATAACAAATATTAGGTGTAAAGAAAAAACCACTAAAAACATTAATGACTAAAGATCTAAAACTCGTATCGAACTGAGGTTTTCATATTGTAAAGTTGGAGGATGGAAATTTACTTAGAGTAAGTTTTACGAAATTTTCTTGAACAATATTCTTCAAATAATTCTTTGAATATTTAATCAGATTGTCACTATTTGAGAAATTAAATTAAGGCCACAAATCTGTGTCTATCAGTGTAATTCAGAGGACAAGAACACCACTGTATATATCACCTGTCATTTCTGCTAAACCTTTGCTTATCCAGTTTTATTAATAATTCATGACTCTGGGTTAAAAAGAGGTGCTCTGGAATTTCAGCTGCAATGCACAATGGAAATTGTTGCGCTTTGAATTAATCATTGATACACACAGATTTTGTGGCCTTAATTTGTAAAAAAAGTGAAAGCCAATTAAATATCCAGAGCATTGTTTATTCAAACAAATGTCATGAAACTTACTTCAAATAAATTTGACATCCTTCAACATACATGTAAAGGTCCCCTGCAACCCAAATGCAAGTTGATTTCTGTTGATGTGCGAGGATGAATACAATTCATATTTTGATATTCAAACATCTAAATATGTTTCATAGATTTTTATTTTTTTTATAAATTCATTTTCTCAAACATGCTAAGCTCCACCCTAAAAAATGCTCCAGCTCTCATTTCTGCAATGACATCATCTGTCAATCATACTGAGCTAAGGAGAGACAGAGGTATGTAGCTTTGCCAGAGATGACCATCTGTTCTAATAGACCATTAGGTACGTTCACACGTAGAGCGATAGCATCGATGCTATCGAGGTGTCGATGCTATTTTGGTGAAGACCAGATAGTGTCGATACCAAACGCTGTCTGAACGCAGATAGTCACGAGATAGAAGCGAGTTTCCAAACTATTCTTGCAGCGAGTTTAGCAGGAGTAAATCTCAGGATCCAGAGACAAAGCATCGACGCTTTGCGGTAGACCACCCACCGCGCTTGTGACTATTTGTCGTCTGAGCGCAATCGCTGCTATCTTCACTCGCTGCTATTATAATTTTATCTGTTTCATGTGGTGCTATTATATAATGCAATGTATGTATTCATGTGATGTACCCTCTTCCCTACTTTTTTGTTCTATTATCATTCTGTCTGTTTGATCTGGTACTGTAATGTAATGTATGTATTCATGTGATGTATATAGGGGTATAGTAGGGTAATGTGCATACCGTGTGGTAAGGAAGGGTTTTTTTTTTTTTTGGGGGGGGGGGGGGGGGGGTCCTTCTTTTTATCTTTTTCTTTTTTATATGACCAGGCACCACAAAACCACCCAAAAGTCGCACTGTGATTTTCAGTTAGAGATCAATCAATGTGTTTTGGTTGGCATGCATGGTCAAATTCTAGTTTTGGGTATTTCCTGAAAGAGTATACTTTTTTCTAAGTAATCTAAAGTGTGGAGGCACCAAACAATCTAGAAATGGTATTTTTGCCAGCTTTTTATCAGACTTATGTGTGTCTTCTCTGGATTTTGTTGTATTACTTTTCTTTTTCACGACCCTGAATACTTGTCTCCTTTTAATCTCCCATAAATCTCCCGGAGTAAGTTCTTGCATTGATACTTGTGCACTATGATAAACAGGATATGTCTATGTAGTATGCCAAGTTTTAGGACAATCTGATAATCCCTTCATAGAAATTTTCATTGAGTTCTAATCCTCCATTATTTTGTCACCTTAGCACAACACTTTGCAAGTCAGAGTGCTTCAATAGACTGCAAACTTTAAACTTTAACAAGTAACATTATGAGGGACTGTGCATTCTTCTCTTTGTACATCGAGTTATAAACATCCAATGAGTTATATATCATTTTAAAGCTGAGAATCTGCTCTTTCAGAATCAGACCTTAACTAAAGTATGATGTGGTCTTTAGATATTGATTTACATGTGCTTACCAGAGAATATAGTGTGCATGCATGTGTTTTATTTTGGCATAAGATTGGAGTTCAGTCAATTTTGACATGTACAAGGTTTATTTAAATTAAGTATTATAACACATGTATTTGCTACTTATTTGTATTAACGATATAACAAATGAATTGTTATTGTGTTATTTTGTTGATTTGTGAAGACATATAACTTGCGCGTGTTTGACCATGCATACCAATTATACTCGGGTCACTCTGTGTGGCGCAGTAATTATTGTTTTGGCAGCGGGTGAGCGATGAATAGTCACGAGCGGGTGATAGAAGCAAGTCGATCACGGCCTGTCTGAACGTACTGGAAATATTTTTGAAACTTACATAGCATCGATGCTAACATAGCATAGATGCTATGTACTACGTGTGAACATAACTAATGCCTACATAGTAGTTACCATGTCAGACATGCTTTAAAGGAGAATCAACCTCAAACAATAAAATCGATAGTGTTCAAAGGTGTTATTTATTCCTACTTGTTAGGCTATATGGCTTCGCGTCAAAATATACGAGATCGATACGAATCAAGATTTTCTGAGCAAAATTTATCATCTGCTAGCAATATGTATCGTCTGCTAGCAATACATGGGGGCTGCCATTTTTTTTATGTGTACAAGAAGATTTTCCTAATCCAAATGCCATATTGCCTTTTTCAAAATTAGAAACCCATTTGAGATTAAAAATATATAATAGATATGTCAATTTATTTTTAAACTGAAGATTTCCTTATATATTTCTGTTGAAAATCGATATTCGCTTAAAGGGGAATAAAAGGCAACAAACATTAGCCTATAATCACGTAGATAATTGTCAGCCTATTACAAATATCTTGAAATTACTCCTATTTGATTATTTAAGAAGGAGAACGGTGTCTCCAAAAGTTGCAGTTTCTTTGCTTGACATTATACCATGGGGGCTGCCATTTTCTTTACAAAGTAATGTCAGAGCAGTTCTATTTGTGAGATACCCACTGACCTATACACTAGCTACAGTGACACTCATGATCAGCTGTGGAATGCATGACACTGGATTTTCTCATAATAAACCATTTTTGTAGTCATGTACATTCAAATGAAGATACTTTTATCCTATATGTACCCTATTTGTGTCAAGATATTTGGTTCAGCTGTTTCTTTTGTTAAGTAGGATTTGGCATGCACTTGTAAGTTGCTTGGTCTGACAAAGGTTTGTCAATTCTTCAAAGAAGTGACAAAGACCTACAACTGCATCACGTGTGCGAGACAATGGGGGTACCAAGATGGCTGCCATTTTGCATGGGTGGCTTTAGTTGTACAATAGCTATTCATTATGCAACATCTTATCCATTGTGTACAAGTAAATGGACATGTACCGCAATGACATCACAGTTTTTTCAAAATGGCAGCCCCCATGGGATAATATCTAGCAAGAAATCTGCAAACTTTAGAGAGACTGTTTTCCTTACTGAGTAATCAAATCAGAGTATTTTCAAGATATTTTGAACAGGCTGACAATTTTCCACATGATTATCAGCTAATGTATCTTGAGTTTCATTCTCCTTTAATATAAATCTATTTTCTACATACTGTGACGCAATGGACGGAGCAAATTAATTCAAATTTTATGGATGCTTCTTCCCTGAGCATCTATAGCGGCAAACTATGCATTCACCTGCTTTCGGATAATGGGACTTGAAAAGTCAGAATGCATGCTGCATATATTATGTTCTGCTCTGTTTGGCAAACCCAAGAAAACAGATTTTTGTTAAGCAAAACCAGACAATTTAAAAGTATCATTATAAAGATTTAATTTTTATAAATCATGTAAACACCCACTTTATATTTTTCGTCACATATGGGATTTTAGGTAATGAAGAAAATCAATTTAGGTCTTGGATTCAAAATATCTTCCTGACCGGAACATTTCTCAATGGTTCATGTACAAATCCAAATCAGCAAGAAAATGGCAGCCCCCATGTAAATGAGTAGGAGACGATACCGGGTGTTGGAATATACCCTTTTATACCCTTTTCTAATATCTTATTAGAAAATGATTTAGGCCAATAAGTAGGAATATATTACACCTTTCAATATAAGTAAATTTGTACTCAGGGGTTAATTCTCCTTTAAGCAAAACCAGACAATTTAAAAGTATCATTATAAAGATCTAATTTTTATAATACATATTAACACCCACTTTATATTTTCCGTCACATATGGGATTAGGTAATGAAGAAAATCAATTTAGGTCTTGGATTCAAAATATCTTCCTGACTGGAACATTTCTCAATGGTTCATGTACAACTCCAAATCAGCAAGAAAATGGCAGCCCCCATGTAAATGAGTAGGAGACGATACGGGTGTTGGAATATCTTTATTTATACCCTTTTCTGATATCTTATTAGAAAATGATTTAGGCCAATAAGTAGGAATATATTAAACCTTCCAATATAAGTAAATTTGTCATCAGGGGGTAATTCTCCTTTAACATCACCAGGAAAAGAATGGTAATGAGGAGGTATTGTTTGAAAACATGCAATTCTATTGTGAGCATTTGCTGAGCTAGGGGAAGTTACATTCCACTCTTTTAGTGTAGAATGTTAGTGTTACAGTAGCTGACTGATGATTGACAGATGATGTCACTGCGGGAATGAGATCTAGAGCTTTTTTTTAGGGTGGACCTTAGAAGGTTGGAAAAAATATTTCAAAAAACATTCAAAAATCTATGAAACATAACTAGATGCTTGAATAACAGAATATTAGTTGTATGCGTCCCTGCACATCAACAGTAAAAAACTTGCATTTGGGTTACGTTTGGTTGCAGGGGCCCTTTAACAATGTGAAAACCTCCGTATGACACTAGCTGTAACTTTAGAGGCATTACCGATGAAAAGTTTAAAATGTTTTGTTGTTTTTTATACCTAGTACAAAGCAAAAACAGTTACTCTATCGTTTTGCTTGGTATTTAGAATCGTGATAGTATTGAAATGATAAAGATGTGATGACCCACATCAAAACCTCTTACACAATTTAAAGTATTATCAGAAGCCTGTGTTATTACTATTATATTCGCAAATATTCGCAAATATTCACTCTTGAATGATAAGCGCCTTAAAACATAAATAAACAAACAAACTATTACTATATACCAATACTAATAAACACAACAAAACAGTAACTCCCCCCTCAATCAAAATGGCGTAACTTTTTAACGAAAAGGTTTTGAGCAAAATAACTTGGCAGGAGTGTTCCTACACTTATTGACTAACTTTTCTGTGAAAATGAGATTGATCCATTGAGTCATGCATGAGTGAGCAAACTTTAAAGGCAAAATTGTCACTTTTCAAAAGTCACAAGTGTGATTTTGGGTATTCTGTGAAACGGGATTTTAGCGAATTCGGTTTTTGGTGGATATTTAATAAAATGTGTTGTTGTTGTTGTTTATTATCCATCGCTTGACCCCATCACACCTATCCCGACACTCTTCTCATTATTATGGTTGGGTGAGCACAATAAAAAAAAAAAATCAACCCTCGTGAATTTGAAATTGCAAAATCCATTCAGCTTATTGAAAAAAAAATTACTGCAGATATTTTTACCCATAATGTATCATCACATGTTGTGTGAAAATAAGGGGTTGTCATCGTGTCATGGTTGAGTGAGCACACTTTAAAAATCGTGCAAGAAATGTTAAAATGCCCTGTTAATAGTAATACAGCATAAAAAGTGACATTTTTGCCTTTAATGTGTGCCCACTCATGCATGACTTCGATGGATCAATCTCATTTTTACAGGGAATTTAGGCAATAAGGTAAGAATATTAGTGTTATTTTTCTCACAACCCTTTCGTTACGAAGTTACGCCAATTTGATTAAGGTGTGTGTGGGGGGGGGGGGGTACTTTTTTTGGTTGTGTTTACATGTACTATTATCACCACTGCTGTTACTACATTGTATTACTGTTATAAACAACAAAAAAGTATTTTTGGGACAAAATCCATATTTCTTTGTTAGACTGAGTGTTTCTGCAGTGGTTGTGCATATTATATTAGAATTACACTTTAACAAATTCTGGCTAGATAATCATCACTGTATTCTATAATGCTTTTAAGAAACTTGTTTGCATATCTTATACACAGACTTTGTGCACAGTGTAGCCTATATTATCATTTGGTTACACCAAAGCACGTATATATTTCTGTTTGTTTCACGAGTTAATTTCGTGCCGTTGCGACGTAACGGGTTCTGTGCACTATTCGATTAGTCAGTTGTTGAGTGTTTACAACTTTTTAGCGAATAATGCATGTTATAATATAAAAGGATCCGATAGTTATGTATAATGGAGAATGGATGGTGCGGCATGAAGGCCAGAATAGTGACAGGGGGGGGGGGGGGGGGGAGGGGAGAGGGGAGGAGAGGGTTATCGTTATTCACTCTTTCTTGGCGGAGACGATTTTAACGCAGGGCTTGTATCAATCGTTAGCGAGTTTTATAGAATTGAATTTGCCAATTTTTAATTTAACAACGAGTGTATATCTTTCAGACTCTGAACGGATTGACTATATTATGATACTAAAAGTACAAACTAACTTTTTTTTCAAAATTAACTAAACTGATTAAACAATTTTTCCCTGACAGGTTCATCCCTTCGGGTATCTTGATAATGCTGGAAACACCTTTCAGTAGGATACAAGTTTGATTGCACCAATAAGCGAACTGATGTCTACCTAAACGACATGATTCCATGATTCATCGTGCTCTTTATGGCATCAGAATTTTAAAACCTTGAAGGAACCAAGGCACCATGTCTGGAAATACCAATGACGAACCGAAGTGTAGTCGAGAGGCCAGAAAGCTCAGTAATAACGAACAAAATGATACCCAATCGAACTCATCGGTTAAAGTGGACGCTTCAGTTCGTGGGTCCTCCTCATCACTTCGTGACTCAACTGTTGATCGTAGATCGGTAGTCGATGACAAGGAAAATGACGATGATAAGCAGTCTGAGTGTCCGCCGTCGTCAAACGGTCGACCTACGAGTAGTAAGTCGAGAAGCCGAGTCAGCTATGAGAGCGACTTTGAGGACGGATCTGTAAGCAGGGTCTCTGAGCGTGGAGATGATGGACAAAGTACAGCCAGTCACGATGTCGTCAGAAACAGACCTAAGACAGGTCACCATCGACAACGGAATTGTGCCAAAGAGAAAGATAAATCCGATGATGATGAGGAGGAGGAGGACGACGACGACCACAGTGATGACTTCTCGGATCTTGTCTCTGCCCTTCGACAGGAAACAGAGAATCTTGCTTCTCAGTTTCGTGATGGTCCTCTAGGCTCGTTGAATGCTGATGATGAAAGGGTGGAGACAGCATCCATCCATGGTATCCTGGAGGAACTCACTGATTCTCTGCAGAGGAGTGAGTCCAGGAGCAGTCAGGTAAGAGGATAGGATAATTACTCCCTCACCAACCATAAATAATTATACTTTTTGAATGCATAATTGCATAACTGAATACATAATTGAATAAATAACTGATCAAGATTGAATTCATAATTGCATACATATTTGAATACATAACATTTAAACTTAAACCTAAACACGGTAAAAGCCCAGATCAGCTTCTTGGCGTAATCCGTGCATTCCTTCTTTTCATTAGGGGGCGGTGGCTTTGCTCTCCAGGAAGTCACCCCCGCCCCCAGTTGAAAATAAATTCTTGCATACTTATATACGCCCGTGATAACAAACTACCCTGCATGATCAAACTTCAGGTTCAGGAGCAGTGAATATTCATTAATTCTTCATGTTGGTTCGTCAAAGGTCGTTCACTTTGTTTGGTGTCTCCCGATTTTAGTAATGCCTAGTTTACATTTGGCCTGCGATTAGTCTACGGAGCTCGTATCCTACCCGTATCCCATTTTCAGTGCGGCCTCCGCGAGGAGGCAGGGGGCGGCCGTGAGATTTTCGTACGGATTCACAGGTTCCGCAGCCTCTACGATTTTGTTTCACGGGAAGTTATACAAAATAATTTGAAAAAATCGTAAGCCCGAAGCCCGTAGACATGTCGTACGTGGCATTGCACAATGCCCGCACGGCATTGCGCAGAGGCCTCACGCTGATTTCGCAGCAAACGCATGATTTTTCGGTGAACATGGGGGGCAAAAAAAAAAAATCGTACAGAGATTGTAGACTCGTGGGACATTCGCAGGGCCATCACACAGGGCCATCACACAGCTATCGCAAGGTTGCCGCTCGATGCCCATGAAGTACCCGTGATACTGAGCAGCTCCCGCACCATGGCCGTGCAGCCGCCTTCAGATGGGCTCCGTACGATTTCTATGCTGAGGCTGGGGATGCTGCACGGCAACTGCATTGAAATTGCACGATTTCCTTACAATCTCCGAACAGCCTTTGTACGGATTTGCCCCGGCTTGCCCCCGAGGGCCAATACAAGAAATGGCACGATGCTCATAGATAATGTAAACAGAAAAATCGTAGCGCGTAGCCACCTACGATGCCCGAAAAATCGTAGACCAATTTGTCGTACGGCGCCCGGTGCAAATGTAAACTTGGCATAGCTGGGTGTCATTAACCCTGAAACCTTGCCGTGAGATCATATTCATGTGTTTGGTAGATAATCGCGAAAATTTGGGGGAGGGGGCTGGGGATGGTGACCCCCTGATCTTTTCAACGTTATACATTGTCACCAATATGAAGAGGCTTTGTCTCTTACCACCCCATATTTTCATTTTATTATGATCTTGAATTTTAATCAATATTTCATGTGTATCTTGTACTTTATATCATTTATGCCTGTATGCTAAGATTAAAGATCAATATTATCATGTTGATGTTTTTAGGTATGTAGCGCCATTGGAAAGGTGCGAGAAGCGACCGGTCAGCTGAAAGATATCTTGGAGGAGAAGCTTAATCGATCAGGAGCAGAGCTCAAGAAAGAGAAAGTGGATGGTATGTATTTCAAAATTCTCTGGGGGCTGTAGTCCCCTAGCGCGCCGGCTCCCCCGTCTCGTAAGCTTAGGGACAACAATTTTTTTTTCGCCAAACCTTCAAAAATCGCTTAGTAAGGGGTTATGGGGTCCAGTTTCCCTCCATAATTCCCTGACAAGCAAAAAAAAAAAAAAAAAAAAAAGGTCTTCACTCCAAAAGGGGGGGGGGGGGGGGCACAATCGAGAAAATGGCGGATCGTCTATGGTAAAAATTCATACTTCTCTTCCAAGGGGGGGGGGGGCGCACGGGCCGGCTGTGCCCCCCCCCCCTGGATCCGCCAATGGGGTCAGGGGTCGGTCATGCCCCATATCCGCAAATGCACGAGAAACCCTCGCATTATAAATGTATATCTTATATTACTTTATAACTGGCGAACCCCGGGGAGGGATCGGTGGTACATCCCCCTCCCACACAAAAATTGTAGTGGATCCTTTTTGGCATCCGTGAAGAACAATTATTCTCTAAAATCTACTGAAGTCGGCACAATTTTTATTTGTTGATAGAGCACCCTTCGACATGATTCTGAATCTGCCTTGGTATATGTGTGCTCTTAGCAATTTACCACCTCATTTATAATAACCCACTTCAGTTGTCTGGGAAAATATGGCAGCATGAAAAGAGCATTCTCGGGCCGCTATGACAACTCCATCGGGAAACAGTTTTAAAGGCACGTTATGAGACTTTCCTGTAATCCTATTATTCCTATTTTTATTATTATTATTATTATTATTATTATTATTGTTGTTGTTATTGTTATTATTGTTATTATTATTATTATTATTGTTATTATTATTATCATTTTTCTTTTTATTATTATTATTATTATTATTATCATCTTTATGATCATTATTATTATTATTATCATTATTATCATCATCATCATGATCCCTGATAATGGTTTCTCAGTCTAGCAGACGACACTTACGATGTAGGAGGTAATCGTTAATAGAAATATCGATGGTTCAGTATCGATCGTTCAGGGGTGGGACTTTTATCCCTTTTATCAGGCTGCATATTGTATGGGTATAGTTTATGATGATTGCCCCCTACCAAGGTCAGAGAACATAATAAGTGTTGCATTAATCAAAGTGGATTAATAATGAAACTTCAGAAGGTGTATTCAATAGTAAAGTTATTGGTGATAAGAGTGTTTCAAATTCATTGAATATTCTTTATCCTCAGAATGCCATAAAGTGTTATTATTATTGTCACAATTCATTCATGTTTTTAGAACCTTTTTAAAAAATAATTTATTGATATTTCATCAGGATGACCCATTCAACAAAGGTTGATCTTCCATGGGGCCCTGAAAATGCAAAAATATACAATTAAAGTGATTTGAAATACAATCAGAGGAGCATACATATATCAAATAAGCAATAACAGAAGTAACAATAAACGCATTCAATAAAATTGAACCAAAACTCAACCCCAATAAATAATCAGTGTCCATAATCATAACTATTAAACTTGCTGATGTGAATAAGGATAAACAATGAAAATATAAAGAATGAGAGACAGAGAAAGAAAAGAGAGAAGAAAAAGATTAAAAATTAGGCATGGAAAAAGAGAGAGAGGTGATGCAAGCGTAGAGAGGGAAGAGTAAAAGAAGAAAAAGAAGAAGAAGAAAAAGAAGAAGAAGAAGATCTAGAAAAGAGAGAGAGAGGGGGGGGGGGGGGAAACAACCTTGGGAGCAGAAAATAATGTTGATTCCAAACAGTGACCAGGGGCGTATCCAGGATTTCCCAATAGGGGGGCGCCAGGAATTATTGATCGCCGTCATGGGGGAGAATTTTTTTTTTTTTTGCAAAATAGTGCTATATAGTGCTATATTTTTTTTACGACGGCCAATAGGGGGGCGCGCGCCTGTTGCGCCCCCCTGGATACGCCACTGGTGACAATATCTTAAACAGATTCATAAAATGCTTCTTCAAGGAAAATTTAGAATTGTTTAAATTAATTGTTTGCTTGATATTTTTATAGGCAAATTATTCCACAGTTGCACCATCATAACATGCATTCTTGTGATATTCTGTATGACATTTACCAATTATAAGGTCATGATTAGCACATTGTCGAGTGTTAATGTTATGTTTCGTTGAGCCTTCTTTAAAATACTTATGTAAAAATCAACAGATAATCATTAAGACATTTAAAAACAAATATACATCTAAAATATTCAACCCGTTCCTTAAAATTCGTTCGTTAATCTACATTTGCCACTCTCCACCCAGGTGTTAAATGGGTACCCGGTAGGATGGTGAAAGGTAATGTCCTTTGCTTAGCATGTGTGCGCTTACAGGCGACTGGCTGGAATGCTCCCCAGGGAGTGGAGAATGTGCATACACTGTGTGCGGGCGTGCCAGAATCCAATGACCGGGGGTAATAATTTGCGCCTTGAGCATCTAATCAGGATGGAAAAGTGCGCTATACAAGTCACATGTATTATTATTATTATTATTAAAAGGCATCCATTTCAGGCCAGCAAATAATTCATTAGCTGGAGTATATATATTGCAATCTGGCAGCTTTTTTGTAATTTCGTTATCTTTTCTATATGATTTAAAGATATATTCCCTAAATTTGAGATAATTATCTTGAAAAGAACAATATTATGAACCCATGACTACCAAACCTCTTTTTGTGCAGATTGAACAATATTTTCGATACTTTCGATACTTTCGATACTTTTTTTACCTCCCTTCTCCCAAACCAACACAACAGCCACTCGATTTGATTTCACTTCTTAGTCATACCAGAAATAGGACGATAATAATAATAATAATTATAATATTCCGTTCTTGTATAGCGCATACCACGTCATGATACATACGTCTCTATGCGCTTCCAAAGGGTTTGGATATTATTACCCTGGCTTTAGCTGCGGCAGCCGTAATCAGCGCTAGTGCATTTCAAGGAATAAATCCTGCCAGGGACCCATTTACTACACCTGGATGGAGATTGGCAAATGTGGATTAATGTCTTGCCAAAAGACACTAGTGCTGGGCTGAGATTCGAACACTCAACCCTTGGATTGAGAGTCAAGTGAATGAACCACTATACCACGACACCTCCATAGGCCAAACAACTATTCTTTAATATAGGATTTGAAGGTTTGCATGGTGAATTTGTAATTCAGAAACACATGGTTGTACCGCAAACCTTTTTTCTGAACTATTCTTTAATAGTTCTGATGACAAAAAGATAAATAGACTTTTATTGTGCCCTGTTTGCTTTAGCTTTACGATCAGTGGCTAAGCAATATGGTCGGTTGTTCTCTCCCTCAGAACAGATTAAACTGTACAAGACTTTACCTCGTTTCTGATTGGCTCAAAACGTTTCGGTGATGTAGGATAATACATTGTTGACCAATCACAGCTCTCATTCGATTGATGCAATAGACTGATCATCCCAAAGGATTAATGTTAGTTTGATGGGTAAATATTGTAAATTGGTGACAGCGCGGTAAGATGTATTCTCTTTGGCTTGGTATATGCGGGTTAACATAGTAAGCTAAACACACATCTCGCTGGCCACGCTTTGTCAGTATTGATATTGAGCAATGTTCCCACTGGTCGTATATGGTTGGTCTTGGAAAGCTAGTTATTGGGCAGGGGCGGATTTCCAAATATTTGACATAATAATTTTCCCTCTATTTTCCTTTCTAAAAAAAAATATTATGTTTTGCTTGCTTGCTTATCAGATACATGCATTTTCAGAACTGTGCGCCTTCCTCTTTTTGACAAAGTCCAGGGCCCCGTTGCATAAAACTTACCATTAACGGTAACTTTGCCATCAATGGTAACTCCAATGGAAATCTTGATTTTGATTGGCTGTTGAGTGTGATGTTACTATGGTAGTTGCCATTGATAGCAGAGTTACCATTAATGGTAAGTTTTATGCAACGGAGCCAAAAGTGGACTTTGTCAAAAAGAGGGAGAAGCACAGTTCTGAAAATGCATGTACATGTATCTGATAAGCAAGCAAGCAAAACATAATAATTTTTTTAGAAAGGAAAATAGAGGGAAAATTATTATGTCAAATATTTGGAAATCCTTGTTTTTTAATGAAAGATTTAAGGCTAAGTCTTGTATCTAAAGTCAACAATATATCCTGACATATCCAATTAAATATTTATATAACAAGAAAGTACCTCATTTAGGAGGATTTTACATTTCCCCTCTGCATATGTAATTATTTTATTATTTCTTTAAAATCGGATCGCATACTAGTAGTGTGCGGTGGGCTAAATTATAAATACATGTAGATACTGCAGGGGCGGATCCAGGGTTTTGTGGGGAAAAAGGCGCAAATTATTCAGAAATTTTCCGACAAGCAAAATAAATAAATGGGGGGGGGGGGGGGGGGGAGCACCTTCTTAGAGTTGCGTGCTTCACGTATGCCTCTTGGGCTTCAAACAGGATGGCTACGGACCGGTTATGCACCCGGCCCTCTAAATCCGCAAAAGATATTGGTACTGAAATTATTGACGCGCTCTGTTTGATTGCTGTCCGCGAGTCAACAGTCCACTTACCTACCATACACTTTAAATAATATAATGACAGTGGGAACGAACCCCGTATTGGGTCTAGCTGCGTTCATGGGATAGTTTAGATTTGTGTACTTTTCTCTCTCTTCTCCTTGGTAACACGACGCTAGAGTCCGATCTGATATACACCGAGGCATACATGCATCTCAGTGAGATACTATGGTAGTATTCCAATCAGGGATAAGGGAACATTCCAACACGGCACACCAATTAATGAAGCGATGTTCATAATATCAATACACGGTGCTATTATACTATCGCGAATATTCTGCCTGGATTAAATGTTTGGATTAAATAAGAAGAATCTGTCTGAAGTGACTGTCGTGTACGTAGTTGAGATCTTCACGGTTATCAGGTAATTTAATTGTTCTTATTTATTTATTTATTTATTTATTTATTCCTGCATGTTTCACAATAATCAGTTTCATACATACAAACTTTCAAAATAGAAACACACAGAGGTCTGGCAATATGTAATTGTTCATCTTTTATTATTGTTATAGGACTACTGTAATAGTCATCAGTGTCGTGATAGAGAAGTGATATTTCGTTTAAAGATTACTTAATAAAAGGAATGAGAGGAATGAGAGTGAGTATATGTATTAAAATCCGAAAACTTATGTTTCAAAAAGCAGGTAAATGTTATTTGGAGAGATTTATAATGAAATGAAAATCAGGAAAATCTTGAAATTTATGGAAATTTAACAAATTACTTGACTGACCGTATTGTGTATAAAGTTGCACGATAATGATATAATTTGTGCAAACTATAATATTGATTCATTTTATAGAAAACGTATTGTTTGGCAATAACGTATCCATTAATTGGTATTTAAAAAAAAGTGGGCAGGGGTACGAATACATGCATATGTATTAAGTCAGTCCCATGTACCATATAAACCAACTGCAAGTTCACGGTATTATTTTTCTCCTGGGCCATCAAACAAGGTGATGACGTATGCTGCATCATTCTTGTAATGCTGGATTCGTCTCTGTATGTATATATTATATTAGTAAAGAGAGAGGGATAGTGAGAATAAGAGAAAGAGAGAGAGAGAAAGAGAGAGAGAGAGAGTGAGAGAGAGAGAGAGAGAGAGAAGGGGGAGGAGGGTTGTTGTAAAGGCACTTTTTAATTCAGTAGACCCTTTTATCCAAAATAAAAAGGAGTACTACAGTAATCAAATCAGACGTTTTTCTCTAGCTTTTAATCCATTATGATTTTAATTCTTATCTTTGAAATCATCAATTATTTAAAAAACAAGTTTTACGATTGTATTGGCAAACAAGGATAGTCAAATAAATGTATAGGTTCCAGGTGAAATGAAAATAGATTTATATTGCATCAGCGAATAGATTTCGAAAAAAATATACAAAATCAGTGGCCTCCTAATTTATTCTTTCTTTGACGATCAACATTAACCAAGTTGAAGTAGAGATCAATCAACATAAGAACATGGATGCTCAACACCTGCTGCAATGTGCATATAACATAAACACAAATAGCATGATACATTAACTATGCATGTTGAGACTATGCGAGTATCGTCCACATCATTGGTCGTTACCATAGTAACGCTATATTATAATTATTTATGCCATCGATCAGAGATGTTGAAATTTTGCCATTTCCAATCGTCGGCTCTGTGTTGTTAATAATTTACGTGTATTCTCAAAATGAAATAGGCAACATGGCATTATCCTTCCATATTATTATCGTTATTGAATGAGGGTGGCCCGGATTGAAATCGCTACGAAGGTATGGTTTATTACAATATTGGGAGAAGTTAGTAACTGCTGCGAATAAGGAAAGTGAAATAGTATTTGATAGAAATATTGTATCATAAAAATGTATATACATTCATGTCGCTCTCCTTTGATCAAATTTGACTTAAAGCGGTTAGTGTTTGTGTTCAGTGCATGTGGTAATTTGCCGTATAAAGCTAATTTATTTAGAAAATTATGTATATAATATAATATTTTTCGGCACTCGTATAATATAATGTGCGTTTTTTTTAAAATTTAGTTTAATCAGCAGTGTTCGGGAGAACGAATGATCTTGAAGTGCTTATTATACATGTACCTCGACCTACAACCCCTTCACTCTTTCTTTCTTTCTCCTTCTACTTTGCTCTTTATGTATCTACTCACGATTTTATTTCAGTGGCTTCATCTCTCTCTATCCCCCATCTCTCTCTCTCTCTCTCTCCTTCTCTCTCTCTCTCTCTCTCTCTCTCTCTCTCTCTCTCTCTCTCTCGCTCTCTCCCCATCTCTCTCTATTTCGTCATTTCGCCCCTTTCTCAAAAAGTTGTTTTTCATTCTTGTCATAAGGCATACTAGTGAAATTTGAACTAAATATCAATTTAAATCTCATGAATAAAGTAATGAATCTTATGCCGCGCCAGTGAGTTTTACACAAAGCTTATAATATTGTAGGCGCCTTGTGTTGTTGATGGGAACAATCATATGTCATTGTGTATTTAAATAATGCAAAATTAAGTCCTTTCTGTGGTGACCGATTCATATCATATTTCACCTTGTGACTTATTTGATTCATAGAAAGAGAAGGGAGTATGGTGGCAGGACTAAACAGCTGTTACTTTTTTTGTAAAGCAAAAACAACGATGTAATTTAACCATATCAAAGAATAAGCTTGCATACAGTAGGAGACCGCTGCAAGTACTCTTTTAATTTGACACCAGTTTGCACGAAATTCGAAACTGAATAGAATTAATTTGGATTTCGTCTGTCTATTTCTCTTTCATACAGAAAACAAGAAAATTAGCACCGAAGCTGCTGCAACTGCCGCCGAAACCCGAGCCACTCTCGCTCGACTCACAGCGGAAGTAGCCGAAGCCAACCGAATGGCTGCCGAAGCCGAAAGCGCGGCTGCCGAAGCCAGAGCGAAAGCTGCCGAAGCCGCTGAAGAAATCAACGAGGCTCAGAACGACGTTGGAAGCGTAAAAGAGCAAGAGCAAGTTGAAGAGAAAGATAAAGTGGCAGAAACAAAGGAAGATGATACAAAAGATGGATCAGATGTGAACCTAACGGATGAGGAGGGGAAGGAAGCGAGACAGGAACATGATGAAGAGGAAGGATATGAGGATGACGAGTTTGAAGAAGATGCAGATGATGTTGGAAGCACGGATGAGCAAAATGAGAAGAGTGAACGGGAGAGTGATGAAGAAGAGCAGAGAACAGAAGAGAAACCTGAAGAGAAGCATGAAGAGAAGGAGGAGGAGAAACCAGACAGCAATAAACGGGTCCTCACCCCAAGACTATCTATGAAGGAGAACCTTTTGGAATGGCCATATCACGTGTTAGTATTCTTTACAGAATATTTTTCTCTTTTTCAAAAGGGGACCTAATGTTTTGAAAGTAACTACAAAATCTAAAATTTTATAATCAAACCTGGGGTCGCATCAACTTTGGGGATTTCATAGGGATTTGTCTAGGTTGGGGTAAAAAAATGGGGGGGGGGGGGGAATTAATTTTCTCTACTACATGTAGGCCTAAATGAAAAGAAAAAAAACCCCGAATACAAATCACAATCAAGCTGCATTGGTCAAGCATAGGCCATAGGGGCAGAAATGTTAGAAATCACTGATTCGAAATACCCAAAGCAGTAAAGGGATCTTGCTTGCAGGTTCGACGGCCACTGACATCACCAGGACAAGACTGAAATGTGGCTTACTGGTGAAGGCTCTCATACGAGAGGTCCTGGGATCGATTCTTGTTCGGTGCTTACTTCCTTGCACAAGGTGTTTTGCCCACATTAAATATTTTTGTCCCTGTCGACCCAGGTGTGTTAAAATGGGTACCTGACAATGCTTTGTCCTTATTGATACATTATTGATAGGGATGAGGCTACCTTTTGCAAAGACATTATTATTATCATAATTATTATTATCATTATTATTATTATTATTATTATTATTATTATTATTATTGTCATTATTATTATTATTATTATTATTATTATCATTATGATTAATATCATCATTATCATCATCATCATCGTCGTAATCATTATTATCATTATTATTATTATCATTACTATTAATTATTATGATGATTATTAATATTTTATTATAATCATCAATTACCATTATCAATAATATTATTATTGTTATTAATATTATTATTATTACTATTATTGTTATTATTATTATTATTATTATTAGTAGTAGTAGTAGTAGTAGTAGTATTAGTAGTAGTACTATAGTAGTAGTAGTATTGAAATAATATCATCATCATTTTATTCCAGACTGCCAGTGAAATCGAATGGAGAAGAAGAGGTTGGATGTGTCATACGCTTCAAAGATGAGTTCTTTCCTCCTCCTTCCTCGCTTCACCTGATCTGTCAACTCGACAACAAGCTCAGCACCAATGCCGTTGACGACAGCGAAGAGATGGTCAGCAACGTCGTACGCCTTCGTCACGAAGACGATGACGATGATGACGAGGAGCATGATGATCTTGGAGCACCTATCGTTGTTGGTGTTCCATACACAGTATCCGCCAGGATGACGAGTACGAAGGAATTCATCGTGAAGATGAGGGGACGGATGGATGAAGAATGGCAGACTGTCGCTACCTTAGCAACAGAGAGTACCTTTGCAGAACAAAAGGTGACCCTTTGTTATTCATTTATTTTGATAACGATCGCTCTGAACTTCATTCAGGATGACAATATTGAGATCAGGAGCAGTTATCAGAGTATTCTGGTGCCCTAGGTGCCTTCCTATTCAGAAATTCACTAAAATTCAAAGTTATATCATAATAATACAAAATATTATAGCTATTATATAATGGCTATCTCTCTTTTATTAGAAAATTAATCCAATCTTATCATACCATATCATATCATGATTATTACATCATATCATATCATATCATGTCATATCATATCATATCATATGATATCATTTTACATTTCACATTTCACATATTGAAGTAAGTTCAGTATAAAAAGTTAGAACTGTTACATAATGCATAATATTTTCAAGCTTGGCCGCTAAATACCTCAAAACTGTATTGAATTACAGGGTCCTTTTGCCGAAGTGAAGACGAATCACCTTGCCTCGTTTGTCGTGGTTGCTAGGCTAGCACGAGATAAACAGACGGTTACTAAGAAAGGTGGGACATTGAAGTCTACAGCAGATCATCGGGTAACCATCACCTATCCACTAGGAGCATGTAGTCTTATCAGCGTTACTTTACAGGTAAGATATTGTTGTCATTCTTTTATATACATGTACACTGTGTTATTAAAAAACAGCAATAATAACGACAACAACAACAACAAATACAAGAAGAATTTACGTCCCTATTCAAAATTTACATAATACATACGAAGTAACGGGATACATAGTGTACTACAAAATAAATATCGTGAATACGAAACGAATGTGTTTCTTTAACCACTAGCATTATCTTTGTCCTAATATCAATGTACAAAAAAAAATTACAACATATGTTCCCTAGTTATAGAGAATAAAACTATAATAGAAACAAGATATATATATATATATATATGTGTATATATATATATACAAATTATGTATAACAATGCGCCCTCCCGGCTATTACCATAATGGCTTTATGGCAACACAAGGACTTGGGACCCTTGTTGTATATATATGTATATATATATATTATTATATATTATTATATATTATATATTATTATATATTCTCTCATATATTGTCAAACGTATTGATCACAATATTTTGTATTATTTAAGAGTCTGTATTTATGTTTGTTGCATGAAAAGGAAACATTATCATAAATTGACTAGAAAACATTAAATTTAATTGAAATGAAGTCATATATTCATTACATTCATTCAGGTCCAACCAGCGGAGAATGTAGTCAGCGAGATCAAGTCTCGCCTTCGTCACTGCTCCGAGCTGATCACATCCAGTCCTATCATCCACCTCACACATTCCACCAAGAAAGCCTTTGACAAACCCATCACCCTCACCATACCCTGTCCACCAAACCCTCATAAGAGCACCGATAATCCAGGAACAGTGGAGCCGAGTGGAGGTGGAGGTGGAGGGAAGAAAGGCGAGAAGTCCTCTGCTAATATGGATCCTTTGCATCCAGAGGGTGTGGTCGTCATTAGGTAGGTGCTCCACCATTTGCTCCGGTTACTGTTGCCCCGGAACTTTTTGGTCAGGGATATAGGGTTCGGATAAGGGTTGACATATGAACATGACATCCTCCACAATCGCTCTGGTAGACAAAAGAACATCCCGTCACTGCTATTATGTAAAATAAGTAGAACAGGTGAATATGCATGTCAAACCTGTTATAAATATTTTTTTTACATAATAGCAGTGAAGGGAAGTTCTTTGGACTACCAGAATCATTGTGAAGGGTAGAATGAGGGGTTGTTTATTTTGTCCACTCTCTTTGTCCGTCAACTTTATAGTGTAGGTTTTACGTTAGGTTTAGGGAAAGGGATAGTGTTAGGGGTAGGTAATGCGTTTGATCCAGGGTTGACTTTAGGAATACGGTTATTGTGGTATATCGACAGTACAGATATTGTCACCGGATCGCGGTGTCGTGTAACCCATTAGATAGGGGTCTTTGTAGGGCTACAGACTTAGAAATAAAGGTTGAAACATGAACCTCAAAAGGAACGATGGCAACATCCATAAAAGAAACGTGCACATTTGAACCCCAAAGGTGCTAATTTCCATTCTGGACGAGAAGGGTGCAGCAACCATATGTGCACCTTCAAGTGTGCAGGATGTCTAAAATCGTAAGATATGTAGGATAAGGTATTAATAATGAAACCTGTATAATACGAAGGGAAGTTATTTATAAAAGAGCTGCGCTTTGATGCACATATCATCATTTCTCCGAGTGAAATATATATTTTAAATCATTGAAACAGGTCAACCAAGAGTAGTATATTCGGTGGTGACCCTTCGCAGGACGCCCTCTACCTGTTAGGTAGACAAGAGCAATCTGCACAGTGGAATGAGTTGGAGGATGTACCAATCAAACAGATCAAGAAGGATGTTGTAGTAGTAGACCTCAAGGAACCAATCAGCAGGTATAATCCAATCAATGCCCTCCCATTGACCACTTTTTTTCTTACTCGTCCATCTATCATCTGCTTGCTAGATGGTACAACGGAAAACTGTGAGCTGTGATTGTGACTGAACTGTCAAAAAGAATCTATTGATAAAATGATGAAAATTAAAAAAAAAAAAATTATCATTATAACCAGAACCCAACCTCTCCAGTTTCTCCAGCTCCTTGAAACTGGCAGTCTGTCACAATATAACATGAAACATGACTGCAAGATAGAGGGCGGAATAGAAGACACATGATTTTTAAGTTTTCTCAAAAGAATTGTATAGCCTCATATTGGAGTGGGATATCAATATTAGACCTGATTAAATAGACCCAGGACAATATTATTAATCTTGTTGATTTATATCGGACTGCAGGTTGGTGATCCTACGAGTGGCCCAGGAAGCTCGTTACCCCGTCAAGAGTATCGCCAATACCTTCGAGCTCGCTCTCCAGATCAGATATGCCAAACTGGTCTTTCTACACAAGGAGGACGAACCTCACAAAGCAGTGGTGACGTGTGTGCCTTCCAAACAGCTTGATAATGTCCTCAGGAAGCTGAACAATGATGGTTATGATGGCACTCCAGATCACAGTGATGATCTACCTATGACAGAGGGACAGGAGATCACTCTAAGGTAAGATCTTATCAAGACCAATCAAATGAAAATTTGAAATGAATGACTTTTATCTGTATAATGCTGTAATATCGTGGTAACTTTCAATATGAATGGAAATGAATCGGATTCACATTGATATCCTTCTAAAAGAGAAAATGCAGTACAAAGTGATTGACAATATAAATCAATACGTAAACCTTGTAAAGAAGGAGACGAATACCCGAAAAGCGGAACTTGTGTTGGGAACGGCAGGAACAAATAAAAAAAACCAGGTAACTGTAAGATCAGCTTAATATGAATGCAGAATATTTGATCTCAGTCATTGAAATGGATATTATCTGTATCGCTATATTGATGAGCATGATGATAATCTAAAGCATAACAGGAAAATTATCATGATCTGACAAATCACCCATTATCTCTGTTAGTCTACCGGCAACATAAATAACGATACGTCGAAATAATAGGACCCAACAGTCACTGATATCTCTTCAAAACATTTCCTTTGGTATTGGACAACATGGGTTTTTTTTTCTCAATTTAATTATACCATAAATCATACCACGTATAAAGTAACGCAGCAATAAACGTTAGTTTGAGATCTAAAACACCACCCTTCTTTTCATTTGTAACTTGTTGTATCAGGTTTAACGGCAATGTTCGAATGGTAGATCGGAGCGAATTGACGATCAACTTTCACTCCAACCGACGCATCTTCCATTATATCGAGTTAAAAGAAGTGAATCGCTTCGGCAACCACAGCTCGCCTGAATATAGAGGATGTGCTGAGTTCTATGGAAAGGTAATAATCATACAATACTTTATAATTGATACCCCAGTCACACCAACAGGACCGACATGAGACCGGCATCAGACCAAACAAAAAATGACATTACCCCGAATGGCCAAGTATCGGTTGGTTTGGAGTCGGTGTGTAGTCTGTTTGGCAGTGTGACTGAGGTATTGGAAGGATAACTACATGCAGAGTGTGATTAGTAAACGTGCGCCATTGATGGTTATTAAGAATCTTTTTCTTTATTCCTTATTTGTTTGAAGGAAACGTTTATATTCACATTATCATGAAATATAATTCAGACAGCTTCTAGTCCCACTGTGAGGCGATCCTATGGACAGGTGTTCTTGAGAGCTAAAATTTGTCAACCCTTTTATCACGTACAAACTATCATTTCATTTAATGAAAATCATTTATGTTATTATGGAATCAGTTAATGACTAAATTCCTTTCATTACAGATTTAATGTAATTGAAAGAAATGAACATGTTGACACTCTGGCTCTCCACAAATCAGTAGTCTAATCTCGATTTTTTTTCTGTGGTGCCCACAAAATAACCATTAATAATTTATACCAGCTCAAGTTCTCAGAACAACTATAGGTTTTATAGATTTACTTGTAAATTAAAAATTTATTCCAGGAACGGCAGGTTTTCTTAGTAATGGGAAAGAGGATTCTTCACCCATCCCGATGTATCATTTTAATCCTTTCTCCCATCTTGTTACCATGGTAACAGGCTCGCATCACTCTGGAAGACATGGAGGACCCGGAAGAGACGATGCTAAAAGAAGCGGAGGCTAAGGCCAAAGAGAAGAAGACAGAGAAAGAGAACAAACCCATCTCACTCAAAGATGAGAAGAAGATCAAAGACACAAAGGCTTCAGATCAAAGCAGTTTCTTCAAGAATGCACCTGACTTACTCTGCAAGCTTCATATTGCTCTACCTAAGGTGAGGCAACCCGCAGGTCTCTGTTCCACATCATTATATGACAGATATGATTTAGGCCAATCAGATTCAAAGATTTCAGTACCTTATAACAATT
Organism: Heliocidaris erythrogramma; assembly: GCA_025617745.1. Classification (NCBI taxonomy): domain Eukaryota; kingdom Metazoa; phylum Echinodermata; class Echinoidea; order Camarodonta; family Echinometridae; genus Heliocidaris; species Heliocidaris erythrogramma. The sequence continues at coordinate 6,288,834 of CM046858.1, forward strand.
ATTGTAACTGTTTATTGATAACAAGTTTCGTGAAACGGGGCCCAGTTGCATCAAGTATTTATAAGATTATAATAGATTGTTATCAGGATCATGTAAATAAATAATGACTGATATAAGAGAATCGTATCTCATTTTCTCTGTTTTTATGTCTGTTCTCTTTCCTCCTCCGTCTCTCTCCGGTTAAAGGTAACAAGAGATAAGAGAGAAAGGGAGAGAAAAATAGAGAAATAAGAGAGTGAGAGGGATAGAAGGATGATTAAACCTTGATTGAAGTTAGGTAGAATAACGTGAATTGAATTACTCACATTTTTGCCTTTGAACAATTACCATGATACCATATAATATAGAAACGATGATTACTCAATAAATGCATATGACTAATATTGAAAGTAATATATTATAATGATATCCCTTTTTCCTACTCTCTAGGCCGAACAAGACCAACCACTGCCACCCAGTCGGTATAGAAATACAGCCATAGATGCTGGAGGTAATCTATCATAGTAAAATCAAAAGATTGCTCTCCTCGCTTTCACTCTCACTCTTTCTTTTCTCTTCTTCTTTCTTTTCTCTTCTCTTTCATTTTCTTCCTTTCTCTCTCTATTAATTGTCTTTCCCTGCTACTCTTCCTTGCTATTTTTCTCTTCCTCTATTTCCTCTCTGGTTTTCTCCGTCGGTGCTGTCTTGTCTCTGCCCTTAACTCTCCTCTCTCTCTCTCTCTCCCTCTCTCTTTCTGAACATTTCTATTATTTTACTTCCTCTCTTAAAAGCTTTCTCTCTTTTCTTTCACTTTGTCTCTTATTGTTTCTAACTGTCTCTAATTCTTTTTCGGTTCTCCTTTTCTTTCCCTTTTTGTGGAGACACGTGCCGTCTCCGTGCTCCCCGTAGCTCGGCCATCGACTCTATTTATTGCACAATAAAATGAGGTGTATTCGTTATAAGTGCAATTTACGGTTTCAATTTATCATCTTTGGAGAAAATGATTATCATTTCAAACGTATTCAATGCACAGGACCAAGCTGTAAAACAAATTTCGTGCTTATATCTGATTCTGTCTTCCTGATTTAACTCATTGCCTATGGGAATCGGATGGTCCTTGTATTAATCTTATGGGAATTAGAAAATTCAGTAGTCAACGGGTTAATGTATATCTCTTTATAAAACAAAAATAAACAAATATCTTTATGTTTTCCCCTGACAGTTACGGTGTGTAAATCCAATCTGAGTTGGTTGGGGAATGAGGTGTATTACAGTTTTAAATTTTGCATGTGTTGTCAAATGCATTCTCCCCTCAAAGTACATGACAAGTGCATTCGATTTACCCTCGATGTATTTTTCATGTCTGTATCCTCGGACAGGTTTGGTGTGTAACTCTAACCTGAGATGGCTGGCGAGTGAGTTGGGTAATGAATGGGAATCATTAGCTGGCTATCTGGGTTTAAAGAAGAACAGACTACAAAGTATCAAAAGAAACAACCCTGACGCACAGGAACAACAGGTGAGCTATTCCAGATGTTATAAAAAGGGCGCTAAACCATTCCATTTCTGGCTAGAAGCCTGAAGGTTTGACGTTTTTAAGTTCAAATTCATAACAAAATTTTCTGTAATAATTTCCTAGATAGAAATACTGACCGATTAATGATATAGCTGTTATAGCAATAAACCATTAAAAAAAAAATTTGAACCCATACATTTGACAGATAATAAAATTCAATATTTGATGTTTTTGGATATCACTAATTCATTGATCAGTTGATCACATTCCCTTGTCTAATATATGTATGCCTTTTTTGGTATATTTTTGTGTTAATGTGTGTGTGTGGGGGTGCGCGCGACTTTATGTGTTTATGCATGTACATACCATTAAACTACCTGTAATTTAAATGTCATATTTCCTGTATATAGCATTTGTATTTTTGTTTCTGTCATTTATTATTTGTATTCTAAATTGATTATTATGTATTTATGATTTTATGTTGCCGAATTTGTAAACTGACCTTTTTAGTTTGCTGCTGATCAGTATTTGTATATACCAATAAATATATAAATGAATAAATAAATCAATTACTCCATCTTTGAGGAGGGGGCGGCAAAAACATTTAAACCTTGGAAAGTTATGGGGGAAAAGGAGTGATTTGGAGGAAGTTTCGTAACTTTAGAAAGAAAAATAAGCAAACATTGTAAACAACTGAAAAATACAGAAAGAGATCAAACAAAAGAACACTGTAAACACTGATAAACATAAAAGGGGAAATAAAGAGGAGATTAATTTTAATAACATGCTCGGGTATCGTTAAACAAAGGAAATTATGTCAATGACGAAATGAAAATGAAGTCTATTCATCTTTATACACTATTTTCGAATAGACACGTAATCATTCATCTCTGATGTATTCTGGCAAGATACACCTTTGCCGCCATTTACACTTTTGCAGCTCTGCACATGTAACATACAATTTCAATGACTGTTTTTTTTTTTGTCTTAAATTCCATGTCTACAGATCTTCGACATGTTGGTCACTTGGCGGAGTAGCTTGCCTAAGGCATACAACAAGGATAAAAAGATCTGCTCCTCGTTGACTCGATGCGGGAGGTACGATCTCGCTGAAGAGCTACGATACCGAGATAATGAACCCGAAAACGAGTACGCAGAAGAGTTTGAAGAAGAATGAGGTACCTTTTTTCTTCATGGATTCACCAGGGAACTTCCCTGGATTCACCGTCACCAAAATGGGGAAAAAAAGCTCCCCAACCCCAGGCCTTCCTCAAATAGTCAGTTGCCTCACCATCTTACCGGTTCAGATAAACAAGCTGTTTTTCTGTGTCTGTGAATTAGCTGCAATGAGACGCCAGTTTGCTACACCTCAGCTAAATTAAATCTCTGTCTGTCTGTCTGTCTCTTTTTTTCCTCTCTCTCTCTTACCCCCCTCTCTCTTCCCCTCTCTCTCTCTCCTCTACCTCTCTCTATTCTCTTCCTCCTTCTCACTTTCTCACCCCCTCTCTCTCTCTTTCTTTCTCTCTCTCTCTCTCTGTCTGTCCGTCTCACTTTATCCTACCTTGTTCTACTCTGAAAAATCTATATAGGCTAAATTCGTGTTTGGTGACAATGTAGATTATCAATAAAGCTTTAAATGTCCGCTCACACTGTCTATTTGAACGATTTTGTGTCTTTGTTACCTACGCAAACCACATTATATTGTATTATAGATTTTCTTTCATACCAAAAACCTTGAAAAATGCGTACAGCTGTAATTGCCAAATAATGTGTCTGTTATGTAAATACTGATGATCTATCTTCCAATGTTAATTATTAGAAATGTTTGCTAACTTACTGTTACTGTTAGCTGTTATGAATCAAGCTTCGTCATTTGCACTTTTAAATCATTCATATCTCATCTTATCCCCAGAGCTTTCAAAAGATTATGAGCAAAGTATTTTATATTTGTTATAAATACGTTCTGTGTGTGATTTTGTATTGCATTTTGATTTGTTATGCCCGCAATATTCTTAGTATCCATCCTTATTTAAGTTTGTTTCTATGTGACCGTTCATCAGAATATTGATAGTTTTTGTATTAAAAAAAACCCTGTATACGGTTCCTGATACTATGGACACTGCTTTCCAAATACACCTTAATAACTTTTAAGTAGCAATGTCTACGCATACGACTGATTTCCAAGACTATTCTACCAAGGCATCGATCTATACTTGGAAGTTGTGGAAATGCATGTAAGTAAAGACATTGTACAGAAGCATTTTCAAATGTACATATTATGTATCTTTTTACCTCTATATTTTTCATGTCCCCCCCCCCCATATATTTCCATGAAGGACGGTGTTTTGAAAGGATGTGAGACACTCAGTTTCTTCCATTCAGTTTCTCCCATTAACATGTTATGTATTTTCAACATAATGCTGTTTAGATGTAAACGATACACTGTAGTGGCATTTCAACTTATGTGAAGTATTGCTTCTCTGAGCATGTTGGGTACAAGCAAAGAATATCTTGTATTAGATGTATCTCACTTGCACGCAAATACATATTAAAAAATAGTAAATGATACAGGGATCACACACTTTTTTATGTCTGGGTAAACGAATAAATACTGGAAATAAACGGAATGTATAAAGTTTTATTTAAAAATGTGTATATTTGCTTTGCTCAGCTTTTTTTTCATATATATTCTATTATTGAAAAAAGGAACTAAATATCCAAATGCATTTTTTCGCATATACATATGAATATACAAGAACGAAAAAAAAAGATGAATAGGAAAAGCAGCTCCTACATAGAGCCAGGTATTTGGACAATTTTATCATGTTTTGTTGAATCACTTTGATTTGGTTTTATTTGAACAAAATAACCCCGTTATCAGCTTATAGAGACAGGTATTTCAATGGTTTCATTGTGTTTGATTAAATTCATTTTCTTTCATTTTAATTGAACAAGGTAACACCTTTTTTACCTTTGTACCAAAATATAAATCAACGAACATTGTGAAATTACAAATTATTCATAAGCAATGACTGTTGCTGAGTGCATAGAGTATGAGCATTATAAATCATATTGAAAATTCTACTACTAGTATATACATAAATTAATTATGTTTGAGTGCTGACTGTTTTCCAGGTCAGCCGTACCTCGAATTATGATGAACGCTGAAATTGGGCGCAGTACTTAGTTGATTTACAATAATGTCAGAAGTGTAGTATAATTATTATTTTGTTACTAAAAAATGACATCATATTTCTGTTGAGTTAGATCGTGTATTAAATACATGTTTATTTGTTTCAACAGGCTTCATTATAGTTTTCCGTCTAACTCTTTTTTTTTAAGTAAAAGGCAAGAAATTAATGTATTTGATGTATTTGATTTTTCCTAATGGAAGTTATTTATTTGTACATTACGCCGCAAAGAGAGAGGGAGAGAGAGAGAGAGAGAGAGGAGAGAAAGAGAGCGCGGAGAGGGAATGTGAGAGATAGATGGAGAGAAAGATTATACTACATAGTTAGAGTAGTATACTTACGTATCAAATCACCCCATCCCCCCCCTCTTTCTCTCTCTCTCACTGCATGTTTTCCTCGGTAAAGATGAAGATACGACGAGCCTTTTGGTAACGAACAAGGTAAAGGAATATCCAGATAAAAGAAAGAGAGAAAAAAAAAACGAGAGAGAGAGAGAAAGGAAGGGCTCAGCTGATTTTTAATGGAGAGTGCGTAGTAGCCTGGCGCCTTTCGAGGATGGATGCTGGACACTATAATTCGAGATATTAGTGGAGTATACAAAGAGGTGGGGGAGGGGTGGGAGGCGGAAGAGAGAGAGAGGGGGGGGGGGGGGAGAAGGGGAAGCGTGTGTATGTATGAGAGAGAGAGAGAGACACACACACACACACACATACATGAATAGAGAGAGAGAGAGGGGGGGGGGGGAGATGGAGAGAGAAGGGGGGGGGGGGGGAGGGGGAGATCAATCAAATTTTATTTGTGTTGCTTTGAACAAAATATCCCACGTGTGTAGGCCGCTATTGTTTACTACTAATAAACCTTTAAAAGGATATCAACAATACGTATTACTTGAGATATAATGCGGTACGTTTTAATTAATTGTTTATTCATGTTTTCAGAATTTGACATTACTTTGTTTAATATGTGCATATTTATGAACATATTAAATCTTCATCACATCAATATTCATGTCGCCCCCTATTCTGTTCATTTACCCTGGACTTATTTCAATCCCTTTATTGATTAAAATGATAGGTGATTATTTAATGCATTTATAAAGTGGACAATGTTGCCACCTTTGTGAGCCTCTAACGTATTTCATAGTGGTTGTACAGGCTTACAACATAGACGACATAATGAACCTCTTTAAATAAATTATAGCTGACGAGGAGGGGATATTTTAAGGTTTTAAGAGAATTCTTATAATACGATATATTTGTCACGTTTCTCTCCACTACATAGCCCTTGTGTCGTGAACATGGAAATTGACACAATTCCCTGCTCTGCACGAACTCTGCTAAAAATGTCATAGCGCTTTTAAGCCCGTTTGATAGGTATTTATAGACACTGACTCAGTTATACATAAATTATCAAGAGGTGTCATGGCTTTTAAACTGTTTGAAATTAGGCATTTCTAGGTACTCAAATACATGAAGATTTTGCGATTAAAACTAGCATAATTATCAGAGAACAAACCATTTGATTTCTTACGAAGATCTGGATAAGATATGAATATACTGTAGAGAGGGAGAGCTCGAGAGACAGAGAGACAGAGGGACAGAGGGAAAGAGAGAGAGAGAGAGAGAGGGGGGGGGGGGGGGGATAGTGATGCGCGTAAAAACCTCAAAACATACGTCTCAGTCTGAAAATAGAATGAGAATAATAAAGAAAACCTGTGAATATATTGATACCGTTAATGGTTCTTTTGTACAAAGAAATGAGTTACAACTCCAGGAAGAGAAATGCGGTATAACTTGGAAAGAGAAGAATCGGTTGCTCTATTTCGCTATTTTCCATTTCAATTAGCATGATTAGAGTGACAAAACTTGGTAGCGATGAGGTGATACAGCGAAAGAGAGAGAGAGAGGGAGAGAGAGAGGGAGAGAGAGAGGGAGAGGATGAGAGATAAAGGATGGAAACCTCGCCTCCTCTTCTTACCACTCACGCTTTTTGAACCATAAAGACATATACTCTATTTGGTCCATCTTACATGCTCCCAATCGTACTCAATCAATTCCAATTATGATTGAATTTCATATGGCGCGTCTAATATAGACCGCCTGACCGCACAATATCAGGCAAACGATGTAGATTATATTATCCCCTACATTATTGCATAAAAATAGTGACACAGCCAAGCGAAGAGCTACCAGAGAATAGAATGAAAATCGCGCGGGAAAAAAGTTCAGGACCTGCTACCTTGGCGACAAGAGCAATTATCATAATACACCAAGACAACACACTTGATTAGAAAGGGGTGTGCATGTGCGCGTAATGCGGGAGCATCCAGGTTTGTTGGTCATTTCATCCTGTATACACAGAAGCACAGGGACTGGATTTGTGTCTGTTACTTAATTAACGACTCCCGTCAAGGCGTTGAGATGGTGAGTGATTAAATCAATAATATTATTATTATTAAATTTTCATACTAGATCATTTTTACAAGAGTAATATTTCAAAGTGGTTTCGGAGACAAACGTATGGTTGTATAGAAAGTCAACACAATACCTGTTCAAGAGCATAATTTTGTGAATGAATCTATTGTTATGATGAGTGAATTGTGGCGTAAGGTTCATTTCATGCTATGATCTCCCTTAAGTTATGTGAAATAAGCTTGTCAGTCACTCTCACTTAGGATGCTATTCAATGTATGTTTCATGGAAAATTAATGTAAGCTATATGCCATTTTCCATTGTAGTATTAATCATGTTAATGGTGAAAAACAATCAGGCAAAGTTTCATTGCACTAGATATACAGTTAACAACAAAATTATTCATACCCCTTGGAAAATTCTAGTTTTTTGCATTTTTCCTAAAAATGAATGGTTAAATGAAGTTACTTGCACATCACTTGAATACATTTAGTTATCATCTGCAAATGAATGCCGTTTCCGGTTTCAGCTCATTTGCATAACAATAGAAAAAGTGAGTTATCCAAACTGGGCGATGTTCAAAATTATTCATACCCTTGGTGATTTATTGACTTTGTCAATCAGTATGAATCCGATCCTTGTGATTAATGCTTGTAATTCACTTTATTATAATAATACACCGTCACAAGGCTTCCGGAGGGGTCTCTGCTGGGATATCAGGCCAGTACCTGTTCTCCAATAGCTCAATCTCCTTGAGGATGTGTCCACACATGCCTTCACCTGACCTTCAGGGAGTTCATTAGGTTTCGTGTCCTACAGGTGATGCAGTTATCGACTTCATGATGACAGGACTATGATATTGAAATTTTCGGTCATTTATTCCATGCATTTTAATGAAAATTCTGTATCTACTTATGAAGCAAAGCACCATTCCTGAAGAGCCCTTCCCTTTTGCACTACCTGTGGGAGGGTTCACCTTTATTCATTGGCCCCATTCTTAATCAGAGTGCTCAGGAAGGCCATGTTGGTGATATTAAAGTCATTTCATGACTCTAACGTCAGGTCACCATGAATAACAGTATGTAACCTTTGAGTACCATACACATCCCACATTGACTGTTACTGTATATCAATCTTCATATGGTATATTCTTTGTATCTTTGGTATGAAAGCTACAATCCTTGATATCAAAATGAATGTAAACCAAATTTATACCATATGCCCTCCATGTTACCAGCTGCAGTGCACAAAATGCTACCAGTTTGACAGTGCACTGGAACATAAAGATCAGTATTTTAAGCTTCACTAGAGTACCCACTTGCAGGTGTCCATATCAAAAATGTGTCAATCAGTGTAACTGAATAAACTGATAAAATTGGCACCATCCAACCTTTAGACAACTACCATGGCCTCCCTAAACATAATGGAACAAAAGTATCAGGAAATACCTTCCCTTGACAGTGCAACAGTGAATGACTCTAGGGAAGTCTCTCCAGGAAGAGTGCTTTGTTTCAACTTAGATACAGAATTGTCATTAAAATGTAAGGAATATTAACGAAAATATCAATATCATAGTCCTATCCTCATGACGTCTAAAACTACACCACATGCAAACACAAAATCTGCTTTAAATCCATCGAATCCCCTGAAGACCAGGCGATGGCATGTGTGGACAACATCCTCAAGGAGATTGGGCCATTGGAGACCAGGTATTGGCCTGATATCTCAGTAGAGACCTCCAGAAGCATTGTGACAGTGTGAAGAAAGTGTTACGAGCATTAATCACAAGAACTGGATTCATACTGATTGACAAAGTCACTAGATCACCAAGGGTATGAATAATTTTGAACATCACCCAGTTTGGATAATTCACCTTTTCTGTTGTTATGCAAATGAGGTGAAACCAGAAACAGCATTCATTTGCAGATGATAACTAAATGCATTCATGTGATGTGCAATTAAATTCAGTTAACCATTCATTTTTAGGAAAAATGCAAAAAACTAGAATTTTCCAAGGGGTATGAATAATTTTGTTGTTAACTGTATGTAACTCTTTTATTTTCATTGTCAAGGTGCTTCGACAGTATACTGTTCGTTTTCCACTTGCGCAAATATTCTTGGATATTAAATTTATGGAGATTTGATCTGAAAAATATGAGTTAAGAATGAAGAGGCGAACTAGCCGCATATACCAGCATGACTAGAGAAAAGTTAAGAACCACTGACATAAATAATTATCATAGTCTCTACATGCATGTTCTTACTCATGTTTGTTATTCATATTACGTTTTGGTAGCCTAATAACTAGAAACGAAACGATATATCATACAGAAAGGTAAATAGTCAAAGTATGAATTTATGTAATTACTAAATATTAAACGGGTGCTTAAGAGAAGGTTTGGGTGAAAAGGAGAATTTATTTAAGTATTTTCTTCGACAATGCCTCCTGTTGAAGAACCCTTTCTTGCAAAGTTACAACAACAAGAATGATTGGGGCAATCCCTAAGAAAATTTTAATATGTCAAGAAGTTATTTCAAACGTTAGAAATAGAGAAAATTATTATCATCTTATAAAATATGCAATCAGGAGTTCAGGACTACTATTTCTTCGTCTACCATGTCTACTATACTCAGATACTCAGATTGCAAGCAATATACAGTGTGCAAGGAAACCCATATTCAAGCCAAAATACCTTAGAAACAGAGGCGGCGCTGCCGAGGACGGGGGGGGGGGGGGCACAGTACCCCCACTTTTTCAAGTACCCCAAAAGTGCCCCTATTCATAGCTGATAAGTGCCCCTTTTCTTCGTATAGTCCCCTTTTTTCTTTCTAATAAGTTCCCTTTTACCTTCTGATAAGTGTCCCCTTTAACCTCAAACATTACTGGCCCTTATGAAATCTAACAATTGCCCTTTTTTGTCTAATTAGTGCCCATGTCCCGTTCTAATAGTGCCCTTTCTCTTTCTGATAAGTGCCCCTTTTCCTTCGTATAACTGCGCCCCTTCTACTTTATGATAAGTGCCCGTTTCACCTTCTGATAAGTGCCCGTTTCACCTTCTGATAAGTGCCCCATTTAACTTCAGACATTGCTGCCCCTTTTGAAATCTGTGCCTTTATTTTTCGTATGATTAGTGCCCATTTTCCATTTTAATAGTACAATTTTCCTTTCTTATAAATGCCCTTTCTCTTTCTGATAAGTACCCCTTTTCAGCTCAGATAAGTGTCCCCTTTGAAATCTGACAAGTGTCCCTGTTTTCGTTTGATTGGTGCCCGTTTTCCGTTCTAATAGTGCGCTTTTAACCTCTGATAAATGCCTCTTTAAAGTGCCCCCTTTACTTCTGATCAGTGCCCCTTTTTTCTTTCTAATAGTATTATTTTTCCTTTTCATAAGTGCCTCTTTTGTCTTCTGATAAGTGCCCTACCTATATACCTATATACATTTAATATATGGTACCTATATACTCCGATGTCGCTTACAAACTGCGCCGTAAAGTACACAAAAGAGCCATATATACCTAGCTCTAAATAATCAGAGAGGCTTCATAATGATAGATTCCCCTACTGATATCAGCACAATGAGAGGCAGTAAAGCAGGGGGCAGGAGGGGCACAATTCCCTAAGTTATACAAGAATAAGCAGTGGCCCTAAATCATAACAGGAAGGGGGATATTTTTTTACAAAAATTTTCCAAAGCTCGCTCGCATTTACCATTGTCTTCTTATCATATTAGGAAAGTCGCTGCTATTCAAAATATCTTCAATATTTTGCTCGCTCGCTTCGCTCGCTCGCAGCTGAATGATCAGACCATTGCACTCAACTGCAATGTATTTTTTTAAAAATCTAGAACCATGTTAAGACATAAACAATAATGTGTCGAAAATGATGCTCGATAGCGTATTAATCAGAATGTAGCGGTATACTAATGTCTCAAAGTGACATTTTCCGCCTTGTTTTCACCCTCTGTAGGTGCCCTTTCTTCCCCCAAAGTGCCTCTTTTTGTTGGTGCCCCCCCCTTTGAAAGACGCTCCATCGCCCCTGCTTAAAAACCAAGTAAATTTACTGACAGGTATTATGATGCATAAATGGTGTGATGGCTGATAAAGTCTTCTTTAATTTGATAGGCTGCTCCCCGAAATGCGATCATGGATGACTGAGCACTGGCCATTGTTAAAAAGCATGCAAAGCGCATGTCAAAAGTCGTTTTGCCCAAGTTTGGGCTAAATAATGTTCAGGAGGTACTTCCATGAGTGCATTCAACATGTTCAACTGGAATGGATACCATTCAACGTGGTTTGACCATCCATTTCATTTAAAACTTGGGCAGAGTCGAATTTGGCATGAATCAGGAAAAAAAGTTACTGTTCAGCTGTCCATGGTCGGATTTTATTGATCAAGGTGTCCAATTAAAGAAAACATAATAGGCTACAATGTGAGTATCTTTCATTAAAATCTAAATGTATATGTACTGATCGCAACGATATTTAGGGTTTAATCTGGGTTTCATTTTTATTGACTCACACTGTATTCTGATATACATAAAAGTAGATAAACCAGCAATGGTATCATCATGCTATGTCAAGCATAGGCCCATGGTGTAGACAATACAAATAATTTTGACGGCGTCCCTGTTGTCGGGTTATACGCTTTCTATTCAAATCAGGCATTCTAAATCATTGTGTATATTGATATGTTAATTTAGACGTGTGCGAAGCATTGTATAAAAGCACAAGGTTTATTTCTAACACACACAAAAAACAACAACAAACAAACGAAGTACTGATCATCATTTCATGTAGCGAAAACCGAACATGAACATTAATTTGATTATGTCCATTCTGATATAATCTTATCAAAAAAGCAAATGGTAAATAAAAAAACTAAATTCCACGCATATTTTATTTGCTGTATCCCTCTCGTCTATATTCAAGAATGCTCAATGAATTACAAAGCAATTTTTTTGGCAAATTCTAAACTCAGCTTTAATGACTTAAATCGAATTTCATGTGAGTTATTTGACATAATCACCTATACACGTATACGTCTTTTTTGTGCACGGGTGGTATTATGTATTTTTTACGTATAAAACTTTCCAAGTAAAAAAAGAAACCTTCTGGAATTCACCCTAAGACTGAAGGATAATCCTTTATATTTCCTAAAAACACTTTCTGAGTGGCTGAGCACTATCCGATATTTTTAAAACAAAATTTAACGCTCACTGCATTATTTGTATATAGGGATACCTGGTATATTGGTAAAAATAAGCTTTAATTCTGAATCCCTGCAATACTAAATACAAAGCCACATTCATCTAGTTTCTCCCTAAAAGCAGCTTCACTACCATTACTTAACATTACTTCCATCAGCACTCGCTTTCCAACATTGTAGCTAAAAACGAGACAAGAGGGAGTAAAAAACACTCAGTTGTCATGACAACGCGTGGGTTGTATTGCACCTGCTAACATGCATCAATAACTTCACGCCATCTTGACTTTTATTAAAATCTTTTGCCGCGTGTACCGTGCACTCCTTTGTCGCTCCCATTTCCCGACTGATCTTGCTTACTCTTTCAAACAACTTCAAAATGAAGAGCTACATTCTTGTATAAGGCGTCTCATAAATCGTCCTCGAGAATCACAAAAATATGTTTTTAATTTGATTGATTTGATAATAGCGTTTTATTCTCTTTTCTTCTTTTGCATATTTCCAGACTATATCGCAACAAATTATTCAAAAATTCCTTTTATGTCAGTAATTATGTCACATTTTGAAAAATACTCAAACAACGTAACGTATACATGGTAACATAAGTACAACTCAAGAGCGTGGTTATACATAGAAGAAGGTGTAAGCCCATTAAAATGCAGTAGCTACTTATTGATCCATGCTTTGTTTTCTGCAAAATGTTGAAGCTCAGAGTCAATCATAAGCAAGTACATATGTATTGAGAAAGAGGAACAAAACCAACGAAATATGATTATTTCTCTCGCAAAGAAGTTACCTTAATAGCCAGTAGTAAATCCAGTTTATTCCTCAAACTACTTTTGTTCAAATAATTGCAACTATCTTTAAAGCTGTACTGTGTTTTTTTTTGCGTAAGTGAGACTGAAATGTTTTTTTCTTTTAATTTTGGCTGAACTTCAGAGAGTAGATTATTCTACTACTGCTCTTGAGAATTCTTATGATACGTTTAAAGTAAAATCTTAACATTTTGTCACATAAATTACGTGTCATGACGGGGGATACTCGTTTTTCCGAAGGTTCATATAATTCCGAATGTTCGTAGTTCCGAAACGCAAATTTACCATAACAATGGGTTCATAATTCCGAAAATGAAATAGGGTTCCTAGTTCCGAACATTTGATGCATTAGTTCGATGTTTCGTAATTCCGAAAATGAAATAGAGTTCGTAATTCCGAAAATGAAAAATGGTAATTCCGAAAATGACATTAGGGTTCAGAATTCCGAAAATGAAAAGGGTTCATAATTCCGAAGGTTCGTAATTCCGAAAATACAATAGAGCCCTACATGACTTTTCGGAATTACGAACCTCAAGTACATCAAGGAGGTACTAGGCTTCCATAGTACCCCCTTGATCACCCATGAGATGTATCTATATTTTTAAGAACAGTTATGTAGACCCACGTTTTTTAAAGAAAGACGCAACCTGTTAATGTCATGTATAGGCAATGAGAGCAATTATTATTATTATCATTATTGTTGTTGTTGCTGTTGCTGCATGTTGCTGCATGTTGTTGTTATTATTATTATTATTATTATTATTATTATTATTATTATTATTATTATTATTATTATTATTATTATTATTATTATTATTATTATTATTATTATTATTATTACTACTATTATCATTATTAGTATCATATTATTATTATTATTATCATCATCATCATAATAATTATCGTTATTACGATCACTACCTTGGCACGTGTTGTACTTTATTTTGCTTCAGGCATCGCAACGAGCCGATGAACACATAAAATATGAAGAAACAAAACTAACTGCTGAGCAATTGACAGGTAAGCAAGCACTTTGTTCGCTATTGATGAAATGTACAGTTGAAACCAATGAGCAATTAGTATATTTAGAAACGGGATGGTTGTATACATCGATCGTGCGTAAAATAATATTCAAATTACAAAAATCATCATTGTTTATACATGGTGGATTGATCTAGACATGGGAAATTTGAATGACGTTTATTCTTACACCATACAATACGTTATGTAAACTTTGTTAAAAAACATTCATTAATCGTATTCATTGGATTTTCTTTTCTCCCAAGAAAGCAAACGTATAATTTGTTCGGAAATTAGAAGATAAACAGAGTACTTTAACTAAGCGATCAATCTTGTACCTAGCGTTGCTATATCAGGCAATATGAAATAAAATCTCCTTTGTGTATTGAACTAATGCGCTGTTCATAGTTGAGTGAGTTTCTCGAAACTCCACGAGTTCTACTTTTGTTCATATTAGGGAACTGTAAACACTGCCTTAAACCTTTGAAGTTATGAGGTAAATTGATTGTCAGTATTTTGTAGGGCGGCCATAAACACAACACAAACACAACACAAATAAACAAACACCCACAATATTAATCAGACTCCATAGCACGATTACCACACGTATTTGCACATAATTTATCGGCAATGTATATTGCGAGGTAATCGAGATAATATATGACTAATGGTGTCAACCGAACCGATTCATTCATCCAATACCCAAACGGCCTTCACTGCACCAATACAACCAAATTGAACATTTATGAAATTTAATTTATTAATGACTCTCCAGCTTCACCGGGAAGGGAATGATTCCAACACGTTCTGACTCAAACATGGGCGCCGACATCAAACAAATATTATAAATTTCAAATTCGGTAAATGATGAGTGTATATGATATAGCAGTCTCTTTGGAGACCTGTTGATGGTGGTTTTGATGATGATGATGAAGGAGAAGAAGCAAATGGTGGTGGTGATGATTATGATGATGATGAAGAATACGAAGAATACGAAGGAGAAGAAGAATTGATGAAGAAGAAGAAGAAGGAGATGTCAATGATTATGATGATGATAATGATTATGAAAAAGAAGAAGTATAGTAGTAGAAGAAGAAGAAGAAGAAGAAGAAGATGATGATGGTGGTGATGATGGTGATAGGGGAGGTGGTGGTGCTGGTGATGGTGGTGGTGACGGTAATGCTGCTGCTAATGATGACTGATGACTATGATGATTGTTATAAAAAAGGAAGATATTGATAATGATAAAGAGAAAAGATTTATGAGGATAAAGAGAAAATGCATAGTCTAAATCTCAGTGTACATGCTGTGATTACTTGGCCTAACACTAAACTTGAATGTCCATTTTACCCAATTGAAATAAAAATGAAATTGAAATGAGCGCATGGGAATCAAATTGACAGTTGTTTTGATGAATTTAAACTAAAAAACTATAGTGGTAAAAGTGTAGTAGTAGTAGTACTACTACTACTACTACTACTAGTAGTAGTAGTAGTTGTTGTAGTAGTGGCAATTACAGTAGTAGTATAATAGTAGTAATAGTAGAGTAGTAGTAATAACAGTAGTAATTGTAGTATTAGTAGTTGTAGCAGAAAAAGAAGAAAAAGAAGAAGAAAAAGAACCTGAGGGAAAAAGTACATTCCTGTTGAGTGCAGAATACTTTGTACATGTATGCTAGTCATGGCTTCTGTCAAGTTTTCATCTGATGTAATTCTTGTGATAACATCTGGCATAAAGTGCTACCTTGGTAATGAGCGATGAATTAATTACCTGTCATCAAACACCAAACAAGCACTCATTCTCCATGTTCTCCACCTTCATATTTGTTTTTCGTCTATACCGAGAGCGAGGCTTCACATTAAATTTCATCAGCCGTGTTGACGGGGGGAGGGGGTTCATAAATTATAAAGCAAATTGTCAAAGACACAAGGCGTCGTAATATAGCTAATAATAAGTGTAAACGTTTCTGTACTGCAAGAATATCAAGCTTTACTTAGGCTGTAGCCCTTCGGTATCAATATCTTTTAATACACGGTTTTACTGATGCTATGTTAACATGTAAACATGGTTCGTTATTAACCATATAAGACATCTGAGCAATGCTATTTTTACATTTTATTGCCCAGCTTTGACAAGCCAACAAAACTGCAGGCCGATAGATTGTTTATTGCCCGGTTTCGAAAGTCAAGGGGATTTTGCGTGTTAAATAGCGGGCAATAAACTGTATTTTTTACAATATTTTCGAGTTCGTTCTAGATGTCTGATTCTGTATAATAATGATATGGACTGGCTACTGTCGGGGATACAATATTAATGGCCCTCACTAGAATCTTATTGCCCGAGTCGAAGACCAGGGCAATACGATTCTACTTCAGGCAATAAATGTTTTACCCCCTCAAGCCCAGTCCATATTATATTATTGTTAAACCGATCGTTATTGTGTAAGATGATAAGAGTAACCAATGACCATTTCAACAATCACAATAATAATAATAATGATAATTATTATTATTATTATCATTATTATTTTTATCATTATCATTATTATGATTATCTTCATTTTACGCAGAGTACAGAGAAGCATTTGACAGCTTCGATCAGAATGGTGACGGTGTCATCTCAGTGGATGAGTTTGGTGACGTCATTAGAACGCTGAATCAAAACCCTACCAAGAAGGAAATCGAGGAGGCAGTCCGGAGATTCGATGAGAACAGTAAGTATGAATGGACCTTGTAGCAGATTAATTTTGTGCTAATCAAGTTATTCAATGAAGTGACGTAGCTACGGTGAAGGGAAGAAAAAAGAAAAGGGAGCAATGGGAGAGGAAAAATGGAGAAGGGAAAGGGAGCGTGAAAGGAATACGCCACGACCCTCTTCAACTCCTATCCCCCAGATTAATGGCTGTGTTAATTTGCGTTTAAGATCGACGTGCGTGCGTGTGGGAGAGAGAGAAAGAGAGAGAGAGAGAGACACACACACACACACACACACACACACACGTTTACATGGCTTTACTTCCGAGGACAACTATTGTTCCTCTATTGTTACTCGTCCTCGGACAGTCGACGGAATAAAGCACAAATTCATTGTTCGACGTTCGAGGACTATTGTCCGGCTTCCGAGGACCATTGTTGTCATGATTTTTTTTTGTTCTCTGTCCGAAAATGTCCTCGGACATAATGCTAAACAAACGCACACTCACACACACACACACAGGGAGGGAGAGAGAGAGAGAGAGAGAGAGAGAGATGGGGGAGAGAGAGAAAAAAAGAGAGAGGAGAGGATGGAAAAGAAAGAAACGGAGAGGATAAAAATAAGGATAAAAGTCGTTCGTTTTCTCGAAGGTTCGTATTTCCGAAGGTTCGTTACTCCGAAGGTTCATAATTCCGAAGGTTCGTAATTCCTGAAATGACATGAGGTTCATAATTAAGAAAATTAAGTAGGGTTCGTAATTCCGGAAACTAGTAGATAGGGGTCATAATTCGAAAGTGTATAATAGACCCCTACCTTAGTTTCTGGTCTATGAAACTATGAAAGGAGAGGGGAAAAGGGAGTGGCAAGGGAAAGGAAAGGAGAACAAAAGCAAAAAGAAAAGAAGGAAAGTAAAAGGGAACCCCGCCCCCCTAGGATTTTTCAAAGTTCCGATACTCGGGCAACCACCACTTCATATTCGGGCAGCGAGGTGCCAGAATATCCACAAATTTGGGCAGCGAGGTACCCAAATAATTATATAACATCTGTACATTTTCACTTCGAAAATTAAAAAAAAAATAATAGAAATTAAAAAGTTGATATTCGGCAAATGGCGTTAGCCCCCTCCCCCCTTACGAAAATCGGGCCCGTATGATCAAGATCTCTAAAGCTGCGATTTTCTTTTTCGGAAAAAGAACGATTACCCCCGATAAGATGACAACAAGACATTTTCCCTCCCTGTCAACACCACTTGTGCTACTCACATGACTTTTAACCACGCTACGTCACTGCTGTTTAACACTTCATCATTTTTCACTTTACTTCGTCTAACTGTCTTTCATACCTAGAATTTGTCTGTGTTTCTTTAACAGGTCGTTTGTTGTCTTTTTGAATTTTTGTAGAAAATGGTACAATAGAATTCAACGAGTTTATCAAGATGGTTGAGCTTATACCATTCAATGATAAGGAACAGGAACAAGACGAACTAAGGAAGGCCTTCAAAATATTTGACAAAGATGGCAACGGTTTTATCAGGTAAAATCCTTCTTGCTTGGTAGTATAAAGGGCTTCGGTTTTTGTTCGTTTCTCTCTTCTAAATCTGAATAGTTTTCCATTGTCTACAATATTTATCAATAACTTTTTTGATAAATTGAACACAATAATGATAGCTGTTTCTTATACAGCGCCTTACCAGTTACAATGTAACCGTGTGTGTGTAATTGGGTTTTTACAGACGTGTATCAATCAGATATGATTATTTACGTCTGGGACCGACCTTTAACGTCACCATCCAAAAGACGTGACTCAGTCTCGAACCTGGGTCCGCTGAATCAGTTTATAACTTCCACTGGTAGCTGGATTACAGGCGCACGCCACAACGCCCGACCAAAGCGCTTACAGCATTATTACCCCTGTCACAGACCCTAATTTGGTACTTTATCAGAAAATCATTGTGTCTGGAGAGGAGCCTAATCCAGCTACCTGCTGGTCATGTTTGGAGCAGCTATAGCTCATGGCCTATTGTAGTCTTACATCGCAGACTCTCTTTTACGACTGACCAGGGTTTGTGCCTAGGATTCAATTGCGATTCTGCCCATTATAGTGCACATTCTCCGCTCCTCTGGGGAGCATTCCAGCCAGCCGCCTGTTTCCAAGCGCGCGCATGCTAATCCAACCACAATGACGTTCGCATCTTGCCTGGGTGGAGAGGAGCAATGTAGACAAAATGCCTTGCTCAAGGGCATATGTGCCGTGCCGGGTTCGAACCCACGACCTTTGCATTCCCAGTCAAGTGATACCCCACTCGACTGCGGCACCTCTACATAATTATTTTCATTATTCTTTTTAAAATTTCCTGAGAGATATAATTTGAATTCATTTAGAAGTCGTACCCGACGATAAACAGCAAGTTAAAAATCATCAGCTTATAACCAGGGTCGGGGCCGCTCTCATTAAGGAAACCTACAAAAATAAAATTTGTAGATTTAATTGTCGACTTATTCGCTTGCTTACCCCTTTCTCAACCTCTCCCAACATGAAAAACGGGCTACTTTAATTCGGAATAATCCCCCCCCCCCCAAAAAAAAAAAAAAAAAAAAAAAAAAAAAATTGCCTTTAGTCAGGTCGTGATCATGATTATGATATCATAATACTGAAATCTCAGATGCACTCAAGTTGATCATTTTGTGTTTCGATGCCACCATGAAAATGTTTTATTTCCCTCAAAGTTTGAATTCCAAATTTAATTTCAACGTTATGCCTATTCCAAACCGAATAAGTGAAATGAAATGAAATGATTGTTTGATATACGTTTTTTTAAAGAATGCAGGATGCAGACAATAGGCATGATATAGGAGACGAATGACATGCATTGTGAGAAATTTAGAATTAGAACAGGACTGTTTTTTGATAATCTTAAAGTACTAAATGATAACATTGAAAACATAAACAGCTTGGAGGGATTCATTATTATAATGTCACTCAAAGAAGACGCTCTCATAAAAGTATTTGCCAATTTTTGCGATATAGTATTGATCAACGTGATAACCTTTAAATTTGTTTATTACTAGCCATATCTATATATAGTGTATAAATATATGTATACAATTCTTTTAATTGCTCTTTTTCTCATCACCTTACACTACTTGTACATAATCTGATAAATTATATTTCATGAAAGAGCATGTCTATAGTTGATCACTTATTTTGTTTTTGTTTTTGTTTATGTTTTGAATGCTATACTCACGATAATTGTTCTGTTTTTGTCATGTGTTATTGTTCTTATTCGAACAAAACATTGATTGATATGCCAATGAAATTACATGAATAAATAAATACATACATACATACATACATACAGTGCGGCTGAGCTGAAGTTAGCAATGACAACGCTGGGTGAACCATTAACAGACGATGAAGTACAAGAAATGATCGACAATGCAGACATAGATCAAGATGGAAAGATTAATTACGAAGGTAAGCAGTTTATATTTTTTAAATTTTGAATTAACTTCTTTTGATCCCACCACATTTTATATAGGCCTATCTATTATTGAAATTCATTTTCCGTGCTTATCCTTCGCCTTAAATGTCGTGCTTTTCAAATGTTTTTTTAAAATTTATATATGTATTTTACCATGTTTATATATTTTTTAAACTGAAAATTTGGAATAAACTTTGAACTATGAACTTTGAACTACATCATATTACATTGCAAGAGGAGATACTGTTAGATTAACAAAAAAATAATAATAAATAACTGTAGATTACGTTGAAAGGTAGAAAATTTAACTTACGAAAATACATACTGAAAATAATTCTGAAAGATGACGTGATGCAAGATTGGATAGTTTTGCTTTCGAGATAAAAAATACGTCGATCACTTTTGACAATGTTGTTATCCCTTTATAAGCATCATGTTTATCTAAAACCATACGATCTTCTCTCTCCCGGGTTTCTTTCAGAATTCGTTGAAATGATCATGCAAAATACAGAGAATTCATGAGGCTGGCATCCGGGAACTATCTCAACAAGGGCTTTCCTCGCCACGAGAGGAGTCAGTATAATTCTACATGTCCATCGCATACACGAGTTCGCTCTTGACCTTTGATTTAGAACACATCAAGAAAAAATGAGACAATTTTGTTGGCAAATGTAGAGCAGCCTGGTTAACTCCACTTCGAGTGCTGAGCTGAGCTGAGCATTATGTTTTTCGCTTTCGTGATAAAAATCGTGCTAGATGTCGGTGGCTACAGAGATGGGTGAATAAGATTGATTTCCCGAAGTGAATGGTAACTGTGTTATTGGCGGATCTAACAGTGCTCCGAAGGGGTCGCCCCTCCTTTTGAAGAAAAGAAAAATCGCGGAAAATAAGTCAAAGCAGGCCTTTTCTCCTCGACTGATATTATGCAAAGGCCCGGGTTACATTTTCCGCCACATATTCATTGTTTTGGTGTTTTGTTTTCAAATGTTTTACACCATGTTTTTTTATTTGTGTTTGTTCAAATTCTTAATGACAAGTTTTATTAGTATAATTCACCAAAAAGCGGTCTTTGTATTGATTTAACGCCGCAGAGAGATTTTTAGGCCGACTAAATTCTTGCTCATTGTGCTTGCCAAAACAATTTCTACTTTCTGAAACATCCTCATATTTCATAAAATATTTTATCCAATTTGAAGACAAGTGGTAGACTGATAATATACGGTGGATCGTTTGTTCATACTCAAACCAACTGATTTTATTATGATTTATTCATTGAAGCATATTCTCGTCTCATACTTCTAACTGGGGCTGGGATAAAAACAAAGGAACAGTAAAAAGGGGTCCTATTGTAAAAGCAGGTAATTCATGCGCCATCAGGTTGTATTATATATTATGTACATAAACTAATAATAACAACAATAGTACTACATGTAGTAGGAGCAGTGCAATAGTAGTATAGCAGTAGTAGTAGTAGTAGTAGTAGTAGTAGTAGTAGTAGTAGTAGTAGTAGTAGTATAGTAGTAGTAGTAGTAGTAGTAGTAGTAGTAGTAGTAGTAGTAGTAGTAGTAGTAGTAGTAGAAGTAGTAGTAGTAGTAGTAGTAGTAGTAGTAGTAGTAGTAGTAGAAGTAGTAGTAGCAGTAATTTATAACTAGTTGTAGTATTACATGTAATTACACTTTTGAAATAATCTCTTACTTTAAGACTATAGTATCTGAGGATTATGATCATATGATTGTGCCGAACATTGCTCTCATGAATTACCGCGTATAGTAACTGTTCTATACAGCATCAAAGGCGTATCTAGGTATTCGGCTGGCGACCGGGGCAAACTATCAAATCTGCGCCCCAACCCCCCCCCCCCCAATGCCCAAACTCACATTAATGAGCGCTTTTAATTTAAAAATGATGGCACTAGGTGGAAATGAGTTTTGATGCACATAACCCGGGGTTGTTAGCCCAAATTTGATGAATTATTTTATAAGCGAGGAAGCAACGCGACCGAGCTGCAGATTCACCCCCCCCCCACTTTTCACTCCTGAAATTGAAATGTCTCATGTATTTTACCCTTAGAAAAAACCCCATAAAAGTGAATACAGCGACCTAGCAATATTTTTAAAAAACATTTTGAACAGTCCTATTTGGGGGGCGCAAAATGAATGAAATTCCTGAAGAAAGTATTTTTTGGAATTTCGCAAGGCATTTGCAAGGCCATTTCATGATTTCTTGCGAATGTTCTATACTTTGAAAGAGCTTTTTATGCACATATTATATCCCATGGGGGGGGGGGGGGGGTGCGCAAAATTTAACAATCTCCTGCCTTTATGCGGGGGGGGGGGGGGGGCAAAGCAACGAGAGTCAATTAACGGTTAACACTTTAAAAACGTAATTGCCGGCGCGAAATCGCTAGATCCTGAAGATAATTATGCAAGGGAGCAAAGCGACCGAGCTTTAGAAAAAAATTGCAATTCAAACCCTATAAAACACAATTTCTTACGCATTTTATCTTTGACTGGGGCGCAAATAACGCTCAAAGACCATACATTTTCTTGTATTTCTCCCCCGTTTCTTTCTCTCTTGTGCGTTTTTCCTTCAAGTGCCGCCCGGGGAACGTGCCCCTCTGCCACCCCCCCCCCCCGTAGATACGCCACTACATGGATGCTATAACAATTGTAAGTAAAATAAAGAATTATACACATCATGGATTACAACTGAAGAAATCTCTAATATTAATAATGGCGAACAGTGCTATCAGTATAACCGTTGTATATACACGTACTGTTATTCTCCTCGATGCTACTTTAAGAACAGTTGATTTTCATTTGATAGACTACCATGCTGAGATTCTCATGATCATTAATTAGCTGATAAAGTAACGTGACCTTCGTAACATGTCGTAACCTACTTGATTAAATTACGTCTTTTGTTCGATGGATGCGACGCCACAATGTAGAGAACCAGTATTTTACTGTACGACGTAACTTCACAATGTGGGGGAGGAGGGAGAGGAGGGAGAGGAGGGAGAGGAGGAGGAGGAGGAGGAGGAGGAGGAGGAGGGAGAGGAGGAGGAGGAGGAGGAGGAGGAGGAGGAGGAGGAGGAGGAGGAGGAGGAGGAGGAAATTACGGACCTAAATGTACAGTTATCAGTATTCATGTTTTAGACTTACGGCAGATTTCATGCCGTGTTTAATTAATTTTTTTTTCCGTCATCAATATTAATCACAGTTAAAAACGAAATAAAATTAACAGGGGAATTATTTGATTGGATGAGATATTTTGAAAACCAAAAAATAAACGAATTATATTCATAATGAGATAAGGAAAACTCATAATTAACTGACATCTTTTTCTGTCTTTTATCTTTAATTGCTCTTTTTGTACTTGCTTTTAAAAAAAAATCGTATCAGTAATTTGTCATGTCATTTATTACCATAAATGATATTGTTACCATAAATGAAAGGTATATGTCTATATTATGAATATGACTGCGTGCTGATAAATTCTCAGGAATCTTTTGATTTAATTCCGCCTGATTCTACTCACAAGAACCCCCTCCCCATTCCCCTTCCCCCTCTTCTTCCTTTTTTAAAGAGGAAAAGCCCGAGTACGTTTGATTAGAAACAATGCAAAATTACCCCCCATACATTCCACCATCTATAATATCCCATGTTATTGTACATGATGTAAAGTATGTTTATTAATGAATAATTATATGATAAATATTTAGAAGGAAACATTTCGTTATAAACCTCTCATATTGATTTATTCCGTCTTTTCTGTGGCGCCTATGGTTTAGCAATGAAAAGAGAGAAAGAGAAACCAGTGGGAAAAAGAAGTAAAGATAAAGAGAATGCCATAGAAAGAGTAGGAGAGAGAAAGAGAGAGAGAGAGAGAGAGAGAGAATGAGAGTGAGAGAGAGAGAGAAAGAAAGAGAGAGAGGCGAGATATTTACATAATTCTTATTTCCGTTTCTTGCAATACGAATAGGGGAAAAAGACGGAGAGATAGAGAAAGGGAGAGAAAGGAGAGAAAGATGGGGAGAAACATTTTACCCCCCATTATTATTTTCGTTTTCTTGCAATATGAAAAGGAGAGAAAGACGGAGAGAGAGAGAGCGAGAGAGATGGGAAGAGAGATAGATGGGAAGAGAGAAACATACCCTGCATTATTATTTTCGTTTGTTGCCAATATGAAAAGGAGAAAAAGACGGAGAGAGAGAGAGAGAGATCTAAGGACAAAGCGGGAGACCTGAAAACGGGTGAAAGCTAGAAGCAGAGTTCAGTAAGTAACATAATAGGAATAAAAACGAAGTGTTCTCCGAGATACGAAATAGGAAATGAAAGATGCATGATGTGGGTTTGGATACATGAATGAGAATCTCTCATTGGGGAATTAGTCATTTGAATATGACGTATACGGGGACAACTCTTTTATTTGTTGTACACTGAAATATCATTCATTTCCATTTTTTTCTTCAGCGCCTCATAGCGGTCCTTATGACTAGCGAGGTTACCCCGAATCTTTTAGTGTGTTTTCTAATAACAACATGGTATCCATAATTGGGGTAACCTCGCTAGTCATAAGGACCGCTATTCATAACGACCGCTATCCATAATGCGTGACTAAATGAATAGCGGTCCTTCTAAATATCGAGCAAACCATAGACAAATTACCTCCCTATTCATAAGGACCGCTATTCATAACGTGTGTTAAATGAATAGCGGTCCTTATGAATAGCGAGCGGACCCGAAAGATTCTACACAATGATATTCTACTCTTGTCATTTGTGTGTTGGAACAAATAAAGAGAGTTGTTGGCAACCACTCACAGAGACATTACAGATTCGGCCAATTTGAAACTCCCATATGCACAATGCATGCAATTAAAAAAAAAACCAACATAACTTTCTTATTGTTTCGTCAATGTTGTTCAAACTTTGGCCAATGTACTTTCATTTTCTGATTTCCCTCGGAGGAACTTGCTATGAATTTTTGATTTCTCTTCAAGGATAATGTTGAGTTCTGACCATGCAATTGTAAATGAAAGAAACAACTGAGAAAAGTGGAATATACAGGACATGAAATAATTCTGCATTTTGAACTTTTTAAAACAGAGTGATGAGGAATTGACTAAATCTTGCTGAAAAGCACATAGGCCAACAGTGAACAGCACTGCCCACAGAAACGGGTATGTTGGACTACACACACATGTGACAGGATAGTTTGGTCCAAATATATAAGCCATTTGTGTCATATAATATCCAAACCATTTGGAAGCACATAGGGACGTTATAAACATGATATGTGCTATATAAGAACGGTTTATTATTACATGTATATTTCAAATATGAGGGAATTCGATGAGCAGTCCTCTTCAGGGTCCATTTCTACTATGACACTCTTCCACACTGACATAAAAAAAGATTGCTAAAGCTCACAAACCATACGAGACATCATGATACCTTCTCTTTAAAACTAACCATCTCAGTTAATATGACCTCACAGGTCCACATTAGTCCACCATCAGGTCAACATTAGTCCACCATCAGCTCTCATACAACACAGAATAAATGCAATCTTGCCTGGCTTCTGATACACTGATAATGAATATAAAATGTAGGTTTCCTCCATTTTGATTCATATTGCATAACTCTATGATGTGAGGAGAGACATAACAAGTTAATAAAGAGCACTGAAAAGCAATAAGATTGATTTCAAAGTTTAAATCTATTCAATACACACAAAACATACAATCACCAAGCTCCAACATTTTAAAGTTCAGAAGAATTACCTCTGATAATAATAGCATCCTCCCGATGTAGCAGACAAATAGCTGCAGGGGGTCCGTATGGTGTCTTTCAAGAGAATAATGATTAATGAGGTGCAATTTTCTTTTCAACAAATAAAATACCCTGACTAATCATTTTTCCAAATGGGATTACTTTCCAGCTCTCTTTTTTTTGGTTTAAAACTATCAAAGAGCTAATTTCAATAGGAAGATCAATTACTTTGACAGGGGTATCATGGTTTGCAGATGTTACTACAGCCTTGAAGACTAAACCTGAATAGATCATTATACCGGTGACAGGATACCAACGTTGCAATATATGTTGTAATCTGGAAAAATTCTGGACAGATGGAACTGCATGGTAACTTGACAGATTCCAAGCATATGTGACACACTCTGCTTTTAGGATGTCAATAAACTCTATTTATAGTTCATGATGTAATCCTGGGAGTAGCATCATCCATTGACAAGATTCCTTGGTTTCTTCCACTGCCCAGACTCGTACATCTCCTCAGTGTATTTCTACAAAAGAGAGGGGAAAAGGAAAATATATAATACCTAGAAGCTAAAAGATAGATTGACAATTCTCATTTGCATGAATGTCTTTGAGTCAACGAGGAACATATGAATCATTCATTGAAGTACTTGAGAATATTGTTTTTTGTAAATGTGAATACACGTTTAACCTGAACCCTAAAAGGGCCGGGATATTTTGGCGATGCCACAGCCGGGGAGGGGTGGAATCCACCCCCCTGATATCTCGAACGTCGACCGCGCCGAAAATCGGCACGCACACTTTCCACAACGTAATCTACAAAACTGTATAGTTAAATGCTCCGAAAAATTTTCACATTAATTAATTATGCAAATTTATGCATGAAATCAAAATGTTGCTCTAAATCATTAAATAAAGCTCAAAATATGCTAATTTTGGTCTAGACACTCTTTCCAGTATTCTTAGCAAATATACTTGAAAAAAATTTGGTATCAAAATTGATTTCTTATGTATTTTATTGTATTTTAAATTTCTTATGTATTTCTTTGTTTTTTATTCCTTTTGTTCTTTATTGTTTTTTGGATGAAATTTGTCGGGGACACTTTCGGGAACATAAACAGCATAAAATAAATTAATTTCAATCAGCAAATGTAAAAATATAGAATTCTAAATTTTGGCTGAAAACACATTTTTTATTGAAATTATACATGAAATCACACGTTTTTGAGCAATTTTTGGTCTGACGTGCAAGTACGAAATGTTGCGTACCTTTGAAACCGCACGCCCGGACATCGCGAATTTGGTCTCAAACGATGCGTGAGATTCGAAAGAAAAAAGTCATGAAACCCCGCCGCGACTGCTTTGCGGACATATCGCGAGAAACGTCGAGGTGGGGGTGGGGGCGTTTTTAAATGTCTCTGTGAAAACATTATGGTTGGGAAATGACTTATTCTTGTCAAAGAAAGGAAATTCTTTTAAATGTAAGAAACTGATATCAAAAAATCAAAGAATGGCTCATACATGTGAAAATGTTACCCATAGTGAATCAATCATACACAAGACTTTCTCTTCTCATAAAAAGAAAAAGAGGGATAATGAAAATATTTTTCTTGGTACTCCCGAAATGAGAGAGTTCTCTATTAATACAACACACGTTAGTGATTTCAGCTTTAAAATATTCAAAAAGTCTGGTATTTCTAAAACTTTCATAAATATTTCTCTGATTTACCTGCTTGAACTACTTTATAATCCACCTTCCTATGAAGGGCTAATTTGAAATGTGAAATATAACAGTTTCTAACCTCATATCAAGGTTTTCACAAGAAAACTGTTTTCATTTGATCTTTAGCACAAGTTTAACTCACCCTGTGTCTATAGAAGAAGTAGATGAGGCCTGCTGGGATGCCTACTCCCATGATTGCTCCTGCAATTGATGTCAGTTTAGTAGCCTTAAAGTAAGCGTAGGAGTTATGCCTGGCATAGTTCCATCGGAAGTAAGCTGGATCAATCTGAAAAATATATTAAAGAAAATAGTACAGGCCTACAGAGAAAACTCGCCATAACGAGGTGGGCTACATGTACAACGAGGTAACGATTACAAGGAGATTGTCATGGTCCCAAATTTGCTTGCATGTAATTCTATGGTGGTACAAACCTTTTATATCAATATATCGGCTATAACGAGCTGAATGCAACAATGCAACATGCGATATAGACCAGCACTTCTACTGTCCAAACACTTTCAATGAAATCAGAAAGAGGCCAAAACTTTTTTTTGTTCACAAATAAATATAATTTTGTTGTGCTACATGTTACTAACAACAAGACATTGGATAAGAAATGGAATTAGATCCATATCAAAATCATAATTTGTAAATCATAAAGAGATGGATCAAAGGTCAATACATACTGGTGCAAAATAAAGTAAAAATTATTCAGAAACCTTTTTGGCTAAAGAGGATTAATCCTATACTGAAGAGGGACTCGGGTTATTTATTGTCACCTATCTTCGGTCCAGTGATCGCAAGACACAAGCAGACAGTAATTAGAAACAGTGTGACTGATCACTTGGCTTGAGAAAGTCCACAGGAGTGGACGAAAGCTTGCTAACAAAATTTAAGGTGGGTAGAAGCTTAAACTACAATTGTAAAAACTATTCAGTTTGCCAGTTTGGACAGCATCAAGTTACATCTCAAGGCAACTCTGCCATGTCAATGAAAGGGTCACAACCAACAGTTCATCATCCCCACATGCCGAACCCAATACTATCAGAATTCATTCCTGCCTCGTCACTTCAAGCAGTGGGATGGAATCCCCCCAAGATGTCATCGAGGCCAAATAAGTGGACACTTTTGTCATGATGGTCTCGAGACTGGAGCAGCCAAACAAAACTATTTATTTAAAGGGCCCCTGCAACCCAAATGCAAGTTTATTGCTGTTGATATGCAGGGATGCAAACAACTAATATTCTGTTATTCACACATCTAGATAATTATGTTTCATAGATTTTTAAATGTTTTATGAAATATTATTTCCAACCTCCTATAAAGCTCCACCCTAAAAATAGCTCCAGATCTCTTTCCTGCAATGACATCTGTCAATCATCAGTCAGCTATGTTAATAATATTCTACAATACCATTCTACAATAGACAGTAGATGTAACTTCCCCCATCTCAGCACATGCTCACAATAGAATTGCATGCTTTCAAACAATACCTCCTCATTACCATTCTTTTCCTGGTGATGCTACAGCATGTCTGACATAGCAACTCCAATGTAGGTATTGTATGGTCTATGAGAACAGATGGTCATCTCTGGCAAAGCTACATATCTCTGTCTCTCCATACATGTAGCTCACTAATGATTGACAGATGATGTCATTGCAGGAATGAGATCTGGAGTATTTTTTAGGGTGGAGCTTAGCATGTTGAGAAAATGATTTCAAAGGGACCGAAAAGTCGCCAATCTCGGTGTTTTAGAGCTTGGCCCGGGTCGGGTAATATTCAGGAATCTCTGTACATCTTCGGTAAACTAGCAATCAACTGCAGTGATACGCATTCGTCCGAAGAAAGACAAACTGAACAACCCAACTGACAAACTACCCTCGACGGCAATTCTGTTCGCTGCTCCAAGATTATTATGCACAGCCTTGCAATAGGGGCAAGCGAATGAAATTGAATATACATGGATATCGAGCGGTGGCTCCTTTTAACAAATGTTTAAAAATCTATGAAACATATTTAGATTTGAATAACAAAATAAGAGTAGTATGCATCCCTGCACATCAACAGAAAGCAACTTGCATTTGGGTTGCAGGGGACCTTTAAAGGGAAAGTTCACCCTGGTATTGAGTTGATTTTAATAAAAGAAATATGAGGGGAAACAAGATTGACAGTTTGAGCAAAATCCGATAAGAAATAAGAAAGTTATGAATTTTTCAAGTTGTAATCAATCAAACACAATTTGGCAACCCCGTGACATATAAATTTGCTCAGTACAGAAAATTTCATAAATTTTCATTTTCTTAGTTTTTGATGAAGGAATAGATTTGTTTTATACGGGTTATGTGTGAAATCATATAAGCAATGGTTATATCTAAAGTGCATGTATGATTGAATGTTACCTTTAGAGAAAATGGAAGTTAATGATTTTTGGGGTACAGGGCAAATGCGAGAGGGGCTTGCATGATACGTCACAGAGTTGCCAATTTGTGTTTGATTGATTACAACCTCAAAATTTATTTCTTATCGTATTTGCTCAAACCTTCACTGATCTGTTTCTTTCATTTTCTGCTTCTTTTCTGCTTCTGCTTTTTTAGTTTATCTGTCTGCAAAATGAAATTAAAATGAAACAATCACATAAAAAAATAATTTGTATACAGCTAGAATGTATAAATTTAACCTCAAAACACTTTACGCCTCGTTTGAGCCGGGCTTAAGGGTTCCCTATCAACATATAAAAATTCACTTGATCATTTATCTTGTTAGAGCGATTTTGTCGTCTGTTTTTTAGGTGTTAATGCCGGCGTGTGGCTGTATCCAGCCATACGTGGTTCTGATACAACCACACGCATGTGGCTGGATGGTAAAGACACATGCGGTGACTGTATACACTGCCTATAAAAAAATGCACACAACAACAATGAATAACTTTGTACTCATTCATGTCTTTAGACATTAAATTTTAGATGGCCCAAGCCATATTGGTGATGATGATGGATGATTCCGTCACAGACGTGAGTCGTCCTAAATTTTCCAATCCGGTACCATGATAGATATTTGAGTTTTGAGTGATGCATGAACTGATGAAGCAGCCGCAGGAAGGACCGTAACGTAAGCCTTGATCATGTTGATCTCGAGCTCAGCCTGCTCTCCGTCTCAGCTCACCTGTTGTTTTTTGCATTTAACGGCGTTCATTCAATAAAGAATATTTACCTCTACTCTCATCATGACTATAGTCTCTACTATAGGCTTAGACCGAAATTTTCTGTCTCTTGTTCGTTAGCCTCTTATTTGGATAGGGTCGGCCATTCACTTAGAGACAGAAACGCTCCATTCACTCGCCTGTGCAAACCGAATCCCATTGACTCGCACACTATACAGTTTGAATACGGCTGGAAGATTTTCAAACGGAGAAAACCTTGGACCCTGAATTACCTGAAAAAGGAGCATTAAAGGGAATAACAGTCAAATTGGTAAGTTGAACATGTTCGTTTAAGTATACAGCCTATGCCTAATCTATTTAATTTACACAAATATTGTTAAAATGTGAATAATACGATTTACAAAAAAGACATGCCTACTGTCAAGCGGTTGACAGTGAGTTTGCACAGGCGAGTGAATGGAGCGTTTCTGTCTCTAAGTGAATGGCCGACCCTATCCAAATAAGAGGCTAACGAACGAGAGACAGAAAATTTCGGTCTACTATAGGCTGAGCTCCGGCTGCCCTGGCCCACTGACGTAAAGTTTGTAGGCCTAGGCCCTAACTGAGTTTAAGTGTTACTTACTGTGGCTTAAGCCTTAACTATACTCTATAGAATACCCTACCACATAGACTTATGATGTGCATAAACGACCAACACATAGGGTTAGGGCCTAGGTTAGCTGGTTGTGGTTAACTTAGGGTTATGTTTAAACTAGTTAGGATTAATAGAATTACGATTTACGTTAGGCCTAACGTTAGCTCAAAAACTTAAGTATTTGGATTTAGCTTCATATTTAGAGAAGCGTTGGTCAACTAATGGACATGTGGTCAACTTTTGTGGTGGGGTATTCTATAGCTGATAGTTGCTCCCTTACTCACTGTTACTGTTACCGCCGCATACCGGTACTCAGTGTTGTTTACGCCTAGTCCTTGTCACTATTCACTAGTAGTAGTTAGTAGTCATGGTAGTAGTACTAGTAGGCCTAGGTAGTCAGTCATGTCAGTGTCAGTGACTTTTTATTTAGTCCTAGAATTATTAGAAAGTGAAAGATCATGACCAATTACATTTATGATAACTCACCAACGACCCTTTGAAGTTTGGATTGTTTATCTTCCTTTGATAGTCATTTCTAATCTTTGCACGGATTTGAGATCGCTGCAATTCTGCCTCTTTTTCAGCAGCTGAAATTCCCCACTCTGACGATGCTGAGCCGGAGGGAGCCATGTTTAAAAGTGACTTGATTATTACATTAGAGGGCGCTTGTCTTCAAGCGCATTTAGAGAATTAGGGCTCTGATGATCAGGAGGTGAGCGCACACACTTAGAATTAAAGGTGCACAAATGGTGCAAACATTCGAAAAAAGGTGCAATGTGCAGCAAACTTCGTAAATGGTGCAATATTGTACCATTTTGAGTAATTTCAATGATAAATCGGAAGAGGGTGCAAACTTGTACCTTTTGTTAGTCTCAAAAGTATGCTGCGCTATAACGTGTAGTCTTTTGTTTGGTGTCCTGTTTTAGTAATTATTCAAGTTTGTCATTAAATTTAATATTTCATCGGTTATATTATGACATACTTTTGTGGTAACATGTTCATCTGCAAACTATTTAGTCTCATAAATGAACTGTACTTTCGAGACAATTTTGAACGTTTTGGCCGAAAGACTACGTCAACTTCGCCCGTCTGAACATCATTGGCCAATGAAATCGATAGACAGAAAATGCCCACGAAAATGCTGAACATGAAGTTAAACAGGGTAAGTGTTACAGTTTCTGCCATAGTATATCTTTTAGAATTGCATTTTATTTCATTATAACCCATTTTAAGCTGTATTTTATTCAAACGTAAATTATTTGTTTCATAAATTATTGAAAAAAAAAAAAAAAAAAAAATGCCGTATTCGTATCGCTTTAATACGTGCGCCGCGATTGGCCGATCAATCTCTGAGCTGCATTGCATGCATCCGCGCTAGCTAGCGCTGCGCTGCGCTTGCGATTCGCACGAAATTCAAATCAGCCGCACGATATCATTTCTCTCTGGTGAGCTTTCAGCGTTAACAGTAAGCGTAAAATATGCTTTTATGTCTTGTAGAATATAACCTCTGTGTGATAACGTCATGGCATGACATCATGTGCATTTTAATATATATTTCACTAATTTAAACACAAAATAACAGTGTAAACAAGATCGAGCAACAATATTTACGCATGTCAATAACCCAGTCCCATCTGTTCAATTTTGTGTAACGTTTTTGTCATTGGCAGCCTTAGACCAGTTTTGATCTGATCTGTCTACCAAATTTCACGTTTTCTTGCCCATTTATTGTTATTGTACCGAAATTATTATCAGTAATAGGGCACAATATTGTTTCTGGTATACATCTAGCCAACAGGACGCATGGAAGGAGTCCCCCAAACTAAAGAAAAAAGGGTTATCTTTTTGCTTTTTCATGTTTTTGGCTGGACATGCTGATTGCTGGAATTGGAAAAGCCAAAAGGCAAGCACCACCACTCCCGGGTACATTTCTGTAAAATAGTTGGTATTTTCTGTCGCATGTACTAAAGGTATGGGGGAAAATAAGATAAATATTTTAAATACTTGCTTTCAAATTCAGCCCTTAAAAATCTCACTCCTACCTGAAATGGCCGTTAGGAAGAACTTTTGATATTTACAGAAAAATCCAAAGTCAAAATCTTGTCCAAAACCGGAGAAATCCCCGCCGATTTGTTTCGCGATCGCGTGTTGTTTACAAACTGCCGATGTCTTAGACTAAAATCGGCCAATATAATTTTTGTCCACGAAGAAACTCGGGATCGCAAGGGCACATCGATCTTTACGATCGCGCACACAGAAAATCGGAACTTTTCCGTGTACGCCATAGGGACCGAATTTTTGAGGACAAAACTCTTTTGGGGAGATGTCAGCGCCCGCGGCGACCAGGAAATGTACACAATGACTCCGATAGCTCGTTTCGCGAGAATCAACAGTAAATTGCGGATTTCATTTTTGTAAATATCTTTTCCAACATTGGTGAGTTGAATTTATTGTATTTCTTGGATATTTTGGGGTCGGTTTTTGAAAATTAAATGCCGATTTTGAGTGAATATTGGTGACTTTTGTGCAGTGGTGTTTTAAAAAGATGAGGTGTATGACTGCCTACATTATACACACGAAGTATAGGAATGTACCTATGAGTGAGCACCACCACCATGACCACTCATACTACATCCCCGCTACATTCCTATACTTCGTGTGTAGAATCTAAGGCAGTCATACGGCTCAACTTTTTCAAACACCACTGCACAAAAGTCACCAACATTCACTCAAAATCAGCATTTAATTTACAAAAACCGACCCCAATATATCCAAGAAATACAATAAATTCAACTCACCATGCTCACCGATGACGATGTTGGAAAAGATGATCCAAAAATGAAATCCGTAATTTACTGTCGATTCTCGCGATACGAGCTATCGGAGTCATTGTGTACATTTCCTGGTCGCTGCGTTAAAAATTTGGTCCCTATCCCGTACACGGAAAAGTCCCGATTTTCTGTGTCCGCGATCGTAGAGAACGATTTGCGCTTGCTATCCCGAGTTTCTTCATGGACAAAAATTTTATTGGCCGATTTTAGTCTAAAACATCGTCGGTATGTAAACAACACGCGGGCATGATTTTGACTTTGGATTTTGCTGGAAATATGGAAAGTTCTTCATAACGGCCATTTGATGTAGGCATGGTAGGAGTGAGATTTTTAAGGGCTGAATTTGAAAGCAAGGTATTTAAAATATTTATCTTATTTTCCCCCCATACCTTTAGTACATGTGATAGAAAATACCAACTCTTTTACAATAATGTAGCTATGAGTGGCAAGCACCAGGTCCTAGGCTAGCGCAAAGTCTAAACATGTTGTTAAAGAAGATGGCCTTTCCTGTAAAGAAGGCTTTGAGGTAATCACTTGAGGTACATTGTTTTTTGTCCATCCCATCCACACCAAGTTATTTGGTGTGGATGGGATGGACAAAAAACAATGTAAGTAATCGTGGTCGTTGACCCAGTAAGAACGAACAATGCCAAAAAAGTTTACTGCTGCATTTTCTATCGCAAGCTGTATGGGGGGGGGGGGGGAATAAGATAAATATACTTCCTTTCAAATTCAGCTCTTAAAATGTAATTCTTACCTCGAATGGCCGTTAGGTCTTAGGAAGAATTCCCTGAAGAAATCCCTGATTTTTTTTTTTCGCCATCACATGATGTTGTTTTCATTCTGCCAATGTTTTAGACTAAACTTAGCCAATAAAATTTTGTTCACAAAGAAACTCCATATCACACCGATATCGATCTCTACAATTGCGCACACAGAAAACCGGGACTTTTACGTATGTGCAACAGGGACCAAATTTTTGCCAACTTAATGTTTTGGGGGAGATGTCGGCGCTCGCGGTGACCAAGAAATACAATGACTTCGATACCCGTAAATTTAATTTTTTAAATAAATATTTTCCAACATCAGTGAGCTGAATTTATTGTATTTCATGGATATGTTACTTAGTGTTTATATTTGTAAATTAAATGCTGATTTTGAGTGAATTTTTGTGCAGTGGCGTTTGAAAGTGTTGAGGTGTACGACCGTCCGAGGGTATATTATAACAATAATAATAGCTACATTTATTACATGTATATTGCGCACGTATCCATCCCAGAGGATGCTCAAGGCACCTACAAAGGAGTATTATTACCCTGGCTTTAGCTCAGCTGCCCTAAGCATTCAAGGAATAAATTCCTACCAGGTACCCATTTACTACACCTGGCTGGAGAGTGGCAAATGTAAATGAATGTTTTGCCAAAGGACATTAGTGCCGCGGCGGGACTCGAACCACAAACCATGAGATCCCCAGTCCGGTGACGTATCCACTAGACCATGACACGATGCCGCTATGAGTGATCCTGTCCAATGATCAATGATCAAGGGTGTTGAATGCGGTCTTAGGCAATCGTCACTCATACTATTTGTCCCTTGCATATGTGGGACTGTGTCAAACATTCACTGTTGCAGTAGTAACAGACAACAAATTTGATCCAAGCAAGATTTGATATTCTTGAATTTGCTATTTTACCTGATTCAGGAACTTGTCAACTCGCACTATATATGCTAAAAATTTGACGTTTCAGAGTTGAAAATGAAATTTTAAATATTTTCTTCTCATGTATGAATGATCTAGAATGTACCACTTCCCACTAATACACACAAAATCTATCTTCAGATAAGCTTGTACAGTACATGCATAAGTGGGCAATGGTTTAATTCTGATCTGAACGCATCTAATCACATTGTGTGAGGTGGGCTGAATCTCCATTCTGATATCTAAGTATGCAATTAATAAAGACATTATGCACTGTACACCTAGACTATTGCTATTTGGTAAGGTAAAGTGTGGGTGATTTATTTTTGTCCACAGGAAGAATTGAGTTTCAAACTCTTAGAATTATTTTCGCATATTTTGTTTTCACTTTGAAGGATGATATCCAAGGAGAAGAAGAAAAGAGTTAAAGTGCTTGTGAGGAGGCGCAACCCAGATAAAGGTGTCATAGGAGATACATGTATCATGAGGCGCACTAGGACTCACCGAGCTCAATATAGAACCAACCAAGTTTCTTTTGAGGTGCAGGAGTTCCCCATCCTGAAGTTGGAGACTTGGAGTTTTGGGTAATTAGATGTTTATAAAAAATCTGGACTTAATTATCAGAAACAGATAATACATGTAGTTGTATACATGTACACAATTTTTCAGGCAAAAGGATGTTTTAATTTGATTCCCTCTACCTTGTTTTTATGATGTTCAAAGCATGCATACAAATTCATTATGGATGTCAGCTTTAGTAATCAGCTTTTAAAAATATTGTCCATTCTTAGGATTATTTTCGATAAATTTCATGTCTTATACTTTCTCTAACAGAACAAAACAAGAATAATGCTGTGATATATTTTTTTTGAATTTACAGATTCTGAAAGAGATGGAGTTTTTCTGCACTGCCCTTGAGAAAGTAGCAGAGAAAATAATCCACGTTTGGAGGAATTCGACCCTTGGTTCCACAAGCTGTCTCTTCAAGGAATACAATGCCCTCATCCAGGAGTGTATTGAGAAAGACCAAATGAAAGGTCAGTATTTGTTTAAAAGTTTTGAATGCATTTTGCAAATGGTCTTCATGTTTACCATTCCAAACAGGAGGAGGGCTTGAAGATTTTGTCTTCAAAATAAAATATTTAATTTTCTTCTTTACTTATGTAGACTCTGTCACAGAACTCTCATGTTTTATATGTCTGTACATGTGTTAATAACAGCATGTACATCAAGTTGCTTTAAAAAGCTACTCCATATCAATTGTTTGTTATGTGAATGCCAGAACTTTCATAGATTTAATATAATTTGTCTGATTAACTTCCAGATCTGACACTCCCTTCTGGCCATACCACACCTGCTTGGCGAGAAGGACATGATGTATGTTGTAGACAAGGTAAATGACAATTTAAACCTTTTCTTCCCAAAACATGTTGCAACCACTATTCCATTCTACCATAAAGATACTATTAAGAGATGATGTAACATAAGTGGGGGGAGTGGTCTGAATCTGATGCAGGAAATTGTTCACCTAAATTACATGGGGTTAAAGTTTAGAGTATGACACTAGATTTAGCTCAATTTTTTTCTCATTTCCTCTACCCTTTTTCCTACATACATGTACTTCTGTAGTTCTAAGGAGGAATCATAAGATGATTGTACTTTATCATGCCCAGTGACCTGGTAAATTTCTTTCCTTTTACTTCTTAGGAACCTGTGACACCAACACCAGCTGCAGTGTTTAGAGGAAAGCTTGTAGCTGAAGTTTGGATTGAAGGGGGCAAGATGTGCCACTGCTCTGGAGCACTCACATGGGGTCTAGTACATTTTGGAGAGTTCACTCTGCAGCACCACTTGCGGTGGAGCCCCTGTTTACATGGCTGCTGTCCTCGAGTACTTGACTGCCGAAATCTTGGAGCTCGCTGGCAACGCTGCCCGTGACAACAAGAAATCCAAGAAGTTATCATTTCGGAAGCAGGTGGGTGTGTTGCCGGCTTCTTCTTGGGGATCTTCTTGGAGAGTTCACTTTTTGGAGTTCACTTTTTGGAGTTCACTTTTTGGAGTTCACTTTTTGGAGTTCACATTTTGGAGAGTTCACTCTGCAGCACCACTTGCCCCGGTCACTATCTAAATGATGTCTTATATTGTATGTCAAGGTACATGATGCGTGCAATATTTTTGTGGTACAATGGGTGTCAGCCCCTGTTGGGACAGGGTATTCTTCTGCAGATAATATATACTACTTGTTCCTTGACTCCTTCCTTGTTTGGCATAAAGGACACATATATATTTTACAATAGTGGCGGATTTAGGATTTCTATTGGGGGGGAGGTGGTGGGCAAATTGAAAAAAATCAAAAAAATCAGTTGAACAAAGCAAAAAATAAACAGGAGCCCAAGTTTTTGTCAATATACTGAACCATAAACAAGGCATTTGAAGCCTGTTTTTATTACATGTAGTTGGTTATTTTAATGCCCCCCAAACAACAAAAAAGCCATGTGGTCATGAAGTGCAATTTGTGTAAAGCCTTAATTTTTTAAAATCCTGGAAATAATTATAACCCATTATATTTCAGTGTGAAGTGTGGGCCGAATTTTATTTTTTTTCATAAAATGACACAAACGGGGCATTTAAAGCCCTCTTGAAACCTCATTGCTTCTGGCCTCTGAAAGATTAAAAAAAAAAAATTTTTTTAACAGGGAGGGGCTGCTCTCCTCCCCCCCCCCCCCCCAGATCCACACCTCTTGTACAATGTATGTGTGGCTTTAATCATAACAGACCAAATATACACAGTACATGTACTATGTGTTTAGTAGTTTCGTTCCTACTGAAAATGTTATATAAGTTATGTACAACATACATGCCTCTTTACGGTACCTGAGATTACTGGCACTGCAACAACTGGACATGCACATTTGTTATTTGAATGCCGTAAAATAGAAAAAGAGACTGTAAAATAAAGGACTGCACCACCAACATGCACATCACTTACCTTTTGAATGCCTATAAATATATATTTTTACTTTCTAGGTTTGAATTTCAAGATGTGTATCAATTAACCCTAAAATGGCCAGGATATGTTGGCTATGCCACAGCCGGTGGGGTGGAATCCACCCCCCTTCCCCCCGATCGGCACGCACATCGTCCACAACGTAATCTACAAAGCTATATATAGTTTAATGCTCCGAAAAATTTCACATTCATTAATTATGCAAATTTATGCATGAAATCGAAATTTTGCTCTAAATCATTAAGTAAAGCTCAAAATATGCTAATTTTTGGTCTAGACACTCTTTACAGTATTCTTAGCAAATATACTTGAAAAAAATTTGATATCAAAATTTATTATGTATTTTATTGTATTTAAAATTTATGTATTTCTTTGTTTTTTTACTTTTTTTTGTTTTTTGGATGAAATTTGTCGGGGACACTTTCGCAAACATAAACAGCATAAAATAAATTAATTTCAATCAGCAAATTAAAAATATAGATTTGTAAATTTTGGCTGAAAACACATTTTGTATTGAAATTATACATGAAATCACGTTTCTGAGCAATTTTCGGTATGACGTGCAAGTACGAATTGTTGCGTGCCCTGACATCACGAATTTGGTCTCAAAAGATGCGTGAGATTCGGGAAAAAAAGTCATGAAATTGCTTTGCGCGTTGCGGACATATCGCGAGAAACGTCTAGGGGGGGGGATTCCACCCCCGGCCCTTTTAGGGTTAAAAAGCATAATGCATTTCATAATTGTTAATGGAAGAAGTATACATGGAACAATCTGTTTTAGATTACCTTAATGACTATGTATTCATTGGTTAGAATTCTGTTTCGTAGAGTCAGTATTCACTCAATTTGTCTTCTTTTCTGAAGCAATGTACAGCTAAACACACGCAAAATATATCTTGTAAAAGAAATACACATGTACATGTATAATGAAAAGTATATCACGTGTATACACCATACATGTATGTAATATATCATACTTGCAGATATAGTACAGAAATACTGGTATGTTTTTAGAAATGGAGAGCTGAAGTTTACTGAATTTTATATACACTGTTTCTGTTATGACTGTTTTTTTCCTTTCTTAGTGCATCACTCGTTTGCGAATGTATCATAATGTGTCTGAGTGATGATTAATGATTTGTTGTACTTGGTACAATTCATATACCTTTTATTGTTAAATTTTAACTGAGATGAAGGTATGTAATCCTGCTTGCTTATGTTGTACTCACTGGCCATTATAGTGTATAGGCCACTGAGAATGATAATCTTAACAATCAATTCCTGGTGTCACATAGCAATTTGCTATGCATTTTTTATATGTGGGACTGTACAGAAATATTTATCCCATCCACAAAAATGCTAATCAAATTTGAGAATATTATTACCTGATAATGTAGTGATGAAACAAAGCTTTTTGCTTGTCACTGTTTGTGAACTATTTTAAAGCCAGCTTACATGTATATAGAACTATTCACTTTTTTATTATTGTAAAAAAAGGGCTTGCTAAGTTGGGATTGTCATTCAAAGTGCATCTTAACCTCATGTATTGTCATTACAACTACAGTACTGCGCATGAACATGTATATAAAATATCAAAGACCAGATGCTCCAATGCATGCTTATATGCCTTATTAAATACAGCTCGTTCAGTTTTGTTTTAACTTAACATGGAAAAGTATAAATGTGTTTTTTTCTTCAGTATCTGTGTTTGCAAACGAAATGGAAGGTTTGGAAGGTTCAAGTTTGTGCCCAAAAGGGTCCCTGTAAGGCGCAAAATTGCACCCTTTTTTATCGGGGTAAAGGGCTTAATGTTGCACCCTGTGAGGTGCAAAACTGCACCTTCTGGAAATGTACAATATTGCACCGAAAAATGTGCTGCCAATGTTGCAATAGTTTGCACCCTTTAGGGTGCACAATTGCACCCTTTTTATAGGTTCAATTATGGTGCAACATTGCACCTTTCTGAAAGGTACAATATTGCACCCTAAAAGGTGCTCCCAGTGTTGCATTTATTTGCACCCTTTAGGGTGCAAAATTGCACCCTTTTTATCGGAAAAAAGGGTTCAATATTGAACCCTAAATGGTGCAACATTGCACCCTAAAAATGGTGCAAAATTGCACCTTTCTGAAAGGTACAATATTGCACCCAAAAAGGTGCTCCCAGTGTTGCATTTATTTGCACCCTTTAGGGTGCAAAATTGCACCCTTTTTATCGGAAAAAAGGGTTCAATATTGAACCCTAAATGGTGCAACATTGCACCCTAAAAATGGTGCAAAATTGCACCTTTCAGAAAGGTGCAATATTGCACCCAAAAAGGTGCTCCAGTGTTGCATTTATTTGCACCCTAAAAGGTGCAACTTTGTACTTTATTTCTAAGTGCGCATTATATCCTGAACATAGCTATTTTGTATAGTACTGTAGTTGACAATTTTGGAACAAAATATTCATTGTAATGTTCGATAAACATTTTTTTTCGATTAAAAAGTGCGTTGTTAACGTTGTATCTATTCTAGCATAGCTAGCTAGTACTAGTAGTCGTAGATTAGTCTACTATGTTCAAGAACATTACCATTGTATAATGTTCTTGCTCCCCTTGCTACTGGCAAGAATATATTCCTACCATAATTATAAAACATAACAGTGAATACGGTTCCGGTAATCAATTACTTATGATAATAGGCCGGCCTATTCATTATGATTCATTCAAATAGATCATACTCATAAATCATCTTATTATTAAACAGTAATATTCATTATTATACGATACGGCCATTGGTATTTAAAGGTTTTCACTATCCGGAGCCTTTACAGCCACAAATAAATCTACACCCTTGCCCCCCCCCCCAAAAAAAAAAACAAAAAAAACAAAAAAAAAAAACAACAACAAACAAACAAACAAACAAACAAACAAAAACAAAACAAAGTCCACACGCAAGAACTATAATGTAAGTCATATTTAACAGCTCATGCATCATCAATAATACTAGGGTCCCGTCTAGAGAGTAGCGATCCACCAGTGCTCGAGGTAGTCCATGTTCGGGATCATGGTGGGGGGGGGGGGGGGGGGGGGGGGGGGGGGGGGGGGGGGGGGATGCTAATTTGTACGACAGTTCTATTCAGTTCTAGTAACATATATAATCATGTTATGTTATATAGTTCTAGTCAGGAAAGCACAGGACTCGTTTTGGAAAAGTAGTACCATATAGGAGTATTTTTCAGTTTAGATATACAGGTAAAAGAGAATAAAATATTATGAACTATAAGTAAATTCTAAGTAAAAATCTCTTTCATGGTGGAAACAGAGAGACTTCACCTTAATGGGTAAACTTCAATTGTTAAAATGTTTATATACTCTAATTATTAATTTTTATTGTGTCACTTGCTCCAATTCCTCACTCGGTATTTCTGAACTTGAAAAAATGACTTTTGTATATTTATGGAGAGGAAAAGACAAGACAAAACGGACGACGATGTTTCTAGAAAAATGGGGGACTTAAAATGATGAATTTTGAATTGTTGATTAAAGTTAAAATAATAATAATATTCCGCTTTTTATATAGCGCCTTATTACATCAATAGTTGTGTTTCTAAGCGCTTTACAGATATATTATTACCCGGTCATCGGATTCATGACATGCTCGCACACAATGTGTGCACTTTATCCGCTCCCTGGGGAGTATTTCAGCAAGAGCAGTACAGTGACGCTAAATTGTCAACCAAACGACATTAACTTTCGCATCCTACCGGGTACCCATTTAACACCTGGGTGGAGAGTGGCAAATGTAGATTAACAAAGGACGCAAGTGCTGCGGTGGGATTCGAACCCCGGACCCCGTGGTTCACAGTCCGGGGACTTAACCACTGATCCACAACACCTCTACAAAGAATTATGTGGGTATAATTATGTGGGTATAAGAGATTTAGGTGGGGACCAGCAAATGAAATGGACCCAATATTTTGATTATTGTACTCGGTATAGGAGGGAAATTCATTTTCTTCTGCAATTATGAAATTAGACAGCTCAAACTATGTTTACCGCCATTTTATGTGGAACTATTTGAAACATGGTTAGAAGTGGGAGATTTAAGACATATCACAGATGAAAAGAAGAAGGAATTCTATGTTTGCTCGCAGATAAAACTGTCCTCTTAATAAGTGAAATTGTTTTGAAGAGATTATATACAACTATTCTCAACAGTAAATTTAGAACTCCCCTGTAGTAAATAGATCAAAAGAATTATTTGATTTGTCTATTAGAGACATTGAAAACATTTTACTAAGACCAAGGAAATGTACTTTAAATCGTAAGCTTCTAATTCAAAATGTTACATGGGATTATTTATACGAATCAAGATTTATATCGTTTTGGACTGGCTCCAAGTAGTCAGTATGCTCCCTTTGCAAAAGGGAATAAGAAACACGTCGTCACGTATTTCATGAATGTAAACAGATTCAGTTGCTATGGGAAATCATGGGTAATGTGTTGAATGTGTAGATTTTAAAGGAATTCAAACAAAAACTGGAGAAAATTTACTTGTTGTGACTTTGGGCGATGTGGGGGAAATGTATTTATTGAATCATGTAATATTTTTGATAAAATATTTGATATTTCAATGCAGGAAGAGAAATATGGCCTAACAGCAAAGAAGTGAGATAAATATTGGTAGGAAATCAAGTTGAAGAAAAAAAATAGCATTATCGTGTAACACCCTGTCATTACACTAAAAGAAATGTGAAGCTTTTGAAATCCTGCGATTTTTTTTTGCTTGCCAGAGATTTATGGAGGAAAACATCTGATACCCTCCCCCCACTGAGCGACTTTTGGAGGGCTGTCGAAAAAAAAAAATCTCGCCACCCCCTCCCTTTCATCTTTCATAATTTTTTCTTTCAGTGAAAAAACAAACATAAAAGGAACAGTTAGGCCCTATATCATTTCAGTTGTATAAATTCTTTGTTCTTCCATGAATGTATACATTTTTTTTGTTTTGATACGTAAAGGTATATTTTCAGTTGTACATGTATAATTCAAGCATAACCAGTATACATGCATGTGTAACTTTTTTCCATGAATGTATAGGCTACATTTTCCATATACTGTACGTAATACGATAAAAACTACTTTCGAAAAATCAACTGAAGGCAATTTCAATAGCCCTGTCTATCACCTTTATAAATGTGCGAACATTACAATGGCTTAACCCTAATCCCATTGCGTTATTTGGAGGTCTTGAGTCCATTGGCTGCTGGGCCTTTTTGCCCCCCCCCCCTCAGATCTCGGCAACGATAGACCGATT
This sequence comes from Heliocidaris erythrogramma, assembly GCA_025617745.1. Taxonomy (NCBI): domain Eukaryota; kingdom Metazoa; phylum Echinodermata; class Echinoidea; order Camarodonta; family Echinometridae; genus Heliocidaris; species Heliocidaris erythrogramma. The sequence goes on from CM046858.1 coordinate 6,333,273, forward strand.
GACTTTAAAAATTGGCACAGACGTAAATACATATCAAGTAGAATAAGATTTTTAAAAAATGGACCTTTACTTTTTTTTAAAGAATTAATTTAAATTTTGAATATGCAAATTTTTGATGAATTTTTGGGGAAAAATCTGATTTTCATCTAAAATCATGAGAAATTACAGGTTTTATTCAGGTTTTTTGTAAAACTACTTTCAAATGATGTAATCCATCCCCATCCATGTTTTTTATGGTGATAAAAATATTACTAATTTGCATAAATTAGCATATTAGTATTCCCGGATTTACGCACAGAAAGAGATATTTCTTTTGTATTTCATTGTTTTTATTCTATGTATTTTATTGTTTTTATTTTTTTTTTTTCCTTAGAATTTATCTCTGAAGTATATGAAATAAACTAATAACAAAGAAATAATCTAAATTCTAATTCATCATATCAATTATAACAGATCTGGAGTTTACATGGCATTGGATATATGAATTACATAGAAACCTGTACAAAAATTGCTGTTTTTTGTGATGGTCAAGCAATTATCGACCTCTAAAATCAGTTCTGTATGTCCCCACGAGGTGAATTATATATCAAAATATGCGTGAGACTTGAGAGAAAAAAGTCATGAAGTTTGAACGTGAAATTCCAAACGGTCTAGAAGCACGGCGAAAAAAACTACAGGGGGCAAAAAGGCCCCCCCCCCCCAATGGGATTAGGGTTAAGGCGTAATCCGAACCTGATTTCTATGGGCAGTACAAATGGCCTTTTACACTGCCCTTTTTATCGTGTTATGTATAGATTTACTTGTAAATTGTAAAAGTTTCCGTTTCATGATTGTAATATTTTTATTTTTTGTATAGACTGTTATCGTCCAGGTGTACCTGCAGGACGGTACCGGCAATACCCATTTTCCCCCTTTGATTCCTTTGGCTACTAATACATTTCCCAAGTTTGCTTTAATAATGGTCAGTATAAGCTGTTACATCATCCCCGTGGACTGGCATTCACAGCGTGCTAAGCGTATCTCTTGACCTCCAGTCCTGTACTCAGCTAGCTGTGTGCAGTATGGATGTATGAAGTATTTTCGTCATAAGTGAAACATCATACACACATCAAAATATGGACGTCGCGAAGGATTTACTAGCACATGGGAAGGAGTTCTTCAACCAGTCTCTCGATTGGTTTCACGCCGCTTCTCTCACCGTACAAGTGGGTGTAGGTGCCGCTGGCTTTATGGCGGCGTCGTATGGCATGTATTGTGTATGGTTCTATGGAGGCACGCGTCGTGTGAAGAGTCGCGTTACTTTGAAAGGAAAAACCGTAATTATAACAGGTAAAATTTGTCTTTACAATGCAGAGGGGGGGGGGGGGGGGGGCAGCCTGGGGGTCACTCACCACATTATGTGCTACCCACGCTCGTCCACAAAAGTAGATACTGCTTTGTATCTGTTTCTACGAAGGTTAATTCTAATTTTACTTCCTACTATTTTCATCCGTGAAGAATATACGGGATCAGATATTCACCCCCTGCGCGAAATCGAAAGCGCCAGTCACGAGGCTCCCGCCCGAAAAAGAATAAGGAAAAACAACAACAACTCTCGAACCATGCCTCGCTACAGAACTTCGAGATATTATACTAGACGTACGCGTTGCTAGTACTGTACTATAATTTACGCCACTTAGGGTATTTTTGGATGGAGTGATGAGCGTGTTGACGCCATTTAGGGTATGTTTTTCTGATGTGACGCCGTATAGAGGTGCAAATTAGACCTCGCGCGATACGCCATTAAGCGTCCAATTTTGAAGTGTGTGGACGAGCGTGGGTATCACATAATGTGGTGAGTGGGGGTAGGGGTAGGGGTGAGCCCCAGATCCTCCGCGGGCCCACTTGGGCTTGAATCTGATTGTTACCTCACTGTATAGGATAAATTATGCTGATACAAATTACAAGGAGCATAATTATCGGTAATCAGTAACGAGTGTTCTGTTTGTCACCTTGAGCTTTGTCCTTCCTGAAATTGATAAACTTGATGACCATCGTCGGGTCTTGCGCGAGCCTGTGCAGACTAAAATTAGGTCTATAAAAATTTATGTCTGGCAATCAGACAAGGATCTGCTATCGGGTTTATTGTCGATGTTTGAACAGTGGTGATTGGTGCACTTTGTTCCAGTCAGGCACAAAATTAATGTAAACATTACTCAGGGCGGATTCAGGGGGTCATGGGGGTCCGCACCCCCTTTTAATTTTATCTTGTTACCGAGGGTTTTTTTTTAATGGACCTTTTTTCTTGCCTGATTGGACCACCCCCTTTCCCCCTTTTTTGTGTGTGTGCTTGTCAGAACATTTCTGGGAATTGGACCCCTAGTTACACAATCCTGGAGCCGCCCCTGTTACTATATACCCGATCATTACTTTGATTTATGGACTTTGTGAGGCAGTACTGTGCTTCCCACATCCATGGATGTCGCACATTCTCTATATATATACATATAATTGTATTTTCTATTATATTCTCGACCTGATTCCCCCCCCCCCCCCCCCCCCCAAAAAAAAAGCCTACAGGCATGCGTGCAAGCCTTTTCGAAAGCGTATATTTTTGTGCCTTTTGTCATCCGTTTTTTTTTATAAATTGATTTACATCGTAACAAAGTTACAGGACTATAAAATAAAGTCAAAATTTGATGATTTTTCCCCTTCCGCTCATATTATTTCTAAATCTCTTTTTTTGTTTTTGTTTTCGTTGTCTTTCGTCTCATTTCATCATTTGTATGAAAAACTGATTTAATATTTTTTTAATATCAGTTTTATCTGATACTCAAAACTCTTTTTCATTGCCTTTTCTATGCAATCCACTTCATAATACATGTATATAAAACATTTCCTTGTTTCGCTTTCTTCAATATTTTCTATTACGTGTACATATAGGCCTATGTTCATAAGCGATACCAAATGGTAAAGCTATTATGTCAATGATTGTTGGGGTGCTGTTCATAATTATAAGTTTGAGACATTGTAGATAGCCATTAACCTATAAGGTGGAGATCCCTAGATCCCAGGGATTGATGACTGAACATTGTTAGAATGTATCAGCAAAGTTGCGTGCAATATTATTGATAGAAACCGGATCAGTTTGCAAACAGTCATGAATGTGCGTTTTTTTCGCTTTACGAACAAAGAGAAATTGTCTTTCTCTCTGAAAGCACTCTACCTTTCACCTATAGGTCCTATGTTTTGACCCGATTAAAAGGTGCCCCATTTCAAGAATGGTATTTGGAGAAGTAAAAGCCTTTCAGTTTTAATGTGGTATAAATATTATATGAGCTCAAAACATAATGTTTTGCAGAATGATCAAGAGAATTCGGGCGAAAAAAATTATGCTTTGAGACATTTCTTTCTCCCTAACTTCCCACTTAAATATTTTCCAAATCTGATATTAAAAAGAATTAATATAAAAATTAGACTTTCGCACAATTTCCATTGATAGAATAATCAAGGACATTGCGTGATGACGAAGTGGTTTGTTTGTTCCAGAAAGAAAATGTCACGATTCAGAAGATTTCACAAAATCACTGTGTGGACATGCGAGGATCTAAATGAATCCTGCCTGTTTGCTGCCTGTTGGCATAAAGACCTTCCGACTGATAATCGTCTGCTGAGAGCCATATTTACACAGTGTTAATGTCCTTCTGACTCTAACAACGATGTTTTTTTCATTGCTTATGTCTTGAAGGTGCCAATGCAGGTATTGGTCGAGAGACTGCTGTCGACCTGGCTAGCCGAGGAGCTCGGGTGATCATGGCCTGCCGGAACCCAGTCAAGGCTCAAGCAGCTCTTGCGGAAGTCCGCAAGAGATCCAGGAATGATAATGTGGTCTTCAAGAAACTGGACGTGTCTGACCTGAAATCCGTGAGGGAATTCGCAGAGGAAATACTAAGAGAAGAAGATAGACTAGACATTCTTATCAACAATGCAGGTAATGCTCTTTGTTTTTGGTAAATAAAGTCTGTAAAGCCAGGCTCACACGATGCGTCAGTTCGATCGCGTCTGTACCTGCGCTAAATGAGCCTGTGAAGGTATACGCCAGTTAATAAAACATTGTTTGCGCTGTTCATTTTGCAGTCACCTTTTAAACGATAGGCCTATAGGCTCTTCCATGACGCGCAAAAGACTGTATACAAGTCACTGACGCAATCCGAAACGTCAGCAAATAAGGCCTCGGCTCAAACGAGGTAGGTGTCATTTCGATTGCGCCATTACCTGCGCTAATAGAGCATGAGAAGACAATAACCCATACTCCAGTTAATAAAGTGTTTTTTGCACTGTTTATTTTGCAATACTTTTAAAACCATATCACTCTATTATGACGCGCAAATGACCGTACAATTCACTGACGCGGTCCTAACGTCAGCAAAACGTTCTGCCCTGGCCCTATCTTGGAACGTAATGACACGTTATTTCTTCACCAATACTGTCTAAACACAGTCTAAAGGTGTCATTTCATCCTGAAGTTCTTTGAATTATAAGCTTAATTAATGCTTAAATTTTATTTGTTATTTTTGAAATCGTAAAAAAAAAATAAATCTGTCAATTTATTTATTTTTTGTTTTCATTATTCTTGTCTAAACGAATAGGTATCGGAGGGTCCAAATATAGAAAGACACCGGAAGGATTTGATATCGTTATGGGTACTAATCACGTAGGTCACTTTGTTCTTACTATGACCTTGATTGATCTTATTAAGAAGAGCGCCCCCAGTCGGATCATCAACGTTTCATCTCTCGCTCATAGCTTCATCAACGAAGTAGATTACACCAATACAACGGGGAAAGGTATTTCAACTGATTTATCATTTTAATGATCTCATAATGAGTTTCTGTGCAAGTCATGATTTCTCTTTTAGACTAAATAAGACATAATATATCTTTATACAGATATCGATATCCTTCACTTCACCACTTTCATGGATGTCTATTGAAAATTATAATAGATCTTCAACAAAGGTAATCTATGATAATATCTGTCGATTTCTATAACATGTCCTTACATCACCCCACTGTAAATATGTTCACAATACAATAATAGTAATGACAATAGTTATATAGCGCACATATCCATCTCCAGAGATGCTCAAGGCGCCTACAAAAATGTTTCGATGAAATGCTCCAAAAGAAATCGACATACATAATTAAAAGTTGAACTTTGAAGAAGGAATGAGCATTAGGTATTAAGTCTGGTTTTGAAAGTTTGAAGGTTTAGGCTGTTTGAAGAATTGAAGAGAAGTAGGTAACTTATTCCAGTGTTCTCATTATATTACAGCTATATTTTTCTCAAGTATGATTCAATATTCCGTTCAGTCTCTGCGCATCGGAATACGTATACGAGTTGATGGTGCACTGTAAAATAGGCCATTTTCGTAATACATTCAAATTTAATGCTTACGTCTTTGTCAAACTCCTAGTAATGAACTTTTGCAACCACCTGTTGCAAGTCATTGTATTTCAATAGTCAGAACGCAGATTGGTTGGGCAAGCCAAAATCTTTGTCCAACCAAGGAGGTTCAAACAGATGGAGTCTCAACTAACGATACTTAATGCAAACACCTGGCAGATTATAAAGGATGTACAATTTAATTAATTGATTCTTTGACGTTGAAGGCTTAAGGCCGCCAAAGTAAACGGGAAAGATTTAGAGATGTTTTGACAATTGAATGTTTACGATGCGCAGTTAAATTCATAAATCGACAAACACAGAAAGTGAATGTGAAGTTTTAATATAAATAATTTCGATTTCATTCTGAAATTCCCTGCCTCAGGATGATTTTTTTAGATATAGTATTAAAAGTGTCACAAATGTATGCCTCTTTAAGGGAAATTTTAACCCCTTTCCGCTTAATTCCGATTATCAAATTGCATATATTACCATCGTGAAAGATGGCTTTAGGAAATATAGCCAACCAAAGTAGTGGGCACACGCGGCCGGTCAAGAAATTGTCATCGCAAATCTGGTATTTTTGGCACTATATATGTTTGCTTGTTATACATGTATATCATTCATGTGTATTTTTTCGAAGTTACATTTGGGTCTGCGAAAACTAATTATCATTATAACAGAATATCCTCCATTGTTCTTATCCATGGTTATGCAATAAAACGGAATTTGATTTGTTTCCTCGTTTGGAAGAATGTTTTCGGAGAGCGCATATTTGTCATATTTGTTCTGGCGGCATCGAAGCTCGCTTCAAAGGGAAGCTGTCTGTTATGACACCTTCTTGGTCCAACCTAACAACGCCTAATACATGCAATTCGCATTTTATTGAAAAAGAATAGCGTTTTACAGTTGAATGTAATACTGTAGTTTGTCACTGGGCAAACATGTATAAATTTGAATACATTACGAAATGGCCTAGCATATTGCTGTGTGTTATTATCCTTGTTCATTATCGGATATCGTGATACCTTGCTATTTTGTTTATTATCACCACATCCAGTCGCTTAATATGATAAAGGAGAACAAAATAAATCCTCGAGTGATTATGAAACATTGTCTTCATTTTACAGGAGTATCAGGACTTGACTTCTACAGTCGGAGTAAACTGGCCAATGTTCATTTCGCTAAAGAGTTAGCGCGCCGCCTTCAGGGGACTGGTGTGACAGCATACTCACTGCACCCCGGTGCCATCTATAGTAGTATCTGGGAAACCAGCTGGACATCAAGTGGAAAGAAGTTCATCTATTATCTATTCTTACCTATTCTCGTGTGAGTTTTTAAACTAGGTTCAACTCCTTTCGTAACCCCCCCCCCCCCCCCCCCCCCCCCCCCCCTAGAGCGCATAATAGGAGCAAAATAGGGGAATTATACTTTATAGGACTAAATGAATCAAAATGATATATGATCCTCATAGATTAAGCTAGATTTTTAGGTCGTGTATATTTGTTTTACATCCCTCATCAAAAATATACAGATCTAGATTCTAGATCTATAACTTTAACCTAGGTCTAACAAGTTAGCGTTATATCTAACGTTAAATCTAGCGCTAGACTAAAATAATGCTCTTATCACGCGGCTTTTGCTGATTTCTATTACGTCATGCGCATTATTTTTGTGCGCATCATAGGAGCATGGGTTTCTGAAAGGAGTATTTGCACTATGTCTCGATCTGTCAAGCGATTTGTGCGCTTATCATCTCAAACTATAATAATAAAAAACCGTTCTTGTATAGCGCATATCACATCATGATATAACGTCCCTATGCGCTTCCAAAGGGTTTGGATATTATTACCCTGGCTTTAGCTCCGGCAGCCGTAATCAGCGCACAGTGCATTTTAAGGAATAAATCCTGCCAGGTACCCATTTAACACCTGGGTGGAGAGTGGCAAATGTGGATTATTGTCTTGCCAAAAGAGGCTAGTGCCGGGCTGAGATTCGAACCCTCAAATTGAGAGTCAAGTTAAAGGTCCCCAGAAATCCAAATGCAAGTTAATTTCTGTTGATGTGCGGGCATGCATACAACTCATATTTTGTTATTAAAACATCTAAAGATGTTTCATAGATTTTTAAATATTTTTTGAAATATTTTTTCCCAACCTCTTAAGCTCCACCCCCCAAAAAAGCTCCAGATCTTATTCCCGAGATGACATCATCTGTCAATCATTAGTCAGCCATACTAACATTATACAATACAGAGTGGAATGTAACTTCCCCCAGCTCAGCACATGCTCACAATCGAATTGCATGCTTTCAAACAATACCTCCTCATTACCCTTCTTTTCCTGGTGATGCTACAGCATGTCTGGCATAGCAACTCCTATGTAGGCATTGTATGGTCTATTAGAACAGATGGTTATCTCTGGCAAAGCTACATACCACTTTCTCTCCTTAGCTCACTAATGATTGACAGATGATGTCATCTCGGGAATAAGATCTGGAGCTATTTTGGGGGGTGGAGCTTAAGAGGTTGGAAAAAAATATTTAAAAAAATATTTAAAAATCTATGAAACATATTTAGATGTTTTAATAACAAAATATGAGTTGTATGCATCCCTGCACACCAACAGAAATCAACTTGCATTTGGATTTCTGGGGACCTTTAATGAACCACTATACCACGACACCTCTAGTCTAGTCATTTTCGTGATCGTGGTACCTTTTATTTTGTGGATAAAGTTATGATCATAATTTATTTTATAGGTTTATTTGTAAATGGCTGATTTTGCAATCGTCTTTTTATTTTTAACTGAGAGCACAAGAAAAAGATCCGTAAATCCTGAAAAACCACCACATAAATAAAAGAAAAAAAAAACACACGAGGAAAGTCAGAAAACATCAACACACAAACGAACAAAGTAAAATAATACAAAAAAAAAACACATAAGAAAACACGAACTAAGATCATTAAATCTACATCCCTTATTTTTATACTTACGTGATATGCGACATTAATAATAATAATAATAATAATAATAATAATACCTGGCATTTATAACGCGCTTTTCCCATAGTGGCCCAAAGCGCTCACAATTACAGATATATTATTACCCGGTCATTGGATTCTGGCATGACCGCACACAGTGTATGCACATTCTTCACTCCCTAAGGAGTATTTCAGCAATGGGCAGTACAGTGACGCTCACACTGCTAAGCAAACGTCATTAAAGGACAAGTAACCCACGTGATATTCTAGATGCACCTATTGTCTGCTACGTCTTTCCATGGAGGCTGCCATTTTGTGCATGACACGGATCATTAGGTACCATATGCATTGATAATAGCCTACCTTTACAACAGATACGTCGCTTTGTTCTGATTGTATTACGATTGTTATTGGCCATGGGCCTAGATAATTGACGACCCATGAGTTCTAATAGCCATCCTGTAAAGCAGATTCCTCGCTTTGTTTTGGTATTGTTACGATTGTCTCCGTCCTTGACGTCAATTCTCCGTCCTTGACGTATATTTTTTATGAAGTATATTTTTTATGAACAAATTAAGACCTTTTAAAAAATATATAAAACTAAACTTACATTTCAGAATATGTGACTTTATCTAATATATATTTGTCCTCTAAAAATCAATTACAAGTTAACGATGAAGGAAATTTTACTTGGGATGAAAAATATGTTCGTGTACACATAAAGTAATGGCAGCCCCCTTATTATTGCTAGCAGACGATAATTTGGCTGGAAAATAGTGATTTATATCTATATCCTGTGTTTTTACATGAAATTGCATGTATCAAATAAGAGGCATATACTACACCATTCAAAATAAGCTAATTCATACGCTGAGGTTAATTTCCCTTTAACTTTCGCAGTCTCCCCTTCCTTCACCTTTCCGATAGGTTGTTCATGTTGAGTGAGAAGGATGGAGCACAGACTACAATCTACTGTGCCATCGATGAATCCGTCACAAATCTTTCTGGTGGATACTTTTCAAACTGTGGCCGGGCAAAGGAGTCTAAGCTAGCTAAGGATGAACGACTGGCCAAACAACTCTGGGATGTAAGCTGTGAAGCGACTGGGATCAACCCTAGTAAACTACCAGCTTAATGTTGATGAATACACAGTGTAATTCTTAGATGAATTCAGTCAGATACAGTCGAATCTCGTTATAAAGAACACCGTTTTTGACAAATTCTCATTATAACAAGATGACGTTGCCAATCCCACCAATCCTAATTCTTTGTTTTCTGAAATATCGTCTTTAAGCCCTGATAAAACAAAATTTCAATATAACATGTTAATTCCCTTGGTGTCTAGAAATTCGTTATTGCGATGTTCCACCGTACAAACATTTAAAAATCATTTAGTCTTTAGTTTTTGAAGATGTACCGGCTCTGTTACGTCATATCGTGATATAGATTTACCCCTTAGTCTACTTCAGATCTTCTCAAGGTACCTTAAAAATTCTGAATTGATGTTTAGCCCATGTTCAACTGAAACATCAAAATAAATAATTTCACATTGATGATGACTGTCAATCTAATATGTTTCAATAATTTCACATGAGAGTGGGAAATGATGTCTTATGTCTTCCTAATATTTACTGTTAATGTTCGACATCTAACCTTTAATCAAGCAACAGTTGAAAAGAAAATGTGTAAATTGCTCTAATTTTCAAACTGTGACGTAATATATATTAGTAAATGCCTTATAATTTGCCAAACAAAACATCTCTTCCCTGTGTATATACAGGTATACATGTAGTTTCACCAAACTAAATTTGTTGAAGAATTTGACGACGCACGCATCAATTTTAGTCACCTCCAAAATATAAAAATAAAAACAAAACAACAAAGCAGAATTAGTAAAAAGATATACTTGGTGAAAAGTCGTGGCCGTATTGCTGATTTGCACGAATAGTATTATGCAAAAAGTACTATAGTATACATCTGCAATAGGAGCAGCTGTAGTTCGCTGTATAAATTTAGTTGAAATTTAGAAATGACAGGAATATTGGATTTTCCTTATAAGGATCAACCGAAAAAATGATAAAAAGTGATAATTTACGAAATATAGACACAATAGAGCGAATTTTCAGCATAATCATTTCCCATTTTTTTTTAAATCGAACGTTCTTTTTTTATTAGGCTGTATTTTCAATTGAATATAGTTGATTAACCCTAACCCTAACCCTAACCCTAAAACATTGAAGAATAACACTGAACACATTAAGATATCCTGAAACTTGTCCTACTTGTCATATGTGATGTTAAAAAAAAAGTTAAAGAAAAACAAGAAGGAGAACACTGTTTAATTCAGGGATGCTTAATTCACCTTCGCTTTGATATAGCAAGTACACTCGCCAAAAAAAGAAAGAAAGTGGGCACTCTTCATTGTTCAAAGCTTTCATATAAACCGTCAAAAATATAATAAAATATATATCAATTTAAAGATAATATAATATTCTACCAACATCAATTAAGATCAAGTTTTGAACTTTCACGTTTGAATGAGCGCATTCATTTGACCATTAGAAGGTCTGATTAAGAAATTTGCGAAAATAGAGCAAGTAACCACTCAAATGTTGATGAGCATTTCGATCTTGTAGAGTCAAATTAAAACAATGAAAACAAAAATCATGAGAATCACTTGAATTTGTGGTTGTGCTTGTCAAAACTATGCAGTCCATAGACAACAGTTGACATCTTCCTCTCTTTCCCTTTTCTTTCTCTTTCTACCCCCTTCCTCATTTTCCCCCTATATATACGTTACTTATTTATTCAAATGACACCGATTGTTATGTCACATGTATTTCTGTTTTTATTTCTGTTTTGTGTTTGTTTTTAATGTTTAACATTATATTATGTTAGCTTGCTCATTTCATTTTGTTATTGTATGTGCTTTTTATGTTGTTTTTTGTGTATATTAAACTCGATATGAATTCTATTTGATTTATTTTATGTTTGTAACACGGACTTGTAATTTGGCTGATATAAGATTCACCGAGATTAAATAATTTATATTCAATCAATCAATCAATCAGTCAGTCAAAGAACATTACCATTGTATAATGTTCTCATTATTAATCGTCCACTGGCATATCTGGACTTTGGACCCTTTTCAGGCCCTAATGTTCATCACAAGGGATGTGATGTTCCTTTCACCTATGTATTCATAAATTGCCAATTTATTTTTTTGATTTAATCTTTATTTTATCTGGTGTCATTAGCAACAACACAATGAGACATAGATAATTGCGCGCGAGCGAAGAGAGGGAGCAAATTAATTTTTGCCTCATTTTATCTGTAATCGACAGGTTTATTCTGTTTTAAGATGTTTTAGATGTTATTTCAGAGGTTTATAGATGTTTTAAGATGTTTTAGAGGTTTAAAAGCAATTTGGTAACAATTTCCTTTGGAATAAATTGTTCATAATGATTGGAAGAGTAATATATATATTTTTCATGGTTGAAAAAACTATACCCCCCCCCCGTAGCAGTGGTGTATATACATGTATGCTGGACGATATACCCCGCTTCCGTGCCGATCCGGCCCCTGGCCTTTGATCACTTACTATTTACATTTCAAAAGTTTACTAAATGCTTGTCACAACTGATCGTGCTTGTTTGCACTTGCGTGTCCACAGCTGCGATCTGCCGAGGGCCATATACTGCGATTCGTACCTCCCTGCACCTCCTCTTGGGTTTATTGCACCCTCTTCATTAACATACACCCTCCCTCTTACAGGCAAGACCTCTTGAGGAGAAAGTACAGACCCGTACGGGTACCGTGTAATCGACGTGCGACATGACTTTTGTCACGGCTCCGTATAGAGCCATGGGCTTCGTGAGACCTCCGCAAGGAGCCCGTGCGATGTACACAAGAAGTACGTGCAGGAAGTATGATGGCTGCACGCGTTACGTGCATTCATCAGGACACGTAGTCACACGCAGAGATTGTTGGACATGTCCAACAGCCTCCTTGCGTGTCCTGCGTGTTCCTACGTGCTTGGAAAAAAATGTGCAGAGCCGTGCGTGCGACGCAAGGATTTTCTGCGAAACCCGTCGCAGACCAAA